>CM060107.1:10964885-11229885 GCA_030522415.1 Channallabes apus
AAAATTTTACCATATAACATTCTAGAGTGTCATCTCTCTGTTTTAATTTAATATTTATGACATGGCGTTCATACAACATCCAAATCACATAACATCCTATATCACCGAATGTATCACAGATGTGACATAAAGCATGACTGTATTTATTTGTGTTCAGATATTAGTCATTTTATAGACACTATACACGCCATATAAGACTCTGGGGGCGGACCTTCATGGACACGGGCCTGAATTATTCAAATGTCAAACCAACCTAGCTGTTCAGGACCTTATCTTGAAAGAAAAAAAAAAAAAAGAAAAAAAATCTTACATAATTGCACCATTTTCGTATAAAATGTCTTTTCTCCACCATGAGTCAGGAGTCATCAGCTAGTGAACCGCAGTCTGGACCCAGGAAGAGTTTTTCAGCAGCTCAAACCAAGTAAAAAATAAAATAAATAAAAAGAGCACTAGAACAGCTGATAATAGTGTGAAGAAAATGGCCTTAAGTTTTCTAAACTGTTTGTATCTGAAGCAGATCCTCCATTGCAGCAAATCATACACTTATGCAGATTATTTAGCTGAAGGTATCTCATTAGATCTAGCTACGAGGCATAAAGGATTAAATCAGAAAGAAGAGAGAAGAGAGTTATCACTGACTTAAAAAAAAAGTTATTTACGTTCTCTACGCTCTTATTTACGGTTTAACAAGCTGATGTTAAAAAAATGGATTGCAATAATATAATGCTTCCAGGTAAATGGACAGAGAGGTATGCATTTTTTTTATTCTCTGAGTCAACATCCATGATGCTATTCCAAAGTGTCTCTTTTATATCCAGGCAGTAATTGGATCATTATTAATTATAAAGCATTAAAATGTAACATTGTCACAATTTAGTCATGTTATCAGCTTATTCTGACTTCTGTCGATAAAGAATTTCCCCTAACATATGACATCTAACATCAGGCAGTAAAGGCTAACATTTTCTCTGAGACACACAAAGCTCTCATCTCTTCGAACCACTCACTGCTCAGCCAAGTTATTGGCATTGACAGTCATTTTTCCGTCTTAAAAGTTTCCTTCATCCCCACCGAAACTGGACAGGTGACAGAAATCTCGAGCACGCACAGATGGCACGAGCTACCAGAGCTAGCAGGCTTGCACGATCTTATATATTTATCGAATTTAACAAATATATTACTATTATCATTGGAAACTGAAAGAATTTCGAACAACGTGGCATTTATTAAGTCATAAATATTGCCAGTTTTCTAGTCACACTAGCATGAGATGTTTTCTGTGATAAGGTGCTCATCCATATTCATCAAATGTGTTTTTAGTCCAAATAAAGTGGCACTGTGTGACACATCATAACACATTCCAGCTAATCCAGCTAAGTCGCCATTTCAGAAAGGTCAATTTATTAGCCTGCAACAAGCAAAGAATACATTAGAACTACTGGACTTTGGTTAAGAACTATTAGATGCGTTATTAAACCTTGCAAAAAAAATGTGGTAAAAAAAAATCAATCAGTCAATCAATCAATCAATCAATCAATCAATCAAATAAATAAATTACTGTAATTAGGTATCACTTGCATAATAGGGTAAGAAGGAAAGCGCATGAAGCGATGCACCCATCATGCATAGTGTCCACTGTACTGGAGGCAGTGTTATGATCTGGGGTTACTTGAGTTCAGGCTCAGCAAAAAATGAAGTCAGCTGACGACCTGAACGTACTGAATGACCAGGCTATCACATCTATGGAGTTTTTCTTTCCTGATGGCTTGGACATATTCCAGGACTGAAATTGTGAAGGAGCAGTTGTGGGAACATAAGAAGTAATTTTCACATGTTAACTGGCCACAGCATCGTAATCAAAGATAAAGATGTTGGAATGAAATTTTAGAATGTGCGACTTTTTTTTTTTTTTTTTACTTTTGTTTTTCCTTACATTAGATTTGAATTTAGCAGGGCAACCTAAACATGTCATTCGGAAAGAACATTACAACTTTCAGTTGCCTGGTGGGCTAGCTAATAAATTTATTCTCTCTCCCTATGACTTGATGTGACATTTAATATTTACACTTCCTGGTCCGGTCTCTGCCCATGTGTTGTCATGCAAAGTATATTCAGCTGTTTCTGTTTAGGTAATAATTTGAATGTCTATTTAAATTCTTCTCTTATTAGTTCATGTTAATACTGTATGCATCATTGAGTTGTTTTCCCTGTTTCCTTATTTTAGTGGTTCCATTTCCTAGTTCCCAAGCATTAGTTTGACTTCTTAGTTTTGACCCTTGTGCCTGGTTCTCCTGTATCTCAGTATGGTTTATTCTGGTTTTCAGTATCTGAAATATTTCAGTGTCTGTGAGTATCAGTACTGTATATCTGTTCTGCCATCAGTAAAATGATTAATTAAATTGATTACATACTTCCTCCACAGCTACATAAATGTTGCAAGTTGTATGCTTTACTGGCGCATTTTACGGTTTGGGATATATTAAGTAGAAAATCAGCCGTCAGCTCTTGAATTTGTTGTGTTAGAAGTAGAGAAAATGGGCAGGTACAGTATAAGGATCCGAGGGACCTTCACAAGCGCCAAACTGTGAAGGCTGGGCCAACTTTTGTAGTGGTCAGTACTTACTGTACCAAAAGCTGTACCGGGGACAACATGAACCCGTGGCAGGGTCAAGGACACCCAAGGTTCAGTGATGTTGTTGGGAGTGATGTCTATTCTGTTTGGTCCATCTGGGAAGAAGGGAAGCCCTGGGGAAAAGTTCTGCTTAGAACACTCACACAACAGGCAATTTGGGAACACTAATTAGCCTAATCTGCAGGTCTTTGGAAGGAAACTGAAGTTCCCAGAGCATAGGGTGAACATGCAAACTCCATGCACTTATCCCTTCATGGCAGCAATATTCTCTGATGGCAGTGATGTCTTTCAGCAGGATAATGCATCTTGTTCAAACTGCAAACTTGTTCAGGAATGGTTTGAAGAACATGACAAAGTGTTAACTTGGCCTGCAAATGTCCCCAGATCTCAGGCCAAATCAATGATATATAAGATGTGCTGGACATTCCATTTCAAGTCCAATCCATTGAGGCCCCTCCTCATATCTCACATATTGGTGACAGATACCACAGCGCACCTCCAGAGGTATTGTGGAGTCCATGCCTTGATATTTCAGAGCTGCTTTAGCACCAGAAAGGGGACCCAATATTAGGTAGGGGTTTTAATATTAAGGTGGATCATGGTATATACCTTGGAGAAGCAACCCAAATAACCTCTATCACAAAAGTTGAACTATGAATTGAATCCGTGAGACTGACTCTGCCATTAAAAGAGGGAGCTAAATATCAATGATGCAAAACCTTGAGGTGAAGAAATGTACCTGTGCTGTAAGTGACAGCGAGTGGTTTCCTTGGCTGGAACATACTATAAGACAGAGATTTCACACTCCAGCTGGAGCCATTTGTCCCACATGATCGCTCCCCAGGTGGACGAATTGGCAAGTCCACTGGCACTTTACATCCTTCTTTACAACCTTTACTTACAACCAACTTCAGCATGAAATAGAGAAGTCACAAACATTTTCATCACATAACAACATGGAATAATAATAATAATAATAATAATAATAATAATCATAATAATCATAATATCCAATATTTTCTGTATTTTGGTGAAAAACTGCATGAATATTAGAATAGGCTGGTAGAATTTTAATAATGTTTAGCCCAGTCTACTTAAAAACCCGTAACTGTAGCTTCTTAGGGTGATTGGTTTACATTTTGTTCTGCTGTCTGTACAGAGATTTGTATGTTCTCTGTGTTTTCATTTTGTGCCCGCTGTAACCCTGACCAAAATAAAGCACTTACTTAAAAATCAACGAATGTACCTATTTAGCCCGCAATAACGCCGCTATTGACGTAACCCGTGTGCCTAATCTTAACCACATTTGACCCAGCTATTTGTACTAAACTGTATGCTTTTCACTAGATGGGTCCCCTGAAGGGTATGTAATTTATATCTTTAGTTACCTGATTTTAAAGACATATCATTACAGAGCATCATTGAAGCCTATAATTGGACCTTTGAGGGCACATTCACACCGCTTGTACCTGTAAAGAACCTGACAGTGTGGGTGGTCTTAGGTCTCCATAAAAAGGAGCACGTTTGTCAATGTTCTGGCCTGCAGCCAACGTCACACACCGCTGAATAGGAACTGTATTTCACAGTAATACTACTACTAGGCTCCTGGTCATGTGACACAGCAGAACAGGATGACATCACCCTGTTTATGAACGAGATCCATTCTCAAGTCCGTCTTAAAGTGGAATCTGTACAGTAGGTACAACGGAACAGGAACATATGGTTCTTATATAACGTCAGTTTGGTCACGCGTTTGTCTTAGTAGGCATTTTAGTTGATATTTTTCTATGCATATAAAACACTTGTAAAACACTTCCAAATACACTAAAACATGTTATACATAACGTTTGTAGGTACACATTAATGTAAAAAATGAACAGAAGTTCTTAAAGCAATTTATATTAATATTGTTATGAATAGGAAAGGTTAACTTGGTTAACAATTGGACGCCTCATAGAAAGATCATAGAAAACCATAAAAAGTTCATGAGAGTTCATTATAGTGCATTGCAGCTCGGATGAAATCCCAGTGCAAACAATTTGTCCATGGAGGAAATTTTGGAATCTTGTGGCCGACTAAAAAAAACATTATGTCAGGTAGAACCCCTTGATGGATCTTACCAAATCTTTTTTGTGCTTTAGATTTTAATGAAATTGGTGAGATGTGTGTTTGTTGTTTGTGGGTTCATAGTTTTTTGTTTCATAGATGTTCTCGTTTCGACTGTTGAATAGATGTGTTACTCAAGCCCTATTTTTTTATGCATGTGTTCTTTGTCTTGCCTCTGTTGCATTTTGTTTAGTTACCTGTTGTATACAATACTGTTTTAATTTCTATAAGTTTATTTCCAAGGTTTGAATTTGTTTCCATATTATATTTATATTTATATATTATTATTAGGGACTCGATAAAAAAAATAATCTAATTAATTAGAGGCTTTGTAATTAATTAATCGAAATTAATCGCATTTTAATCGCATATAAATATTTGACCTGAACAGTGAGAAGTAAGTTTTTTCATATGGATTTTTAGTATACCATTGAATAATGACTGAATACATAAGCTTAAGCAACAAAATATTGTTTATTTTTGTTCAACCAAGTCCAACAGACCAGTGCAATATTGCCATTAAGTGTAGCAATAGAATATTTAGAAATATAGTAGCCTACATTTCAGAAGTTCAGGTACCCTAGAGGTATGCGATATGTGAATTCCTTGTTGCATAACTTGCACACAACCATGCTCTTATCGACGCTTCCATCCATTCGTTTTTTATAACAAAATTTCCCATCCACAGGGCCAACCAAAGCGGTCTCATCAGCTTCGTTGTCCATGTTCACTGTGGTTTGTTTTCGTCTGAACGCTACTTGGTGCTCCAGTATAATCCGCCGAAATTCATCCAGGGAGAAACAATCCGCGATGCAAAAATAAGTGCGATTAAAATGCGTTAACAAAGATTTAACACGTTATTTTTGTGTAATTAATTAATCTAAATTAACGCGTTAAAGTCCCGGCCCTAATTATTATATTAAGTCTACACAACTTCAACTTTTCCATTATGAAGATGCGTGAACCATGTACATCTGTATCTCAGTATGGTTCATCCTTAAATAACTTAATAATAGTGGTTTGAACAGTGCATGGTTCATATATCTTCATAATGAAGCATAAGGTCCAAAATATTCTGAATTCTTTGTTTAGTGTTTAATGACAGCTTTGAGCTGTCGTTACTGTCTCGGTAGTGTGAATCCGTTAAAATGGTGAAATCCAACGATGCACGCTAAATTTCTAATTCCAACACTGCACAATCAACTATTCGATAGTGCGCTCTAATAGGTATTGAATTCACAGCTAAATCCCATTCTACACACTAAACTGCAGGGGGCTGGAGTCTTTCCCAGGAGACTTAGGGCACAAGGCAGGGTACACCCTGGACATGCTGGAAGAACATGCACACATGAGCCCAGAATGGCGACAGCGCTAACCACTAAGCCACCGTGACGCCACCATAGTGGTGGCCTCTGTCTCATAGTGCTGTTTATTACAGAACTGCATTCATAGTCTCTGTAGTCACAGGTATCCAGAACATGGATGCCCAGGTTTCTGTAAACAGGTGAGAATTCATAGCAGGCCCTGACACTTAGTAATGAAGTGTAGTAGGTACATTGCAACAATTCTTGAGAATTCAGCATGGTTCATAGTGGAGTCCTAGAAACATTTCATAGCTCATGTGTGACATCACATTAAGTTCAGCGTCCAAGAACCATCAAGAATTTCAATTCAAAATGTTCCACCAACATCTTTCAAGGGCCATTTGTGAATTATGGTTACATCTTATCCAGAGTGACTTTTGCATTTTATCTCATTACACACATGAGCAGTTGAGTGTCCAGTGCCCAACATTGGCAGCTTAGTGATGATGAGGTTTGAACCTGGGACCTTCTGATGAGTAGTGCAACACCTTACCCACTGAGCCAGGTGATGGTGATGCCAGGGTGGCCTTGTGGTTAGCTCTGTTTTGAATGCTCTGTTGCATGTATGCATATGAATGAGTCCATATGGACTTTAAGTGCACTTCGGTCCTTCATAAGGTGGCTCTCTGGATAAGGTATGTGACAAAAGTGTCTTTGAAGACACTACATGGCAAATATGCAGACTTTAAGGAAGGATTTTTTTTTTTTTTTTTTTTTTTTAAGGAAGACTACCTCACTGACAAGTGACACATCGACCGTACCATAGTACCTATAATCAGCAAGGGGGAAAAAAATGACACAAAGGTACACAAAAGGAACCGACATGAAAATAACAATTAAGCTAGTATGCCAGACAGAGGGTTCAGTGTGAACTTCACAAAGATTATAACTTTGCAAAGTACAGAGGAATGTTCCGGACTATTTATAGCACATTTAGACACAGGTGTCCAATATTCTGGAAGACGATATTGCAGTATGAAATTAGTTTTGGCTCTGTAAATAGGTTCTACTGCACAGCAAGGCTCTGTGTTCCATAATAGATTAGACACCAAATGGAGAAAAAAAGTCATTAAAGAACGTTGTTTGCGTATGAATGAACCTCTTTCGGCTGAATTGAATTGACGAGAATTGACGAGCTCTTGTCTTGTTGTTTCAGTAGGACACATTCGATGTATTGAGAAATTTTCCATGTTGCATTCAAATATACTTAGGTTCCGTTCACAAATAATTACCAGGCTTGTAAATTTTCCTTAAGCAACTCAGCTCTAGTTTAAGACACATGGTACCAGCATTAGGAACACGTAGTTCCAGCAGGTCAGCACTCTACACCTCTCCATGGTGCATTTCTACCCCTCACCTTCTATTTTTGGATGGTCTCACTCCAGCTACAGTAGGTGAAAACTAACATGCTTCCCACCTGCTACATCAGTAGGTAGATAAATATATTTTGTAGAGAGGTCATAGTGTAGCAAATACCCGTCTATGCAGAAGCAAACATATTTAAACTGGGAGGTGAAGGCAGCTCAAATAAAACATATTTAAGGTCCGGGAGATGGAGGCAGCTCAGAGCGTTTATGATTCAATGTGAAGAATTTGCACCTGCAGCAAGGACTACTTCACCTATTGTCTTTACATGGACTAAAATGCAACGTCTGGTTGGCTAGTGTTACTCGGATTGTTTGGCAGGAAGAGAAGAAGGCTGTTCAGGGCAGTTAATGTTTTTTGAACTACCTTCCAAAGATACACACAATACCATGAAGGCGTTTGAGTTTTACACTAATAGTGCAACCTTCCTGGTTTTATAGGTAGTGCCCGACTTACGAACATTCGAGTGACCAATTTTCCACAGATGCGAATAGACCACAGCTCTACGAACATTTGTAGATGCAAACAAATCACCGAAGTATCTCACGTGCATTGTATAAAAATAGACACTGCAGTGAACCAGACAATATTTACAATTATATACAATATTTCCAGTGTGTAAGTCAATGTATATAATATCAAAAGTCCGGTATATTATAATTGGGTGGGGGTGTGGGGGGGTGGGGGGGGGGCAGGAGAAAAGAGTCAGCCTCCCCGGTTTCAATGAATCAGTCTGGGAGCGCAGTGATAGAAAATAGCTGTTCTGACGGTGAATAATCCTAATTTCGTAGAATCCTCAACAAAACAGAGTTTACAGTCCAATACAGTGGAAAACAGCTCTGATTTCTGACATGTGAAATTAATTTGCTTAGGAACGATTACAGTTTTTGGCCCCATGATGGCAGTGTGGGGAAAGGGGACAGAGATTTAGTCACGTGAATTGGTACGCTTTGCATTGTATATTTGTGTCAATGACTTATTAGACTCACTTTGCCAGGCTTGAGAACAAATCAGATTTACAAACGTGCTCCCTGAACGAAACTCGTTCATAAGTCGGGGAATAACTCTCTTCTAACAACGAACGAATTACAATTTAGCGTAAACAATGCACAAGATACTCAACCTTACAGAATGTTATTTATTTTATATGAATAAGTTAGACAGAGAGTTCTGCCAGACTGAAAGACAGACACACATGCACATGGGCTTTAAACTGAAATAGTAATAATATCACTGATTACATTAAAGCTGAACAGATTATTTTTTAGCTTTAACCTTTTAACTATTTAACTATGATATGATCTATGGGATATGATAAACAGTTGAAGCTATGCCGCTATAAAAAAAAAGATAATTAACAGTACAGAAAATGTAATGAAATTGTTTATTTTCCAATAACAGCACATTTCAAAGTGCTTTATTCATCTACAGTTTATTCAACTACAGTTCCTGCGATCATTTGCTAGTTATACTTTTTTTTTTTTCATTTAAAGTTACACTCATGTTGCCTTAATGTAACTTTAAAACCATGTTAATGCCTAGACCATGTAAAACCCGCCAACATACAGTAATAAGTGTCCACAAATCTGCAGGTTTTAAAGCAATTATCCCAAAAATTTAATGAAATTCCCAGAAACATACTGTAACAGCAGTTGCTTTTTCATTTTCCGGGATTTGTGGGAAGGTGAATATCCTCAGCTTTCAAAATTGTAATAACGTCCCACAATTGTAATATGGAATTTGTTAAGTTTGTGGGATTATTACATTTGTGAGGTGTTATTACTTTGGTTGGGTGTTATGCAAATCATATTATTCATGATTATTTTTTATTATGTTCTTTGTCTTCTTACCATCAAGAAAGAGAGAGAAAAAAAGAACGAATCAATAAATAACATGGTTTGTGTAATACCCGCTGCAGTAGTGACACCTCACAAATGCAATAAACCACAAATTTAATGCAAATCTGCAGCTTTTAATGTAATAATCCCACAAACTTAACACATTTGTGAGAAGTTATTACAATTTCTAAAGATTTAGGTTAGAAATAGGTGTGGGGTCACTGTGAGAAAACATGGCTGTCTAATTGTTTCTTTCTATATGGCATATACAGTATACATGGTGGTGCCATAATGTATAATAATAATAGTGTGTTGCTGTATATTATTGTATATTATTGACATTTATGAAGACGTCCAGCTCCTAATAGCGTGGCGCGTTCTCTGCTCTCGACACACCTGGTCTGACTTGTGACTTAATTATTGACTGATCAGTTGGAGCAGGTGTGTGAGCAACAGGGAAGAGTTTAATCTGCGCAGATCCACAGGAACGGCGTTAATAACCCCTCTGATATAAATAATATTCACGACACGCAGTGGTCATTATTTTACGTGATTAAGGGATTGAGGGAGTTCATAGCGGTGGTTTGCCGTACTGTGTTCTTTGCTTGTTGAGAAAAAAAAGCCAGTGCTCCTGGTGTCATGAGGTTTTGAGTGAAACCTTAGTGCAAGTTTTCATGTGTTTTTTCTCATTCAAAAAGCAAGTTATGTTCATTTCTAGTCATATTTTTTTTTTTTTATGTTTTCAATCTGATTTGATGACGGGATGACACGATCCAAGCCCGTCATTATTCTACAGTCTTTCTAAACGTGTCCAGGTATTCTAATACACAGACTGTATTAAATAATATTAGTAAAGTGTGTGCATTGTTTTCCATTATTTTAATGGCTTTAGGGCAGATAAAAGTAATGTAATTTATTTTTCACAGTGCAATGCGCTGCTGAGAACAACCCTTCCAGAACACTGATCTAATGCGTGCTCATATTTCATCCCTCTGGTAGCACATCGTTTGCATGAGTTCATTAACTTTTAATAGTCTTAGATACAGTATCGAACTCTTTGGCTGTTACCCTATGCTGAAAATAATGTTAGTGTTGCTATTTATAAAGGAAATGGATTAAGGAGTTACACAACGCTGAGAAGTATAGAATAACGTCAATGCCCTATCCGTGTCTGAGAGAGACCCGCTCTTGGTTTGCAATCCCGTGATGGCTGGAGCTTTGTTCATTTATTCATTTTCTATACCGCTTAATCCTGTGTTCAGGGTCGCGGGGGACCTGGAGCCTATCCCAGGAGACTTCGGGCACTAGGCGGGGTACACCCTGGACAGGGTGCCAATCCATCGCAGGGCACACACACATACACACACTCACACACCCAATCACACACTACGGGCAATTTAGGAACGCCAATTAGCCTAACCTGCATATCTTTGGACTGTGGGAGGAAACCGGAGTACCCGGAGGAAACCCACCAAGCACGGGGAGAACATGCAAACGCTGGAGCTTTGTGTTAAATTGTATTTAGATACACTGCAGTGTGAATAGGTCGACTGTCTTACCAAGCTGATCGCACATGATCATGTTGAGATCCAGAATGTGTTACATCTATGGCCATATAGTTACCATAATCAAGGTGATACCACCATTTCGTTCACCAGATATGTGTTCTAGAAGAAAAATCTTGAAAAAATGTAGAATTTCTAATACAGCAGATTTTTTTTGTTAAACCCGTCGCCTTCACCTTTACTATAAAGTCTTTCTTAGCAATATATGACTTCTTTTTCTTCTGCTCTTAAAAGATATTAAGAAAACATGTGAAAGGAAAAAATTAAAGAAAGAAAGAATATACTTGTATTTGTTAAGATAATAATTATTTCAGACAAGAAAATTAAAACAAGAGGCAGCAGGGTGGTGTAGTGGTTAGCACTGTCGCCTTGCACCTCCAGGGTCTGGGTTCGATTCCCCGGCCAGGCTCGATTCCCGTCTCTGTGTGCATGGAGTTTGCATGTTCTCCCCGTGCTTGGTGGGTTTCCTCCGGGTACTCCGGTTTCCTCCCACAGTCCAAAGATATGCAGGTTAGGCTAATTGGCGTTCCTAAAATTGCCCGTAGTGTGTGATTGGGTATGTGAGTGTGTGTATGTGTGTGTGTGTGCCCTGCGATGGATTGGCACCCTGTCCAGGGTGTACCCCGCCTAGTGCCCGAAGTCTCCTGGGATAGGCTCCAGGTCCCCCGCGACCCTGAACACAGGATTAAGCGGTATAGAAGATGAATGAATGAATGAAATTAAAACAAGGCAAACATACTTAAGTTGTTGGTCTTTCGGGTGCTCCCAGCAAGGGGTCGCCACACAAGCTTGGCACAGGTTTTACACCGGACGCCCTTCCTGACGCAACCTTCCTGTTTTATCCGGGCTTGGGACCGGCACTGCATCCAGTGACTTGGGTTTGGGCACTTCTGACCACTGAGCCACCAGTATACTGAAATCTACCTAAATAAATAAATAAATAAATAAGTCGAATGATTTTATGTTGTGAATATGCTTTAGTGAAGTATTAAAAAAAAAATTCCCACAACCAGTCCTGTACCCCCTTCCGGGATCAATAAGGACTGTGTTTTTTAAAACCGATATCCTGTGTATAGTTATAAATTGAAAGCATTTTAAAAACTACTGAAGCTGCACCTACGAGGGGATGATAAAAAGCCAAATGATAAAATGGGAAAAAATCTGTCACAAAAAAAATTATTCACACTTACGGAAAAGAAAATTTTTATATTATGTTAATATAATATTAATAATATTATATTATATTATTATAATCAGAATATTATCATATATATATATATATATATATATATATATAGGATGTTTAGCAATTAGTATTAAAATATTTATTAAAAAAATTCTAAAGTGTGTATAAATAAAGTATACATTTATTTGCCTGGCTCTGTACAGTATGTAAACTTCTTGGTTTGGTAGACTATTAATGTCTCTTAAAAGACAGTGAAACAGAGAAACAAGAAAGAAGGAGGAAGCAAAAACAAAGTAAACTTTGTACATATATGTGTTAGCAATATGTGTATAAGGTTACAGTTTGAGAACTAGGAATGGATGCTTTTCATGTATTACACAGCTGTAATCTAATGTTAGGTTCGCTTTCCTTACTTACTTAAATTAAAAAATAAAGGCGATGGGAGGAGCAGTAGTGTTTCAGTGTGTTAAAGCTCGGGGTTACTTATTGGAAGGTCTCAAGTTTGAACCCTAGCTCTGCCAGGTTGCCGCTATTGGGCCCTTGAGCAAGGCCCTTAACCCTGTCTGCTCCAGGGGAGCTGTATAATGGCTGCCCCTGTGCTCTGACCCCAGCCTACTACCAAAAAACGCTGGGATATGCAAAGAATAAAGAATTTCATTCTGCAGTAATGTACTGTACTGTATATGTAATAAATAAAAGCTTAACTTAACTTAGCCAGGCTCATTAATAGTGTTGGGGGACGTTACTTTTTAAAGTAATTACAAAATGACATTACAAAATGACTGTCTTTAAAAAGTAATCAGTTACATTACAGCATTACTTTCTGATAAAAGTAACTAGTTCGAGTAGTTTTCCATTGCAGAAAATGAAAACTCCTTTGTGATTCCTCATGCATGTTGTTTTAGTCAAGACCTTTATAATTATTCTAACATCATCACTCAGCCAAATTTGGCCCATAATCTGTTAAGTAATACCCCTATATCACCTACGCGGTTTCACGCGGTGGCCATAAGTACGGTTCATCATGATTCACCGCGAGTTTTGCCGCTGTGATTAGATTTCCATCTTTCCGTGCGTCGGTCCTCACACAGTCAAACCGCATAGGGGTATAACAGCAGGAATAACAGAGGGGGGCGGGGCTTGTAGGACGACTTACACACACACACACACACTAATAGAATCACTGCTGTCTGGCTCACAGATTACATAAATTGTCTGAATAACGGATTACATTTTTGAAAAAAATAACTAAATAACTGAATACTTAAATGGTGGATCTGACGCGTTAGATTACTCGTTACATCAAAAGGTATTCCAAGTTCTCTAACGCGTTACTTTGTAATGCGTTACACCCAACCAGAGGTGTCAAGTAACGAAGTACAAATACTTCGTTACCTTACTTAAGTAGAAATTTTGTGTATCTATACTTTAGTGGAGTAATTATTTTTCAGCCGACTTTTTACTTCTACTCCTTACATTTTCATGCAATTATCTGTACTTTCTACTCCTTACATTTTAAAAATAGCCTCGTTACTCCTATTTTATTTCAGCTTGTCATTCAAAAACAAACAAATGGATCCGGATGGAGCGAATTTGATTGTGGTTGGATTAGAAGTATAAACATACCATTCCAACACCCTATTGGTTGGTACGCGATCCATCGCACCTGCACATGACGTTACGTCAAACACTCCAGCAAGGACGATTGAATAAATTAGCATTTTCGGTTGATAAGGTTGTGATAAGTGGACGAAGATGTCCGTGATAGAGACTCAAGATTCAAGCGAAATGTCACAACCAAGCACCAGCGAGGAAGGTAACAGCACCAGGAAGGTAACAGGAATGATATATATATATATATATATATATATATATATATATATAAAATGCTTTTCCCCCCCTCACGTTACTTTTACTTTTATACTTTAAGTAGTTTTGAAACCAGTACTTTTACACTTTTACTTGCGTAAAAAGCTTGAGTCATTTTAAACCCTAGTATCTATACTTCTACTCAAGTAATGAATGTGAATACTTTTGACACCACTGCACCCAACACTGCTCATTACATGCTTGCTACTAACACCAGGTTGACTCGCCTCTGCTTACAATCAACTTTCCCCATCCGCCATCTTTATTTTTTTTTATAGACGGCTCCATAGTTAAATTGATGGCTGTTGTCGTAAAACACTTTCACTAAACTGACCATTCAACAGCATCAACTGTTGTATGAACAGTACAAGAGTGACTGACATGCTCTGCATACACCTCCATAAGATTATACCCATTTTAAATGATAACAAAAAAATTTAAAAATGATGTGCAGTGGTGAACGTTCATACTGTGAACTGAGAACTGAGGCGGAAATGTGTGTCTGGTTATCATTAATTATTATTGATGATTACTGACACTACATGAAAAGAGCTGTATCCGGACAAATATGGTATGGGAAATCCCCGCTAAACTCTACGTTTGCCAGATGTATGAGGTAGAGTGCTTGGAAAGGTAGCATGCAAAATGAAATTTCGTGAAATAACCAGATACCTCACTTACAGTATGTGGATGTATACAGGAATCGGTGGACGTTTCAAGGCATCCTCACAGCTAGCAATGAGGTGTGATGGCTGTGAGGTGTAAGAGCCTTTCATATGTTAATGACTATCAAGTAGAGGTGGGACAAGGGACAACAGATACTTCATTATTGTACATAAAAACACGCTGTACAAATGTGTTTACTACATACGTTTAATATTAGGATAGCTTCATTAGTTTTTTTTTTTTAAAGAAATGTGTACATCATTCAAAATAATTTCAATTCAATAGACATGATTACCTTTTTTAATGTGTGAAAGTTACTTTTGTATATGTGTCTGACACTTCGTGGATTATAGTAGTCAAGAGGGATGCAACAGACGTTGTTTCAGAATATCATGAAAAAGTTTTATTGTGAAGGTTTACATTTCCAGGTAATGACAAAAAATTTGGAAAATGCACAGTAACAGTATAAACAAACAAGCATTTGTAATTACATTGGCCTAAATCTCAACCACAGTGCATAGTGGAATTACGACCGAGACATTTACATTTAGGCATTTGGCAGACGCTCTTATCCAGAGTGACTTACTGTACATTTTTATCTCATTATACATCTGAGCAGTTTATAGTTAAGGGCCTTGCTCAATTGCCCAACAGTGGCAACTATGTGTTTGAACCTGGGATCTTCCGAACCGTAGTCCAATGCCTTAACCACTGAGCTACCCCTGACCCACTGAGACCGTCTCTGTAGTGTGACTTAACTGCACAGTTGAATGACTAAGTACACATCTGCGTGCAATACGCTCCACAGGGAGGAATGCTACAGCAGCATCAGTAGGTGTGCCCTGCAAACTCCAAACTTCCACAGGACTCCCAAAGAAATGTCTGTCTGGGTGATGATGCAACCATGTTACCTTTGCAAAAATATGCTGAAAGGTACATGCTTTAGATTTTAAAGTAACTATCAGGAACCTTTCCATAATTCCAGGGCGGAAATCTGCATTTGGATCTAGGACTGGTTCCTCAAAAGCTGGAGTTACCAGCACACCATCTAACCAAAACACAAGACAGAGTTACTCCACGAAGCTCATCCACCAAAGGTTCAAGATAAGTGTTGATGTTTTTTGGTTCTGTAGGTCCTGGTATGACTTCAACTAAAATGATGTTCTCCTCTTTAAAACGATCTTCTCGTGGCAAGTTCAAAATGGCCAGATCCACAGTATAACCCCTGCTGAATATGGGGAATTCTTGAAGGGTTGATACCAATCAACATTCATCATGAGAACAAAATTGTTTGGCTCTGCTAGAAATGGCTGTCCATTAACATATTGAAAGTCTGTCCAAATCTGTCCATCATATACATCTGCCATTACAGAGTTGGGGATTTTTCTTTGTCTCCACTTCTCACACTTGTTGAAAAATCCAGGTCTTCTAATCAAAGTTTCCAAAGACTGAATTATAACAGTAGGTTTGTTTGGGGTAAAGACTTTTAGGTGCCATTAAAAGGTTTAACTTTGGTCCTTAAGAGAGAGCCACATCTCTCAGATGCTTGTGAAATGGAATATAGCCACATGTTTTTCTTGTAGATGAACCATTCCTGGCGATATGATAACACTCAGCAAGTGTATATGTGGTCTTACACTTGGGACAGACAGCATATTTGCAGAAGTTATCCCTTTTAATACTGTTGGGAATCATATCAGCAAAACTGCTAAGTAAATCAGCAGAGAGACTATTTCCAATGAGCCACATGACGTGTCTGAGGCACAGCAGCAATGCAGTGATGGCATTGTCTGATGCGTTGAATACAACAAGTAAATTAAAAGCAACACCGAAACAAACACATGCACCAGTGCTTATTATTAAGGTTCCAAAAATGAATCTTCTTCTGGCCCGATTCCATCAGCTCTTACACGCTGACGGTGTGTAAGAGCATAGCGCATATCCGCCTCCAATCTGGACTGAAGCTGCTGGCAAAGCTCAGACAATTCTGGGTTCCTGTGAGGTGGAGACCTCACAACCCACACCGGTCTTCCATCAACGATGGCATCCTCTTCATCGGACATCAGGTCCAGAATTGCAGTCTGCCACAGTTCTTTCTCTGCATCTGTTTGGATGACTCTAGACCTGCAAAACAAACCATACTGTATGTTAACCCCTAAAAACACCCAGAGATGTATCAAACTTAATTGAATTAAAAAACGCTTTAGTAGATACACGCATACAAAGAAGCAAAGAATTTTCAAACAGCATCGTATAACTCAGACGTGAGTTAAATAAACTGTTAAATAAATAACTACGGCCAGGGGTAGCATAGCGGTTAAGGCATTGGACTATTGTTCGGAAGATCCCAGGTTCAAACCCCACAACCGCCAAGTTGCCACTGTTGGGCCCTTGAGCAAGGCCCTTAACCCTCAACTGCTCAGATGTGTAATGAGATAAAAATGTAAGTTGTTCCGGATAAGAGCGTCTGCCAAATGCCTAAATGTAAGTTAAGATGCAAGGAACAAAAGCAGTTGTGTAGCCAAGCGCTAACTTGCAGAGGTATCATTTACTACTATACTGTATTGTCCACTAACATAAAGCTCAACTTGCTGCAATGCCCACGTTATGCGCCCTCTTGAGTCTTTTGAGGGCATGGCTTGACTCTTCCTGCGATCTTTGCTCGCCGAACTTGCGCTCAAGCGCATCAAGATGCTCGATAGCATCTTCGAGAAGAGCATTATGTGCAGCCTGCTTCTCCTGCAAAGCCTCAAGCTGACGAGACAAAGCCTTCTGACCGGAGATCAGCTGCTTCATCAAGTCATTCATACTCAGTGGACTTGATGCTGGTTGCTGACCCTTAGTCACAGGAGTAGAAAAACTTAGGTTTCTTTTGCCTTCTGCCTCAGGCGTGCTTAGATTTCCTTCTTCTAGGCTGCCAATGTTCTCTGCATAAAAAGGATTATTTGTGTTTACAAGATAATCAACCTAAGCACCCAAAGATCAGAAAACCATTACAATCACAAACCCATGGTAATATGTATTGTCATGCATGCCAATGTTCATTGTAGGTTACTGTTAACAGGCTTTCACTTAAATCATCTGGTAAACACCCGCACTTCATCGCTGCAGTATGTGCTGATGCACCATTCGTAATAACTAAAGCAATTTGGTCAACAGTCATTAAGTATAATGGCCGCATTAGCAATTGAAGATAGAAACAGTTTATCACCGAAACCTAACAAGATTCTGCTCTTCTTAACATAGTACTCTTGATTTTTATATAGTTTTGTTCTACATTATCAAATGTTCAAGATCATACGGTATCAGCAGCTATATCCTAGGTTCAAATAATTACAAGTTTAAATAAATCATTCATTTTCTATACCGCTTAATCCTGTGTTCAGGGTCGCGGGGGACCTGGAGCCTATCCCAGGAGACTTCGGGCACTAGGCGGGGTACACCCTGGACAGGGTGCCAATCCATCGCAGGGCACACACAAACATACACACACTCACACACCCAATCACACACTACGGGCAATTTAGGAACGCCAATTAGCCTAACCTGCATATCTTTGGACTGTGGGAGGAAACCGGAGTACCCGGAGGAAACCCACCAAGCACGGGGAGAACATGCAAACTCCATGCACACAGAGCCGGGAATCGAGCCTGGCCGGGGAATCGAACCCAGACCCTGGAGGTGCAAGGCGACACCACCGCACCGCCAGTTTAAATAAATGACAAATTTTATATGCTATAAGAACAAGTAAACTACATTCTGAACCTTAAAAAAAGAGCAAATTACTGAATAAATGAAGTTTTGAATGAAATTTTGGGTTAGCCGTGACATCCTTAGGCCATCCATATGAACAGACTATATATCTGAATATTATGTGCGGATTGCGTCAAACATGCATAACTGCTTTTATATATCATTTTGCTTGCTGACATAGATTTTTACTTTATGAAATAAATTCAGTAACTTACCAAGGGGGACATCCCAGGCTGCAGTTTCCACTTCTGATGAATCAAGGCTTTCATCACATGCATAATCTTCTAACTCTGTGTTTTTTTTCCACTCTTGAGTTGTCTTGGGTTGTATCATCTTTGATCCAAACTCCATTACGGAAAAAAATTTTTTTTGTCATGATAAAAATGGGCATGTGAAACAATTTCATTGCAGTGTTCACAAAATCGCCGGGCTCTCTTTCTTCTCAACAGATCCACAGATGACCTCAAGCGCCCTTCCATGGTGACAATCAGCATGTCCAGTATGATATTTTCCCCCCAGAATAAATACAAGCAATTGATTGACTGGGGTGGGCGGGGTGTCGTGGAAAGCATCGAATGGGGAGGGTTGTATTTGTAAAGCGTCCACTCAAATATTTGACTACTGTATGGGTTAAGAAAAATGTGAGAAATTTGCACACCATCACATAGGGGCCTTGGACTACGGTCCGGAAGATCCCAGGGTCAAACCCCACAACCACCAAGTTGCCACTGTTGGGCCCTTGAGCAAGGCCCTTAACCCTTAATTGCTCAGATGTGTAATGAGATAAAAATGTAAGTCACTCTGGATAAGAGCGTCTGCCAAATGCCTAAATGTAAATATATATATAATATAATATATAGCATTTTGTACTTCCACCAAGTCGCAATTCTGAAAAATCACATATAAAAGAATAAACATGTTTGACTAAGGGTTAAGAAAAATGTGAGAAATTTGCAACCCTACTGGGAGTGAAAAAAAGAAAGGAAAAGCAAGAAAAAGTTATAAAATAATATATATATATATATATATATATATATATATATATATATATATATATATATTTTATTTTATTTATTTATTTTTTCATATTTTAGAGTTAAAGAAATTATAACATATGAAAGAAAATTATTATATAATTAATTAAAGGTAAAAATATTAATACCATGGATATGAGCCACTTGGAAACAATTTGACAGCATAACAGAAAAAAATATGAACTGTAAGGTAAAAAATTACAAAGAGATAAAAATATTTTGCATCTACAGTGAAGGAATCCTGATCCACAAATAAATAAATGAATAAATAAAATCCCCTTATAAACTGTTAGAAAGGTTTAGGTAGGTTTTGTGAATTGAATTGAAGTTATAATACTCCTCATAGATAATTTACCTGCTTAAAAAAATGCCCTTTGTTTTTTAAATGTGAAGAACGCAGAAGTGTTTTATTTACGGGCCGAACAGGAACGAGTAAGCACTCAGAAACCTCAAACTGACACCCACAGGATCTTTAGCTCATTTGTTGCTGTAAATTGGTGCTAGATGAGTTTGAACATCAGCAGCACTAATGATCACTGCACTTGAAAGCAAATTCTAAAATGGAAGGATGGACTTGGCAAACACTCAATCGCTACAGTACCTCATTGTCTTTCACACAAAATCAGACACGCTCTGAAATGTTATTTAAAAAAAAGTGTGATCCTTTTTCTAATACGGAAATACGAATACAGATGAGACACAGATTACTGAGCAGCATATGTTGTGGTGTAATTGAAAATCAGCTTGTGCTTAATAATAGGGGTTAAAAAAAAACAGCCAGCCCAGTATGTTGTAAGCTTGTTCCCTGGTGTGCCCTTAACACAGCTTTTAACTAATAGTGAACGTTTATGCATGAGTACATTGACAATCTATTAAGATGTTGCTGAACAACATATGGAGCAAAAACATGCATTCAAAGTAACTAATGTTAAGTGCATGCTACATTATGTCTCAAATTCTCACATATTACACTTGCACAAACTACACTAGTGTTCACAGACAAGAGTCAGACACTACACTAGTGTTCACAGACAAGAGTCACACACTACACTAGTGTTCACAGACAAGAGTCACACACTACACTAGTGCTCACAGACAAGAGTCACACACTACACTAGTGTTCACAGACAAGAGTCAGACACTACACTAGTGTTCACAGACAAGAGTCACACACTACACTAGTGTTCACAGACAAGAGTCACACACTACACTAGTGCTCACAGACAAGAGTCACACACTACACTAGTGTTCACAGACAAGAGTCACACACTACACTAGTGCTCACAGACATGAGTCACACACTACACTAGTGCTCACAGACAGGAGTCACACACTACACTAGTGTTCACAGACAAGAGTCACACACTACACTAGTGCTCACAGACAAGATTGACACACTACACTAGTGCTCACAGACAGGAGTCACACACTACACTAGTGCTCACAGACAAGGGTCAGACACTACACTAGTGTTCACAGACAAGCGTCAGACACTACACTAGTGCTCACAGACAAGAGTCAGACACTACACTAGTGTTCACAGACAAGAGTCACACACTACACTAGTGCTCACAGACAAGAGTCACACACTACACTAGTGTTCACAGACAAGAGTCACACACTACACTAGTGTTCACAGACAAGAGTCACACACTACACTAGTGCTCACAGACAAGAGTCACACACTACACTAGTGCTCACAAGCACGAGTCACACACTACACTAGTGTTCACAGACAAGGGTCAGACACTACACTAGTGCTCACAGACAAGAGTCAGACATTACACTAGTGTTCACAGACAAGAGTCAGACACTACACTAGTGTTCACAGACAAGGGTCAGACACTACACTAGTGTTCACAGACAAGGGTCAGACACTAAACTAGTGCTCACAGACAACGGTCACACACTACACTAGTGCTCACAGACAAGAGTCAGACACTACACTAGTGTTCACAGACAAGGGTCAGACACTACACTAGTGCTCACAGACAAGAGTCACACACTACACTAGTGCTCACAAGCACGAGTCACACACTACACTAGTGCTCACAGACAAGGGTCAGACACTACACTAGTGCTCACAGACAAGAGTCAGACATTACACTAGTGTTCACAGACAAGAGTCAGACACTACACTAGTGTTCACAGACAAGAGTCACACACTACACTAGTGCTCACAGACAAGAGTCACACACTACACTAGTGTTCACAGACAAGAGTCAGACACTACACTAGTGCTCACAGACAGGAGTCACACACTACACTAGTGCTCACAGACAAGAGTCAGACACTACACTAGTGTTCACAGACAAGGGTCAGACACTACACTAGTGCTCACAGACAACGGTCACACACTACACTAGTGCTCACAGACAAGAGTCACACACTACACTAGTGTTCACAGACAAGAGTCACACACTACACTAGTGCTCACAGACAAGAGTCACACACTACACTAGTGCTCACAAGCACGAGTCACACACTACACTAGTGTTCACAGACAAGGGTCAGACACTACACTAGTGCTCACAGACAAGAGTCAGACACTACACTAGTGTTCACAGACAAGAGTCACACACTACACTAGTGTTCACAGACAAGAGTCACACACTACACTAGTGCTCACAGACAAGAGTCACACACTACACTAGTGTTCACAGACAAGAGTCAGACACTACACTAGTGTTCACAGACAAGAGTCACACACTACACTAGTGTTCACAGACAAGAGTCACACACTACACTAGTGCTCACAGACAAGAGTCACACACTACACTAGTGTTCACAGACAAGAGTCACACACTACACTAGTGCTCACAGACAAGAGTCACACACTACACTAGTGCTCACAGACAGGAGTCACACACTACACTAGTGTTCACAGACAAGAGTCACACACTACACTAGTGCTCACAGACAAGATTGACACACTACACTAGTGCTCACAGACAGGAGTCACACACTACACTAGTGCTCACAGACAAGGGTCAGACACTACACTAGTGTTCACAGACAAGCGTCAGACACTACACTAGTGCTCACAGACAAGAGTCAGACACTACACTAGTGTTCACAGACAAGAGTCACACACTACACTAGTGCTCACAGACAAGAGTCACACACTACACTAGTGTTCACAGACAAGAGTCACACACTACACTAGTGTTCACAGACAAGAGTCACACACTACACTAGTGCTCACAGACAAGAGTCACACACTACACTAGTGCTCACAAGCACGAGTCACACACTACACTAGTGTTCACAGACAAGGGTCAGACACTACACTAGTGCTCACAGACAAGAGTCAGACATTACACTAGTGTTCACAGACAAGAGTCAGACACTACACTAGTGTTCACAGACAAGGGTCAGACACTACACTAGTGTTCACAGACAAGGGTCAGACACTAAACTAGTGCTCACAGACAACGGTCACACACTACACTAGTGCTCACAGACAAGAGTCAGACACTACACTAGTGTTCACAGACAAGGGTCAGACACTACACTAGTGCTCACAGACAAGAGTCACACACTACACTAGTGCTCACAAGCACGAGTCACACACTACACTAGTGCTCACAGACAAGGGTCAGACACTACACTAGTGCTCACAGACAAGAGTCAGACATTACACTAGTGTTCACAGACAAGAGTCAGACACTACACTAGTGTTCACAGACAAGAGTCACACACTACACTAGTGCTCACAGACAAGAGTCACACACTACACTAGTGTTCACAGACAAGAGTCAGACACTACACTAGTGCTCACAGACAGGAGTCACACACTACACTAGTGCTCACAGACAAGAGTCAGACACTACACTAGTGTTCACAGACAAGGGTCAGACACTACACTAGTGCTCACAGACAACGGTCACACACTACACTAGTGCTCACAGACAAGAGTCACACACTACACTAGTGTTCACAGACAAGAGTCACACACTACACTAGTGCTCACAGACAAGAGTCACACACTACACTAGTGCTCACAAGCACGAGTCACACACTACACTAGTGTTCACAGACAAGGGTCAGACACTACACTAGTGCTCACAGACAAGAGTCAGACATTACACTAGTGTTCACAGACAAGAGTCAGACACTACACTAGTGTTCACAGACAAGAGTCACACACTACACTAGTGCTCACAGACAAGAGTCACACACTACACTAGTGTTCACAGACAAGAGTCACACACTACACTAGTGCTCACAGACAAGAGTCACACACTACACTAGTGCTCACAGACAAGAGTCACACACTACACTAGTGCTCACAGACAAGAGTCACACACTACACTAGTGTTCACAGACAAGAGTCACACACTACACTAGTGCTCACAGACAAGAGTCACACACTACACTAGTGCTCACAGACAAGAGTCACACACTACACTAGTGTTCACAGACAAGAGTCAGACACTACACTAGTGCTCACAAGAACGAGTCACACACTACACTAGTGTTCACAGACAAGGGTCAGACACTACACTAGTGTTCACAGACAAGAGTCAGACATTACACTAGTGCTCACAGACAAGCGTCACACACTACACTAGTGCTCACAGACAAGAGTCACACACTACACTAGTGCTCACAGACATGAGTCACACACTACACTAGTGTTCACAGACATGAGTCAGACACTACACTAGTGTTCACAGACAAGAGTCAGACACTACACTAGTGTTCACAGACAAGGGTCAGACACTAAACTAGTGCTCACAGACAACGGTCACACACTACACTAGTGCTCACAGACAAGAGTCAGACACTACACTAGTGTTCACAGACAAGAGTCAGACACTACACTAGTGTTCACAGACAAGGGTCAGACACTACACTCGTCTTCACAGACAAGGGTCAGACACTACACTAGTGCTCACAAGCACGAGTCACACACTACACTAGTGTTCACAGACAAGGGTCAGACACTACACTAGTGCTCACAGACAAGAGTCAGACATTACACTAGTGCTCACAGACAAGAGTCACACACTACACTAGTGCTCACAGACAATGAGACAAGGGTGCTACAAAGAAACAATTCCTCAAGCAAGTGTAAGTGTAAATCATCTGTGTAAAGCCTAAAAAACAGTAGAAGTTTAAATATGATTCACGTTTCTACCAGTAAATTGTTTAATAATACATAGCAGCGTAAGGTAAGACAGAGTGCTACAGTAAATCTTGTATCAGCTATGGGACGTTTACAGCTTTTGGCTATGCGCAGACCCTCTCTTTAAACTGTGTAATTTTTTTTTGTCTTAATTGAATGATTGCTGTTATTATTATAATCTATGAATGTGTGTTGGTACACTTTTCTTTATTTCTTGTATTCTTTAATTGATGCTAGTAATATAAAAGAACTGATTGAGAGTCATAAGCACTTCTGTTAGTCATGCCCCAGCTGGAAATATTTGGATGTCAAAATGTTGTGCCGATGTTAATTTGGCAACCTGGCCATTATACCTGCTTTTTGTTAGTGAGTCACTGCTGCTGACCTGTTATACAGTGGTGTGAAAAACTATTTGCCCCCTTCCTGATTTCTTATTCTTTTGCGTGTTTGTCACACTTATATGGTTCTGCTCACCAAAACCGTTAACTATTAGTCAAAGATAACATAATTGAACACAAAATGCAGTTTTTAAATGAAGGTTTACGTTATTAAGGGAGAAAAAAACCTCCAAATCTACATGGCCCTGTGTGAAAAAGTGATTGCCCCCCTTGTTAAAAAATAACTTAACTGTGGTTTATCACACCTGAGTTCAATTTCTGTAGTCACCCCCAGGCCTGATTACTGCCACACCTGTTTCAATCAAGAAATCACTTAAATAGGAGCTACCTGACACAGAGAAGTAGACCAAAAGCACCTCAAAAGCTAGACATCATGCCAAGATCCAAAGAAATTCAGGAACAAATGAGAACAAAAGTAATTGAGATCTATCAGTCTGGTAAAGGTTATAAAGCCATTTCTAAAGCTTTGGGACTCCAGCGAACCACAGTGAGAGCCATTATCCACAAATGGCAAAAACATGGAACAGTGGTGAACCTTCCCAGGAGTGGCCGGCCGACCAAAATTACCCCAAGAGCGCAGAGACAACTCATCCGAGAGGCCACAAAAGACCCCAGGACAACATCTAAAGAACTGCAGGCCTCACTTGCCTCAATTAAGGTCAGTGTTCACGACTCCACCATTAGAAAGAGACTGGGCAAAAATAGCCTGCATGGCAGATTTCCAAGGCGCAAACCACTTTTAAGCAAAAAGAACATTAAGGCTCGTCTCAATTTTGCTAAAAAACATCTCAATGATTGCCAAGACTTTTGGGAAAATACATTGTGGATCGACGAGACAAAAGTTGAACTTTTTGGAAGGTGCGTGTCCCGTTACATCTGGCGTAAAAGTAACACAGCATTTCAGAAAAAGAACATCATACCAACAGTAAAATATGGTGGTGGTAGTGTGATGGTCTGGGGTTGTTTTGCTGCTTCAGGACCTGGAAGGCTTGCTGTGATAGATGGAACCATGAATTCTACTGTCTACCAAAAAATCCTGAAGGAGAATGTCCGGCCATCTGTTCGTCAACTCAAGCTGAAGCGATCTTGGGTGCTGCAGCAGGACAATGACCCAAAACACACCAGCAAATCCACCTCTGAATGGCTGAAGAAAAACATAATGAAGACTTTGGAGTGGCCTAGTCAAAGTCCTGACCTGAATCCTATTGAGATGTTGTGGCATGACCTTAAAAAGGCGGTTCATGCTAGAAAACCCTCAAATAAAGCTGAATTACAACAATTCTGCAAAGATGAGTGGGCCAAAATTCCTCCAGAGCGCTGTAAAAGACTCGTTGCAAGTTATCGCAAACGCTTGATTGCAGTTATTGCTGCTAACGGTGGCCCAACCAGTTATTAGGTTCAGGGGGCAATTACTTTTTCACACAGGGCCATGTAGGTTTGGATTTTTTTTTCTCCCTAAATAATAAAACCCCTCATTTAAAAACTGCATTTTGGGTTTACTTGTGTTATCTTTGACTAATAGTTAAATGTGTTTGATGATCAGAAACATTTTGTGTGACAAACATGCAAAAGAATAAGAAATCAGGAGGGGGGCAAATAGTTTTTCACACCACTGTATATGTGAATGTGCATAAAAACACATCAGTGCAAACTGAGACTAAATGCAAAGAGTTAATGTCTAGTGCAGGGATTTGTGGTGGCATGCTGTATTATCTGAAACAGTCAATCTAAACTAACTTTCACAGTAATGAGACACAAATATAATCCCATGTATTAGGCATATGTTTGTGGTATTATTATCATTATTGGTATATTATACACGCTTTTGGTGCGTGTATATAAAATGATATATTTTCGGTCCAAAACAAAACCCAGCAACACATATTGTGACATTTTTTGTATACTGTATCAAGTTTCGATACTTTTCCTCATCCTTACTTTATGATGCTGCTGCACTTGGTTCCACAAAAGTCTAAACTAATTCCTCTATAAACATTAATAGCAGTCTGGTGTAGATGAAGACCTGAAAAATCTTTTGTTAATCCTAGAAAAATCTGATATCTAAGATAAAGAATGACTAAAAGACTAATGAACGATTGTTATGACTGGAAGTACTACTGAAACCACACATTAGAAACTTTACAAAATGAGTACACAAGTATACAATGATGACCAATGTTGGGTGTAACGCGTTACAAAATAATTACTATTTTGATGTAACGAGTAATCTAATGCGATAGGTCCGCCATTTAAGTACTCAGTTATTTAGTTATATTTTCAAAATTTTAATCCGTTATTTAGACAATTTATGTAATCCGTGAGCCAGACAGCAGTGATTCCGTTAGTGTGTTTGTGAAAGTCATCCTACTGTACAAGTTCCCTCTGTTATGCCTGCTGTTTTACCCCTATCTCACCTACAGTATGCGGTTTGACTCGCAGTGAGAAGCGGTGTTAGGCACCGTGAGCCGCCGCGAGTGAGCGCCTGATGTTCCGCAAAGTTCTGCAAGGTCCGTGAGCTTCAGGAAAGACTGACACGCGAAAAGATGGAAACCTATTTACAGTGCCAAAAAACGGCCTCACCGCGCGAAACCACATACTGTAGGTTAGAAAGGGGTATCAGTAATTTAACAGATTATGGGTCAAACTTCGCTGAGTGATGATGGTAGAATAATTATAAAGGTCTTGACTAAAGCAACATGCATGAGGAATCACAAAGGAGTTTTCATTTTATGCAGTGAAAGATTACTCTATGTAGATATATAGTGTATGTATAGTGTACAGTATATACTATATGTTTTTATCTGTAGTAATTATTGTTATATATGTTTATCACGTCTGCATTAATGCGTAAAAAACTATCGACTTTTTCAATTGAGTGAATTACATTACAAAAGAATATTTGCATGCATGTAGAAAGGAAGATATTACATTACAGACAAGGTTTCAGATGGAAACAAAAACACATATTGCCATATTCTCCAGCACACTCAGTAAAACCTCCCAGCTGTTTTACTTCTAACAGTCCAGTGTTTTTTTCTTTCATGCAAACTGAGTTTTCACACCAAATATTTTTCTTTTCTTCAGTGCTCTTTATACAAGTTTCTTTTAAGAAGAAATGTTTTAAAAAACATATTTTCTTATGGTATTTCTTGTACATTTGTTCCCAAGACGTTTACACAGTACTGTAAGTAAAACAGCTGTTAGGTTTTACTGAGTGTGCTGGAGAATATTCCAGAGTTCTTTTTGAAACTTTGTCACATCTGATCCTTTCTACAGTATTATCATGAAAAAAAAATTTTATTTTACCTATTCTGAAAACTGCCGTGTTGCTTTCTTTACAGGCATGCAAATATTATTCTGTAATGTTATTTATGAATTCATTTTTAAACTACGCTTTCACGTTAGTGAACAGTTTTGCACATAATAATACAGACATGATAGAGATACAGTGTGTAACAACATTTGTACTAGACATAATATATACTAGACTGTATATATACTGTATATATTGTGTCTTATAATGGGTATAACCTTTGTCAGCTGACATTCTGTAAGAATTGGATGTATAAAGACAGCTAACACATTGCTCCTAGTTTTCTGTGCACAATGCATCATGCACCATCCATTACCCTGTTGTTCTGTGGAACGAGGCCAGCAAAGGACCACCGCTGAGCAGATATTATGTAGCTGAATTTCTGCATTTACACTCAAATGTGTGTCTGTGTGTGCATGTGTGTGTGTGGTGCAGGTATGAGCAGTAGGAATTTTAAACACCTCACTGTCATTGGGTCAGCATGAAAGGTTAGGAAGCAATTAGGACACACTGTGCATAGAAAAAGATAAGAATAAAGGAATAAAAATCCCCTCTAACCATAGCAGTATTGATGATTTTAAGTAAAATATGCTGCTCGGTGTATTTGATAGTCTTACATACAGCGAGCAGCATGCATATTACATAGATAAAGGATTACAATTTCCCCCAAAATTTTATTATAGCGGTTAAATATAGACTTAAGTGAGCAATTGAAAAGTAATTTTTTTCTCCCCTTGCGCTTATAGATTTATGTTTCCGTGGCAAGGTTGATTTTTCCATGGAATCCCCCCTTTATAATTTACAGGATATATCTCAGGCGTAGGTCCATGCGGTTCGATTCCACTGGATGCTGTGCCGGTCCCAAGCCTGGATATAATGGGAGGGTTGCGTCAGGAAAGACATCTGGATTGGAAAGTCCGCTGTTGTGGCCCCTTGACGGAAGCAGCTGAAAGACTTACATTTAAAGATAATGAAAACGTCTTCCAGCACCTCTAGTTCCTTTGCTAGCTGCATCTGTTGACCAATATACCGAATGCCAAGAATCAGTTTGCGGATTAACTTTTCATCCATCCATCCATCCATCCATTTTCTATACCGCTTAATCCTGTGTTCAGGGTCGCGGGGGACCTGGAGTCTATCCCAGGAGACTTCGGGCACTAGGCGGGGTACACCCTGGACAGGGTGCCAATCCATCGCAGGGCACACACACATACACACACTCACACACCCAATCACACACTACGGGCAATTTAGGAACGCCAATTAGCCTAACCTGCATATCTTTGGACTGTGGGAGGAAACCGGAGTACCCGGAGGAAACCCACCAAGCACGGGGAGAACATGCAAACTCCATGCACACAGAGACGGGAATCGAGCCTGGCCGGGGAATCGAACCCAGACCCTGGAGGTGCAAGGCTAACCACTACACCACCGCGCCGCCGATTAACTTTTCATTTAAATCTAAATATTTTAACGGAAAAAAGAGGGGGAAATGTACACCCTAGTGAATTCACGTTATCTACATAACCTTTATAATGAAATTGGTTTGGATCAGTTCCAAAATCTTTACATCGCTTTCTTTCTTTTCTTTTATTTTCTTTTTTTCTTTGAGACTCTCATATAAATAGATATTTTTTCTTACCTAACCGCCCTCCGAGGCAGTCTTTTTTTAGGGGATAAAATGAACATAGCAGCACTCTCAGTAGAAACGCTACTGATTTAGAGGTCTACAGTACAAATACGGGTAATAAAGTCTTTAGGGTGGTAACCAAAATGGACATTAAGTACCGCTGTTACGTCTGTTGAGGAAACATTTAGACTATGATGTGGGACATGAAATTGAACCTGACAGTAAATTAAAAAAATAATAATATCATGAACTACCCGGGACACACTGTGATGGCCGGGTGAAGAGGCGATAGCACGGAAAACTGCACCATGACATCGCTGACACTGATGAGATCCAGCTCTCAGCAGGATTATTGTTGCTGACTCAGATGTGTTTTTTGCTCCCTAGTCCAACACGCAGAGTCAAATTAGCACATTACAGCACTGTACACACACACACACACACACACACACACACACACCCTTGAGTAGACACTATCCTGCTCAGGGTCAACCATAGACATGCAATTACTAGAGTTACCTTGCAAAGCGACCGAGCCGGCCTGCAATCCTGTATGAAATGTGACATGCTTCTAACCTAAGACTAAGTGTTTAGAAATAGCCTGGGCTAAATATGGAGGGGAGGGGAAAAAAAACCTCTCTAAAATTACGCAAGCAGAGAAAAAAAAAGACAGGGCAAACAGACACCCTACTGCAAAAAAAGGCAGATATTAGATAATAACACATACAGTGTTTAACACAGTTTTTCAAGGGGTCAGATTATGAAAAAATTCACATTTTAGTCATTTGTAGACATTCAGATACGTGTCCAGTGTGCGGGAACAAGATAAATAAGAACGTAAGGGGGAAAAACGCTATATTTGCTATATTGCAAAAAAAATATTTGAAAAAATCTTACAAAATATACAATTAGGGGAGAACACTAAAGTTTTCTATATTTTCTATAATTGTACAGAATTTTTTTTCCATATTTGAACTGCTAAGTCTTTCTTATATTTTATATATATATATATATATATACAGTATATAATCCTCTATAGCCATATTTTCCATAGCTAAAGTTTTTCTATATTTTTCTTCCTTATTTTCTTCCATGTTTATTTTCTACTGATAATGTATTTTAACGTCACGGGCGGTCGTATAAGCATTTCTCTGTGTATGACTGTGTATGTGACAAATTAAATTTGAATTTGGTGGAAATTTCTATTAATCTTGTAAGTTTCTCTTTATATTTCTCCTTAGGATTAGAATATATCAGCTCCATTAACTTTCAAGGTCTGGAGTTGAATCCCATGTCATGTAAAATGTAAAGCTTATGCTCTATGTACAGTAGGGTATATAATCCCTTGGTCCACACACCAAGTAGTGCCATTGATCAGGGGTTACAGAGTGATTTGGGTTTCAGCCTTTGGTTTGTTTGTAGCTCACGTTAGCCGTAAAACAATAGATGGTTCAGATGCAATTTGGAACGAGTTAGAAGACATTACTATAGTAAGAAGACGGTGTGTTGATTAAGATGAGATACCATTTTCACGTGTTTTCATGCTGAAAGGGTTTTTGTGATTTTTTTAAATGTGGGTTTTGGGAAGCAGCAGCTCTCTACTCAGTACTGCAGACCATAAAGACCTCCTCTCTCCCATGCTGGTGACTGGAAGTTAGTGTAGTTAACAGTTGTACATAGAACACCTGTGACGTCCCAGTGCTGTTATGATCTATATCGTCACTCGTGGAATGCAATGCCTCTCGCCCAATCAGATTATTCTGTCCGAACTGACTGATGTATAATTGTTTTTTTTAAATGCATTGCTTAGTCATATCTCTGGCAGAGAAGCCTATGACAGAAATTATTTTAATGAGTAAGGTAAAAGTTCAGTGGTTTTGCTGTTATGAAAAAATTATCACTGAAAGGGTGACCTGATTACTTCTATTCCTTTCATTTCAAACATAAGTAAAATTTGTCAATTAATTGTCAAAAACTTCCCATCAAGTCAAAATTAACGGATATGTTTTGACTTGATGGGAAGTTTTTGACAATTAATATGTTTCAATTAATATGATAAATCATTTCGTTCTTTTGATCAGAAATAAAATAAAATGTTACGCTTTCAATAAACAGACCCCCAATACGCCTAAATACACACATTTTAGCTATAGTTTCAGTAATAAAAATAATGCAGCTAAGGACATATTATAATAAACAGAATGAGCAGCTCACCTCTTATACAGTATCTTCTGGTCCGAGTCATTCGTTCTTTTGAATCTATTGCATTGCATAGCGTCTATGGGACTCGCGTGATAAAAAGAACGAACGACTATGACTTGAAGACTTCTTGAGAAGAACCATTCAATTGTGTTTCCTGTGTACTGCACTGCATAGCACCTATGGGAGTCACGTGACAAAAGAATGAACGATTCGGACTAGAAGACTCAAAGGTAACTACTCATTTCGGTTTCCTGTGCATAACCTACAGAGGCTTTGCAATGCAGTATGAAATTAAAGAATCACTCTCCGAGACTACTCGCTCTTCTGAATCACATTAAAGACTCATTAAAAAAAAAAACGAGCAGTTCCAACCTCAGCATCCTTCTACCGATATATTCACCATCTCTCCTCTGAACATGTCCAAACCACCTCAATCTGGCCTCTCTGACTTTATCTATAGGGAAAACTACTGTACCAATTACATTTATAAGCATACGCTAGAGGGAATGTATACCATTATGTAATGAATCTCATAACCACATCAGTGTTTAATGATCATGAATAGACCTACTGTCTCTTGCAAAAAAATGTATTGTAAGGCATACAGTAGTGTGTGAGAGTGTTGAGTCAGTGTAGCTCAGTGGTTAAGGCATTGATTTAAGGTCCTGAAGGTTCCAGCTTTGAACCCCACGACCATTAAGTTGCTACTGTCAGGCCCTTGAGGAAGACCCTTAAACCTCAACTGCCCAGATGTACAATGAGATAAAAACTTACCTCTGGATAAGGAAGTCTGCTCAAAGCTGTAAAAGTCTTGAGCCCTCCCCATTTTTTTTTCATATTCAGCATTCACCAGTATACTAACCACTGGCCTGATCATCTATCATGCAGCTGTTTCTCACTACATTTAGGCATTTGGCAGACGCTCTTATCCAGAGCGACTTACATTCTTATCTCATTACACATCTGAGCAGTTGAGGGTTAAGGGCCTTGCTCAAGGGCCCAACAGTGGCAACTTGGTGGTTGTGGGATTTGAGCCTGGGATCTTCTGAACCGTAGTCCAATGCCTTAACCACTGAGCTACCCCTGGCCCCACTAGTTTATGCCTTAGATGTTAGATTTTTTTTAATACATTCCTCTGAAACTGCTCAGGTACAGGGACTGGACTGAAAATGAGCGACAAAAATGACGGCCAAGAAAAGTAATTCCAGAAACCTGGAGAACTATATTTCTTGAGACTACATTACCATACACATACAGTATACAGTACATATAGTACAAGAACGTTTTACGAATGTTGGTCCAAGAGCTTGTGATAGGTTTGAGGTTTCCTTTAAATGTGAAGATGTAAGATGTGATTGACAAAATGTTACCCAGTCTGGTCTGTGCCATAACATGAACATACACCAATTATAGTCTTGCCACTGGCTTATCAATAACATAAGTTATTGGTAAGTCCTTTGTATTTGCAGTATGTACAATATGAGCATTAATTGCTTTACATTTAAAAAAAAATCGTAATGTAGTTTGTATGGTACAGTGGTACAAATCATTGCACCACTGGCAATCGTATTGCTGGATAGGACCTAATTTTAACTCTAAGAACAGAACTTTAATTCCTCAAAGCTTGGATTCCTTAGGAAGTTGGAAACCTTTCTTTGATATCCTGGATCATGTAGACGATTACATCACACTGCAGATTTCTCAGCTGTACATTCATTATGTCTTAGCATATACTGTATCAGGTGTCCTATTGGATCCAGATCTCGTAACTGGCGAGGCCCTAAACACACATTGATTCTAGATCCATTCCAGACAAGACGAGATGAACGATCATGCTGGAAGTAGCCATTGTGCTAAAGATAAAGTTGCCAAAATGTGATGCATTCATTTATCACCACTTACTGTAGCACTCAGTAATGGTACAGCATTTAATTCAAATTTCAAATTCAAATTCAAATTTTATTTGTCACATACACAGTCATACACAGTATAATATGCAGTGAAATGCTTACACGACCGCCAGTGACCTTAAAAAGAAAATAAAAGCTTGTACGTAAAATAAATATCAATAAAATGAAATACTAAAGAAATAAATGTAACTAGTAAAATAAACTGTACAAATAAGGGCATAATAAAATATTGCAAAATATAGAAATATAGGAATATAGGGGGGGGAAAGTATATATATATATATATATATATATATATATATATATATATATATATAATTTAAAGTGGCAATGGTTGTTCAAATATGCATGAAAGGGGACTAATGAAAGTGACATGTGCAATTGTCCAGATGTATGAATATTTAGTGCAAGTGTGTATGAATGTGTCCATGATTGTCCAGTCAGTGTTGTGAGCTTAAAAAGATGTTATTAGTCCTGTGTGGTGTAGTGATGATTGAGAGACATTATCGCCTGCGGGAAGAAGCTCCTCCTCAGTCTCTCTGTGTTGGCCTTCAGGGAGCGGAATCGCTTCCCAGACCGCAACAGAGTGAACAGTCCATTACTGGGGTGACTGAGGTCCTTCACGATCTTCCTGGCCTTGGTCCAGCACCGCTTGCTGTAGATCGAGTGCAGGTCAGGGAGCTCAGTGCGGATGATGCGCTAAGCTGATTGCACCACCCTCTGTAGAGCTTGTCTGTCCTGCATGGTGCTGTTCCCGAACCAGGTCGTGATGTTTCCCATCAGGATGCTCTGATGGTGCAGGAGTAGAAGTTCCTGAGCACCTTGGAGGGCAGTCTAAAGTCTCTCAAGCGTCTGAGGTGGTACAGACGCTGCCGGGCCTTTTTCACCACGGTGTTGATGTGACAGGACCATGACAGGTCCTGAGTGATGTGAACACCGAGGTATCTGAAGCTGTCCACTCTCTCCGCTGGGCTCCTGTTGATGACGGGGGTCTGGTAGTTCCTCTCCTGCTTTGTACAAAAGTCCACTATCAGCTCCTTTGTCTTGCTGATGTTCAGGAGGAGATTGTTCCTCTGGCACCAGTTCTCCAGATTTCCAATCTCCTCTAGGTAGTCCGACTCATCATTGTTGGTGATCAGTCCGACCACGACAGTGTCGTCAGCAAACTTGATGATGGTGGTGGAGTTGGTAGTGGCCACGCAGTCGTGGGTGTACAAAGAGTACAGCAGGGTGCTCAGAACACAACCCTGGGGGGCTCCAGTGCTGAGAGTGAGTGTAGCTGAGACATGTCCGCCCATTCTTACTGCCTGTGGTCTGCCAGTCAGGAAATTGGAGATCCACTGACACATTGATGTGGATTGAGTGTGGAGGGAATTATGGTATTAAATGCAGAGCTGTAGTCGATGAAGAGCATTTTAACATAATTCCCTTTCCTAGTGTCCAGGTGAGTAAGTGATGTGTGGAGGAGATGAGAGATTGCATCGTCTGTGGAGCGGTTCTGACGGTATGCAACCTGTAGTGGTAAAAGTCTTTTACAGGGTCCAGTGTGTCGGGTAGTAAAGAAATGATGAAGTCTCTGACCAGGAGTTCAAAGCACTTCATCACTACTGAGGTGAGGGCTACAGGGCGATAGTCGTTGAGGGAAGCAGGATGAGGTTTCTTTGGGACAGGAACAATGATGGACTCCTTGAAGCATGTGGGGATCACCGACTGAGATAAAGAGATGTTGAATATCTCAGTGAAGACATGTGCTAGCTGGTCTGCACAGGCTCTGAGAATACGACCTGAGATACCGTCTGGTCTTGCTGATTTCCTGGTGTTCACTCTTTTGAAGGCTCTCCTCACGTCGTGCTCGGTGATGATGAGCGCGTTTCCCGTGCTGGCAGTGTCTTCCTGTCTGCAGGCGTTAGCGCCGCTAGCATTAGCATCGCTAGCGCCACTAGCAGTAGCATCGCTAGCGCTGCTAGCATTAGCATCGCTTGTGTCTTTAGAGAGATTCAAGATTCAAGAGATTCAAGAGAGGTTTATTGTCAATACAGCAATATACACAGTATACATTGTATTGAAATGCCGTTTCACACAGGCCCTCCGTGGTGCCTTAATAAGAAAGAAATAGAAAACAAGAAATTACAACTAAATTATATCTAACTAAGCTAAACTAACTAAGTGACTATTTTTAAATAAACTATCTGTACACTAACAGGACAGGAAGACAATACAGTGCAATGATACAAAGTGAACATGTGCAATTGGTTCAGAGTACAGTGTGCGGGTTCAAGTTATTGTAGGAGTATTGGACGAGACAAGACAAGACGTGCAAATTGCGACTAGTGCAAATCAGCATGAGGTAGAAAATTTCTTGGACAAAAATACAGTATGCAATACAGGGTGTACAATATGTGTGTTGTACCACAGTCCAATTTGTGTGTTTTTGTCTTTGGTGTGCATGTAGCATATTGTATGAGGGTTTAGTTGTTTAGGTGAGTTTATAAATATAGGAGTCCATTATGTGTTTATGTTGAGTGTGTGTTTCGTATGTTTGTTCAGTTCTATGTTGTCAGTAAGTTGAGAGCCCTTACTGCTTGTGGAAAGAAGCTCTTGCAGTGTCTGGCAGTCACAGTTCTGATGCTGCGGAACCGTCTGCCTGATGGGAGGAGGGAGAACAGTGCATGTGAGGGGTGAAAAGAGTCTTTCACTATGCTGCTCGCACGGCGGATCAGGTGTTTGTCGTAGAGTTCGGAGATGGCTGGGAGAGGGACCCCGATGATTCTCTCTGCTGTCTTCACTATCCGCTGCAAGGACTTCTTTTCAGCGGTGGTGCAGTTTCCGTACCAGACGGTGATGTAACAGCAGAGAACACTCTCGATGGTCCCTTGATAGAATGAGGTGAGGATGGGAGGTGGAAGACTGGCCTTCTTCAGTTTCCGAAGAAAGTGAAGACGTTGTTGTGCTTTCTTGGTGATGGTGGTGGTGTTCAGGTTCCAGGAAAGATCATCTGCCATGTGCACCCCCAGAAACTTCACACTGCTGACAATCTCGACAGCAGATCCGTTTATGTACAGTGGGGCGTAGGCCTTCGGGCTCTTCCTGAAGTTAACAACCATCTCTTTAGTCTTCTGAACATTAAGAGACAGATTGTTATTTTGACACCAGTCCACCAGATGTTTTACCTCCTCTCTGTACGCAGACTCATCGTCGTTGGTGATGAGACCCACTACTGTTGTATCGTCTGCAAACTTTATGATGTGATTCTTTAGCTGCAGCCTCGAAGCGAGCATAGAAAATGTTGAGCTCGTCTGCCAGAATCGCGTCCGCGTTCGTCATACCGGTTGTTGGTGTTTTGTACTCCGTTATTGTCCTTAGTCCCTGCCACAGGCTCCTAGAGTCACTCTGTTGGAGTTGTGACTCTAGTTTTCTCCCGTAGCGCTGCTTCACCTCTTTCACCGCCTTCCGGACGTTATATGACGGAGCCTTGTATGGTTCCATGTCCCCCGACGCAAGTCCCGTGTTGTAGGCAGCGGTGCGAGATCTCAGAGCATCACGGATGGTTTTATCCACCCACGGCTTCTGGTTGGGAAACGTTCTGATAGTCTTTTTCTCCACGGTATCATCCGCTAGCTTCCCAATGAATCCCACAACCGCTTCCGTAAACACGCTGACGTCATCATCGGAGCTGTTTCTGAACATGTCCCAGTCTGCGTCATCGAGTGCGTCCTGTAACGTGGCCACCGATTGGTCCGTCCAGCGCACGACCTCCCTCTGAACCGGAACTTCCTGTTTCAGCCTTTGTTTGTATTTTGGCATGAGGAAGATGGCGGCATGGTCGGATTTACCAAACGATGGACGAGACTGCGCCTTGTAGCCGTCCTTGACCGTTGTATAACAATGATCTAGTGTCCTTTCGCCCCTGGTGGGGCAGGTGATATGCTGATGAAAGTTCGGCGCTGCGCGTTTGAGGTTGGCACTGTTAAAGTCCCCCGCCACAATGAGCGCAGCGTCCCGGTGTTGTGTCTGGTGCTGTGTGAGCGCCTCATGCAGCTCGCTTAAGTCAGTGTCCGTGTCCGCTTGTGGTGGAATATAAAAGGCACTTTTTATGACCGATGTGAACTCCCGTGGAAGATAAAAACGACGACACATGATGGACAGTAGTTCCAGGTTTGATTTAAGCTCAATTGTTATTAAAGAGAACCAGAAAATATTCCCCTTACCATTACAGCCAGAACTTGTGACATGCCAGGTTGGGTCCATGGAATCATGTTGATGCAAAATTCTGAACCTGTATAATATACAGCGGAAACTGACATTCATGAGACCATGTTTTCTTAGTAACATTTGCTGACCAAAATGCCTCTGATTCTTGTTTTTGGGTGTCGGAACTAGAACACAGTGTGTTTATCTACTTTTGTAGCACAGCTGCCTCAAGCTTTGATGTAGTATAAGTTCTGAGTAGCTATTGTAAAGTCCAGTTGTAAAGAGTGGGTATTTGAGTTATAATAGCCTTCCTGGCAGCTCAATTCAATCTGTCCATTCTCCTCTCAAAGGTGCTCACAGTTTCCTTCCACTAATCCTCACTGGATGTTTCCTGTTCTTTTCATCATTCTGTGTAAACTCTAGAGATGGTTGTAAATGTGAGAATCCCAGGGGAATATCAGTTCCTGAAATAGTCAAACCAGAGCCCATCTGGTTTCTCGGCAAAGATACCAAGAAAAATAATTTCCAACTAACTATTAATTATGTGCATTATGGTCAGTGTTATCATTTTCTCCTTATTTTGGTTTGAACATCAAGTGAATCTCTCGACCTATATCTGCATGTATATACACCTCCGCTCTGCGTTAGAGTTTTCGCCGAGGATTTCTGAATGTGACACTTAACAAGTAGTAAGTGTGATCAACAGTACTCTAATTACACTCAGAAGCACTTTCTAGAGCAGTTTGGAAACAACTGGATCATCTAGCTTGCCTCTTTCCATCTACAGTTTGTCTAGTGTGTTTATGGAGGAGCTGGGCAATGTGATATCCTCGGAATTTCAAATTTAATCCATTCCAGGTGAGTTCTTAAGGGTTTGTGTTGTGAAACAAATTTTCCCATAGAAAATAATGTAAATGCAGATAATCCGTTCCAACCACTCAAAGAATATTACTAATTTCCAACACATATTTTTTGCGTATAAAAAACAATCAAAACATTTTGAAAAGACAAACATTAAATGAAGCCAAATATGAAATAAGTAGACGTTAAACCTCACGTAACCTTAATTTTTTATTCCTCTTGGCACCGGCTGCTTTAAAAACCAAACTGAAATTGGCTCCATGTACTTACTAACATTCTTGCTTGGGGCCCATGGTGCTATGTCTTCACTAAATCCTGCACAAAATGCACAAAAAAAGTAATTTTAAATGGCTTTGCTTGGCTTCTACTGACGCAAAGTTTTGAACGGCTCCCGCACGTACTAACAACTTGTCGGTGTTTGGTTCGCCTCGGTTTGTTCGTCCGTATGCCGAAAATGCATTGTATGCCGAGGGAAATTTCTTAAAGAATTTCAGCTCTTAATTTGTACGTTTGTATGTCGAGGTACCACTGTTTTCCATTGTTCACTTTTGGTTTTATAATTAGTTGTGGAGATCCGTGAGAAGCACAAAAATTTATTTCACATACAGTAGTATGTTATTGATGGTAGCCTTTGTTTGAGGTTGTGGACAGGTGTCTTTTATACTGATAACGAGTTCAAACAGATGCCATCAATACAGGTAACGATTGGAGGACAGAGGAGCCTCTTAAAGATGAGAGGCAGAAATCTTGCTTGTTTGTAGGTGACCAAATACTTATTTTCCACCATAATTTGCAAATACATTCATTAAAAATACTAAACTGTGATTTTCTGGATTTTTTTCCTTCTTATTTTGGTGCTCATAGTTGAGGTACTGTATACCTATGATGAAAATTACAGGCCTCTCTGATTTTTTTAAATGGGAGAACTTGCACAATTGGTAGCTGACTAAATACTTTTTTACCCCACTGTATATATATATATATATATATATATATATATATATATATATATATATATATATATATACTGTGTATATACAGTATACAGTGTATATGCAGTATATACCCAGCGGTAAGGACTTTGCTCAAGGGCTCAATATTGCCAGCTTGGCAGAGGTGGGGTGTGAACTGCTGACCATCTGATCCGTAACCCAGAGCCTTAACCCCCTGAGGCTTTCATTAACAGACATGATCTAGATTTTGAAGCGCTTAAATAGAAAACAATTTTCAGGTCATACACGAGTGCAGCACTGAACAATAATATCAACCACTTTATTTCATGAGTACAGAGTAGAACTAGTATTTAATTACCCCCTGAGCTACTACTGCCCCCAAAAACCACGAGATTGTACAAGCAGACCTCAAACCAGCTCTGCATATCAGCAAAAACAGGCCACACGAAAAGGGAATTCAATGCATATAAATATTTAGACACATATTTCACTTTGCACTACATACCAGAATGCTAAGACCACTCAAAGTACATTTACTGTATAAGTAGTATATGAAATGTGTGTAGAAGCAACTGTGTGTTGTAGGCATGAAGACTCGTTTCCTTATCAGTCACAGGATTCGAGGTGGATGTGACTTTGCAAAGAAAATATACTACAGTATACCGCAGCCTTAAAATAATAGCCAGTACACATTCTGTAAAATTTAGTGTACTGTTAACATCTAGGGACTACTGAAGTCAATTAAAGCATATCCATTGATCATGCCCAGTAGATGTATATAGTAGAAGGGGTGGAGCCACCGAAAGGTGCTGAGGTTTATTTATTCTGCGATGGATAATTCTCCACCACACCACTAGAGGGCAACCTCCTCTGAGTTCTAGAGAGCCTTATTTTGTTTGTTTCTATATTTCCTGTCTTCAACATACAGTATATATAAAGCACTTGGTAAAGAATGCAAGGCCTTGCTGGCAGTTCTTTTCAAGTGTAAGTGCTGAGCCTTGTGCTCTTGACTGTCTTCATCTATATTATATACTTGGATTTAACAGTTTGAGTGTATTTACAGGAGAAAATCTCAATTTTATCATCTTATGTCAAACTTCCATACAATGGTGCTAGACTTAGTACCCACTCAAGCAAGTTTTACTTACGCAGTCGTCTTCTATAACACTTTATCCTGTATACATTGTCGGAGCCTATACCACAAGGCAGGGTATATCCTGGACAGGGTCCCAAACCATCTTAGGGCACACACAATCCATTGCGTACACACACTATGTGTATTGGCCACACCAATTAACCTAAACTGCATGTCTTTGGTCTGCCGGAGGAAACCAGAGTACCCGGAGGAAACCCATCAAGCACGGGGAGAACATGCGAACTCCATGCACACATGCCCAAGACGGGAACCGAACCCGGACCCTGAAGTTGCAAGACGACAGTGCTGACCACTAAACCACCAGGCTAGATAGTTTACATTTGTGTTAATTTTAAATCCCTAGTTATATATTGTATTTTATTTATACAGTATGTTAGCATTGGGTACATTGTTGTAAATGTACTACTAGCTACATTTAGATGGACCGTATGTCTTTAATCTAATTGAAATTATTCAAATTAGAGATTCCACCTTAATCAGTTACATGGACGCTAATCAGATAACACATGTGTGTTTGTAACTTTTTGGCATGCACAAAGTGGTTCTGCTCACTGGTGAGCATTTAATCTGACAGAAATACACTATATGAACAAAGCTATTTGTACAAACCATGTTAATTATTGAAATCAGGTGTTTCAATCAGGTGTTTCAATCAGCTTCCAGCTTTGTGGCAACAGTTAACATGGTGAAGGTCACTTTCTATTCCAACATGACTGTGCACAAAGCAAGGTCTATAATCGGAGTACTCAATAGGCGGACTCCGGTCCGCATCCGGGCCTATATACGGTTCTAGCCGACACCAAAACAAACATGCTAATTTAATCATAATCCAAATGAGTTCTCAATGAAGTGTGCAACTGTGTTTCCCCGCGATATATCTTTGAGTCTTCTAGTGATGGGTTGTTCATGAACGCTTCGTTATTTTTGAACATATCTTTAACTTGACTCAAAAGAACGAGTCGTCTCCGAGAGTGATTCGTTCATTTTCTACTGGGCGCGCATGCGTAAATCATCGCAAAACCTCCGTAGGCTATGCACAGGAAACAGAATTGAACGGTTCTCAATGAATCGACAAGTCCCGAGTTGTTCATTCCTTTGTCACGTGACTCCCATAGGCGCTATGCGGTATGGTAGATTCAAAAGAACTGAGCTGGACTCAGAAGACTCAGACTGGAAGATATAAGAGGTGAGCTACTCATTCTGTTTATTATAATATGTCCTTAATATCCTAATGGTGTGCTCAAAGCTGGCCATTGATATAAGTTGATTTTGAAAACAGCGAATTTAAGAGTGAGTGGACAGAAAAATATGCATTCGTGCTCCCTGTGGGAAGCAGAAAACCAATGTGCTTAATCTAGCAATCAAAAGTGGTCACCTTCTCACCTTCTGGACAAAGATGGTTACTGCAGCAGGTCTTCCTGTCCTGCAGAAAATGGCCCTTCAAATTCTCACAATGTTTTCCTCAACGTACTGCTATGAATCTGCCGTTTCGACTATGAGCATGGGGTGAAAAACACACATCGCAGCTCCCTCACCAATGAACATTTACATCAGTGCCTACACCTGGTCCTCACACCTTTTATGCCCAAGTTCAAACAACTGGTGTCACAAAGAAGATGTCACTTTTAACACTAAAAGGACTACCATGTCATTTTTGGGTATTGTTAGAAAATTTTAGATTTTTTTTTGTAGTTCTCTATTTGAAATTTGACTGTAATTTTTCCGGACTTCGGACTGAATAGAAATTTGGTATTTTTCAAATTTATATTTTAGTACCCCTGGTCTATAAAGTCATGGTTTGATGAGTGTGGAAGAACTTAACGTCAACCTCATCAAGTACTTTTGGGATAAACTGGAACAGAGATGGTGAGCCAGGTGTTCTCGTCCAACATCAGTGCCTGACCTCATTAATGCTCTACAGAATGAATGGGCACGATTTCACACAGAAACACTACAAAATCTTGTGGACAGCCTCCTGGAAGCTGTTATAGCTGCCAAAGGGAGAACAACTCCATATTGAAGTATATGTATTCGGATACAATGCTATTGGAGGTTTGGCCAAATACTTTTGTCCATATAAAATATAACAGAAGTAGAAGAACCGTTTTCCTCCAACTTTGAGGTTAGTTTAGGCTTCTGATCATTTCTGATAACCCCTGCCTGATGATGGGTTACAAGAATTCAGTTTCCTCTGTCATTGGTTAGAAGCTATACTACTTGTGAAATGTGAGCCAGTCAGAGCTATTTTCTCAGCGAGAGACACAATGGATGAAAATAAACTCCTGTCTTGGGCAGAGAACATAACTCATTTACTTGAGTAAAAGTAGAGATATCCCAATTAAAACATTACTCAAGTAAAAGTAGAAGTCCACCCCACACACACAAACACATCAGATTTCAAACACCTGCTAAATTATTGGGAAGGCAAGTCACACAACTGCATATAATAGCCAGCAGGTGGCGATATTACCTCTAAATATAGTTCTACGCACCACTTTGGTTATTAACACAATGCCATGCACAAACATAGTGAAGTAGAAAGTACAGATTTTTGTTGCAGGCTGAAGTGGAGTAAAAGTAAAAAGTATCCACTAATAAAACTACTCAAGTGAATTAAATATACATTAAAACTGTTCCTAAGTATTCTAACAAAGTACATGTACTTAGTTACCTTCCACCATGTGGGGAACACGGGCAGTTCTCAATTGGAATACCAATTGGGAACGGAAGCCAAGTTTCCCTTCCGGAAACTCATCGTGGGGCAAATATGAGCAAAAAAAAAATATTAAGACAAGAAAGAAACAAATGGATCAAGTGTTTACATGGATAATAGTTGCCTATACTATAACTACTGGACTACATTTTACATCAAGTATTATAACATCAATTAACATCAACTATTATAGCTGAACCTAACACTGTATAAATGCAGATCATTTCCTGCTATCTGTTTCACCCAGATGAGGATGGGTTCCCTGTCGAGTCTGGTTCCTCTCAAGGTTTCTTCCTATTACCGTCTCAGGGAGTTTTTCCTTGCCACTGTCGCCCTCGGGCTTGCTCGCCAGGGAATATCTGAACATTTTGATTCATACACATTCACATTCCATACAAACTTAAATAATTCTTTTGATTGTGTAAAGCTGTTTTGAGACAATGTCAATTGTTAAAAGCGCTATACAAATAAAACTGAATTGAATTGAATTGAATTGAATATACCTCCGGGTACTCCGGTTTCCTCCCACAGTCCAAAGATATGCACGTTAGGCTAATTGGCGTTCCCAAATTGCCCGTAGTGTGTGATTGGGTGTGTGAGTGTGTGTATGTGTGTGTGCCCTGCGATGGATTGGCACCCTGTCCAGGGTGTACCCCGCCTAGTGCCCGAAGTCTCCTGGGATAGGCTCCAGGTCCTCCGCGACCCTGAACACAGGATTAAGCGGTATAGAAAATGAATGAATGAATAGTTGCCTATAGAACAGAGGTCGAAGGTTTACTTCACCCCTCTCACTGGAAATTCACTCTGATCGGGTCAGACTGTTCGGATTGAGATGTTTCCCATGAAGCATTTGTATTGTAATTGGGCTATTATTCTCATTATTAGTGGAATGTTAGGGTCCATGTAAATGCACAAAATGGGAAAATATTGAGAAAAGTTATAAAATGTTTATGGAAGCTTTGAATCTTTTCTTGATTACTGTGAGATTCATGATAACAAACTGGAAAAAAAAAATGCCACGCTACAGATCAGACTGTACTTTCTAACTGAGCACACAGGCAGAAAAAAAAAGGTAATTGACAGCGAGTTTAGTTCTTCACAGATTTGTCCTTTATGCGAGAATGACCAGAAGGATGGCACTTTTGAGAAATAATAAATAAAAGGGACAGCATAGAGATCACTAGATGGAATGTGACAAAATCTGAGAGCTTTTTGGGAAACAAAATAAGGTTTTTAAAAGGGAAAGCAGAAGATTTTGGCACAGAACACATACAGAGAAATGTAACATAATTATATCTATTGTGCATGCATATTGTAATTGCTTATAATTTTTTTAATAACATGCATTGTGGCCTTGTCGCTGATATTCAGTACAACAGCACTCTTGCTTATGTGATATTGGGTAAGAATATCATATACTGTTAGTCCTCAACATATGAACGAATTCCGATCTGAGAGCTCGTTCGTAAGTCCAGTTTGTTTGTAAGTACAATAGACACTGTCTAGGTACGAGGATACTAATACACTTGGCTATACACAGTATGTTGAAGTACAGTGTTCTTTAGAATTGTGCGGATAGTTGAACGATTCATGTTGAAAGAACGAGCAGCGTCTGCCATCTTTTCACCTCTCAATTATTTTCATTTTCATTATCGTTATTGTTTGGCGCTTCTTAGCAGTACCAGTTTCATCACTGCTGCTTTTACGCTTGTTTCGGGACATCCTGGTCTTTTACTGCACTTGCAGAGGATGCACGCACAATGTACACCCGACATGTGATCTAACTTGAACATGCATGATTGAATGCATGTTCGTATCTTCGAGAGTTCGGAATATGAATGTCTGTATGTTGGGGACTTGTAGAAATTTCCTAAATGCACCATTTAGGACATATCTACTGATGATTGTATTTTCATGACAAGGTGCAAAAATCCAAAAATTACATCAGGGAACATGGCTAGTACAGTGCCAGAGCAGGATCTGGGAAAGAAAGAAAAAAAAAGCCTAACAGGAAGGATCTGCATCATGCAGAGGAACAGTTGCATGATATGCTGCATAGCAGCAGGGGCGAGAGGAATCTTCTTGCGCTGCTTTCCCATTCCAAATTACATCCTCGCAAGCAAATTACACCGCTCATTCCAACCCAAATCTCAGACATCCTCCTAAGTGCTAAGTCCAGTTACTAATTACAGCTCGCACAAGGCATAACTTGATGTATTCGCTCATGATCCCACGGGCATCATGTGTGAAATGCAGAGATCTGGTGTCGTACCCACACCGATGCTTACTGTACTGTATATACGCCCGGCCTGCACTACTGTAGATACGCCTATAGTCTTGGGTTCTTGGGTTTGGAATCTTTCCAGAGGCGCTAGGCACATCAGCTCCCGAGCTGAGAGCTCCCGAAATATATTTAGAGAAATCTTCCCACTTGGATGCCATACTGGTAACACCCTCCAGGCAGCTATTTTTGAGGCATGCATGACTAGACCTCTGTGTGTTCGAATGCCGAGCTATACACGTTGGATGAAGCTCAGAGACATTTGGAAGTTAATTCGTCACGAACGCCTTTAGGCACCAGCTGTAGCTGCGGAGCGGCGTGCGCCTGCCAGCTCCTCATCAGGAAGTGGACGGAAGTTGTGCAGTCTCGCTCGACCGAGAGCACACGATTGGCGTTACGCTTTCAGCACGCACGGGTTCTGGTGTTACATAGCGTTCTGCTCCAGTAAAATCCAAATCCATTGACTAAAACCGACAACACAGGACGTGAACCTTGCCGGACGTCTTATCGTCCCATGGACCTTTATCTCATATGCCTGTCAATGAGAAAACGCACTCGGTGTTGTTTCTTTAATAAAACACCAATACCCATCCAAAGCCCCAATCGTCCCCCCCCCCCCCCACCCCATTTACACCTACATATGCTTTAGATTCAGAGAGAAGGAGAGAGAGAGAGAGATATGAAGAGAGGAGGAGTGAGTGAGTGAGTGTGAGGAGACTATTCACTCTTGCACATCCACGATGGTTGCTATGGGAACAAAGTGTTGGTTCCATTTTTTTTTTTAAATAGTTCTCTCCTCGTCCCTCCTTCTCCTTCCATCACTTCTTTCCCATCCCGATATCTTTTCTTTCCCTCTCCCTCTCTTTTTTCTGCCTCCCCTCTCATCCCTTCATTTCCCAGTATTGCTCGTTCTCCTACTCCCTCATCCTCTCTCTCTCTCTCTCTCTCTCTCTGTCTTATTCGGTGGTTTGTCGGTCTGTTCCGTGTTGAGTTGTCATGGCGACTGGCTGTAGGTGTGTGAGCGTGTGAAACAGAGTGGGCGTCACGGAAGTGACATCTCTTGGGCTATAACCCATCTTCCTCTTTCTCCCTCTCCCTCTCGCTATCTCTCGCTCTCTTGCTCGCTGTGGGGGCGAGCAGGACACAAAAGCAATGTCAGAATGGGTTTTAAATTCCTCGCCTCAGTGTGTGTGTGTGTGTAACATCTTCTATCTTTCTTTACCTAAAAATAACTCCGTATGCGCTGCAGTATAGATAATAAACCCAGGGATTAATGTATCCAGTAGGAACTGGAGAAATCGATGACATGATATGGATATCATACAAAGTTCTGTTACAGTACGCCTTTACCGAGAGTGTTGCAGGCTTCCTCGCTACTTTTACGTCACCGGCCAAGTCTCTGCTTTACTCACAGTAACAAGCTGCTGATTGGATGATACGATCTGTGCAAAAAATACCACACTTTTTAATTTTTTTTTTTTTTTAAAGTAGGTCCCACTGTTTCAGCTAGCAAACTCAAACATCATTATAGAGGGTCTCGTGTAAATGCTCACCTTCTTGAAACGTTCTATATTTTAAAGCATTAATAATAATAATAATAATAATAATAATAATAATAATAATAATAATGTGGCACAGTGGCTTAGTGGTTATCGTTGTCGCCTTGAAAATCCAAAGGTTTAAAGATTAGGCTAATAACTCTTCCCAAATTGCCTGGAGTGTGTGTGTGTGTGTGTGTGTGTGTGTGTGTGTGTGTGTGTGTGTGTGTGTGTGTAGGTGTGTGTGTGTGTGTGTGTGTTTTCTTTTCTATAATTATTATTATTATTTGTTTTTATTTATTTATTTTCTATTATAATTTTATTTATTTATTCATTATTTTATATATAATTATTCTATATATATAATTTTTTTTTTTTTTTTTTTTTTTGTTAAATTTCTTTAACTTTTGTGAAGCTGCTTTGAGACAATGACCATTGTTAAAAGCGCTATATAAATAAAATTGAATTGAATTGAATTGAATTGTGTGTGTGTGTGTGTGTGTGTGTGTGTGTGTGTGTGTGTGTGTGTGTGTGTGTGTGTGTGTGTGTGTGTGTGTGTGAGAGAGTGTGTGTCCCGCCTCGTACCCCGCCCAAAGTGTCCAGGCCACCTAAAACATAACAGTCTAGATGATGAATAAATTAATTATAATAATAATTTTAAGTGAAATGTGTTGGTTTAATTAGCATCAGGTGAAAATGTCGCAAATATCATAAGAAAAGTGCCATTACTGTGCGTTTGTGTAATAATTCACTTTATGACTGTTTAAGATATATAAGAGAATTCAAATTCTCTCTCCATCCCTTTCTTTCTCTTCTCCATCCTCCCCGCAGATGGAAGGTGTGTGTCTCCGTGTTCCCGGCCTCACACTCCTCTGAATGGCCATGCCCACGACTCCCCCGGCTGGAGCCGCCCGCTCCGCGTCCGAGACGGAGACCAGTTCTACATGCTGGACCAAGAAGAGGTAAAGACACATACAGTACAGACATCATCACCAACTTGTATTGAGGACCTGGCACAAGGACTATGGAATATGGAACCTGGTCTGTTCCTGTTCTTGTCCACTAGAGGGAGCACTTGCTCTTCAGAGAATTTCCTAACTAATTTTAACCACACCTACTGTTTCCTAAGACTCCATGTAGAGTGCAGTTAATGGGCCGTGAATTCATGCAGATGTTGTATGAATCATATGTAGCCGTGTTGGGATTAAAAATGCCTATTTTGTACAAAAACAAAATGAGATTTGAGTTATTATTATTATTATTATTATTATTATTATTATTATTATTATTGTCAGGCAGATAAGATACACTTCTTTCAAAAGTATTTGGCGAAAGGTGTTACTTATAAAATTGGCTCCTTTGAAAGTGAAGTCCCCAGTGTTATAGCTATAAAAAAGAAGATCAACTCTGTATAATGAAATATATGTATTTGGATACAGCATCATTGGAGGTTATCCATACTGTATAGTGTATATAGAAGATCATAATGTCAAAACAAACTTTATTATTATATCATATCCAGTGTGTCCATTGTTTTTCACTGTTTGGGGTAAAGGGATTTGTCTGTCAATTACGAAAATGTGTGTGTGTGTGTGTGTGTGTGTGTGTGTGTGTGTGTGTGTGTGTGTGTGTGTGTGTGTGCTTCTGTTCGAGGAGCTCGATAGGTAAGTCGCTTAACACTAACATCAAGTTAGTACCTCAACTGCTTTTACTCATGAGATGACCTGAACTCTTTAATCTACAAACCGCATCAGTAAATTATAATGTTTTATTCAATTTTATTTGTATATCACATTCACTAGAGAACGAGCAGCATGGGACATGGGATGCTTTTTTTTTTTCAGACAGAAGTGCAACTCTTTAAGTTATCCATGAGCAGACAGTAAATCACATCAGGCAAGTCTGGAGGTTGAGAGACCATCAGGCAACAGCATCACATCACATCAGACAGCTGGAGTACATAAAACACTGGGCTGAGAGAGAGAGAGAGAGAGAGAGCGCAAATGGTTTTTGTATAATAAGTTTAAAAAGGTAGGCACTGATAAAAAGAGTGCATGTGGGGACTCCGGTAGGTCTTGCTATGACGTTGTTAATAAAGAGCAGTGCCAGACGTTAACATGGGTAAGAGGGAACCTTGGGGCATAAAATCTGAGTAACCTTTTAAGAGTATGAGGTAACAGCATCAAAACTTCCTGGATTACCACAACAGCTGCTAGAGCATTAGGATTTTGGTTCCCATAAAGTTATTTAGTGTTTATTTTAAGATTAATTCATTCATTCATTTTCTATACCGCTTAATCCTGTGTTCAGGGTCGCGGGGGACCTGGAGCCTATCCCAGGAGACTTCGGGCACTAGGCGGGGTACACCCTGGACAGGGTGCCAATCCATCGCAGGGCACACACACATACACACACTCACACACCCAATCACACACTACGGGCAATTTAGGAACGCCAATTAGCCTAACCTGCATATCTTTGGACTGTGGGAGGAAACCGGAGTACCCGGAGGAAACCCACCAAGCACGGGGAGAACATGCAAACTCCATGCACACAGAGACGGGAATCGAGCCCAGACCCTGGAGGTGCCAGGCGACAGTGCTAACCACTACACCACCGCGCCATTTATTTTAAGATAATGTATCTAAATTTTAATTAAATGAAATTGCAGCAGAACCTTCCAAGAACGTCACTCACTCATCATCTATACCACTTCATCCTGTGTTCAGGGTCGCGGGGGGACGGGGTTGGAGCCTATCCCAGGAGAGTTCCAGGGGAATGAGGTGGGGTACACCCTAAACAGGGTGCACAGACATACTGTACACACTCATTACGGGCAATTTGGGAACGGCCTGGAGGAAACCTAACAAAGTACAGGGAAAACATGAAAACTCCATACACACAGAGGCGGGAAGCGAACCTGGACCCTGGAGGTGCAAGGCAACCACCGTGCCGCCCTTGTAAGAACTTAAGGAGAGCATAGTGTAAGTGAATGTTCTTGGAACACTCACGGGATTCGGCAGACGGCCTTATCCAAAGTGACTTACTTTTTTTTAATCTCATTATACATCTAAACAGTAGAAGGCTAAGAGCCGTGCTTAAGGGCCCAACAGGGGCAGCTTGGAGGTGCTGGGGTTTGAACCTGAGACCTTCCGAAATGTAGCCCAATGCCTTACAGCCTTCATCTACCCCTGACTCTGCTAACAGGGAGCTCTTTATACCCAAATCTCACCTTTGGCCAAGAGAAACGCTGTTTAACAAATACCTACAGCCTCGACTTAAAGTTTGATTAGAACTTATTAGAGAGCTGCTTTTCTAGGCAATCTCACGCTGCTCCGGGAGTTAGTGGTAAATACCGTTTGCGGACAATCAGGAGGCGAAGTTGTGATCGCTTGTGAATCTCCTCCGTCATTTCATCATCTTACTGCAGCCGTGATGCAGGGGTACGGTCTAATTGTTTTCGCTGGTGTCTCCTCCCATGGGTTTTCAAACTGCCTGGGTAATGCATCAGCTTTTCCATTTTTAGAATGGGGCAGAAAGAAGAACGTGCAAAGCGGAAATGAGATTTTAAAAAAGAGAGAGAGAGAGAGAGAGAGAGAGAGAGAGAGAGAGAGGTATACTAGGTTATCTCGGCTTAGTTCTCTTAATGTATTCTAATGATCAGAGACTTATTTCTATGATCAGGGCAAATGCGAGAGTGCTGATCTGTGCCCCCGAGCCTGTATCGCCATTCCTTTAAAACCACATTAATGGCCAGTAATTCAGTTTCCCCACATCATAGTTTCTTGGCTTGGGGCTGAGCTGACAGAAATAGGAGGCACACAGATGGGATTTGCCTGGATTACCCGGCTATTGTGACAGTGTAACTGAAATTCAATTTTCCCAGGCAGCTGCATCAGAATGCTAAAGGACGAGGGCAGTCGAAAAACATGTACTAAGGTGTCGACTGTACTGCGTTATCTTCTGTACTGTATGGTTTTGTCCTATACCTACCTATTTGTTGTAGTTTTCCCCCTTAGGAGAAAAAAACAAGGTGAGATCAGCTTTACGTTACTTTAGACTTACAGTATTGTTTATGGAGGGGTTGTCATTTTAAAAGAAGCTAAATATGATCATGCATGATGCTCTTATGAGATGTTACAAGATTTCACAGTAGCCTTTTTCATAGTAAAAAAGAAAATTAAATTCCTTCTCTCTGCAATTGCACATAATTGTCAGCAGGTGGTGAACTGCACACTTCCAATACTACTGTACACACACACGCGCACACACACACAAGCACAGTGGTTATGTAAGGCAGTGACACACAGTGTGTTACCTTGGTGATTTTGTAAATCAAGAAATACTGAAATGTGTTAAAATGTTGCTGCACTGATTAATATCTGATTCACATCAATAGATTTGATAGATATTTTTTTTTTTCAAATAAAAACAGACATCATATTGCATTACATAATAGAAACTCGTGTAAAAGTACAGGTATTTGTTGTAGGGTGTAGTGGAGTAAAAGTAAATAAATATATTTTAATTAAAGCTACTCGAGTAATGAACCGGATATTTATTGTTTTATTTATTATATTTGTTATTTGTTATACTGTATATTCTTGAACATCTATAAAACAAACAATAATATATCAGGTGTAAACAGCCTGTTCATTACCAGCTGCTCTTTTTTTTTATTTCTCTTGAAGACACAAATATACAAAAGTGCAGAATGTCATGTTACTGCAAATAATATTCGTCCTGTAGGTTATGTTACTTATCCCATGTCATCAAACCTACTGACTGCTACTGACACTGGAGACTCCTTCCATAAATGTGAAATAAACTCTTCCATATTTGCTTTAAATAACAACACAGTTTTAAATCCTTTGGGATTATTTGTGTGACGCATCCACTATTATAAATTAAAATTTATTAAAAACCGGTGCATTGATATTAATATCACAGCCCGGGTTGTAATGTCAGAGCTGCTGTTTGAAAATTAATCAACACAGAACAGATTCAGGAATTGAACAACGCTGCTGTATACATAAATAACTATCCATACACTGCATCTCCTGCTTCTTTACATTTATAAACCCATTTCTCATTTCCTGGTACCTTGTACACTGTATTCCATTATGTTCCTTATTTACTGCAGAACATATGAGAATGAGTATATGTTCGTGAATGATGATCCCGGCCTTTAGCGAATGGAACCCCTAATCCTTTAAAATCGACAGAACTTGTCACCAACTTGTGGAAGAGACACATCTGTCTGCACAATGCATTCACCAACACTACTTGCACATCTGGGAGTTATTGCCACATCCACTGTTCAGTCCTGGAATTTTCACATGTGTGGTCATTAAAGGAGTTCCTGGGAGGCCAGCGTCTCAGACATGAAGCAGGCAGTCTGATCATGGCTCCGGCGTTCTGAGAAAACTTACCTAGCTTGATGATGTCCAAACACTAGTGAGACACTGGGATAAGTGCATTAGTGTAGCAGGAGATTACAGTATATAGAGAAATAAAGGGAGTTTTTACTTTTATAACTGTATTCTGTTATTCTACATAATCAAAAGTCTCGGTTTGGCTTGAATAATCATACTATGTTATATATACTGTAGAGTCTCCAAAAGGCTGAGATTTTATTGAAAATCCGGGATGAAAAAAAAAATTTAGGTTTGGGAATTTTTAAATCTATAATAATGAAAGCAAATAAATGTTCACTGTCCAATGCGTGACATTGACCATGTTAACAGCTTTTGTTAAAAAAAAAAAAAAAAAAAAAAGGTTAGATTTTCTTTAATCTTCTCTATTTGAACCGGGTGACGATGGGATTTGGACAAACTTGTGGCAGGTCGAGTACACATTTCCATTAAAGCTGAAAGTGGAACGTAAATGCTAAGAAACTCTGAAATGCATTTCAAAAAATGTGAAAGAATTTACTTCTATGGCAACTTGTTATTTAATAAATAAATAACAATATATAAATAATCAATCGTTTCTATTTTTATTAAAAAATAAATGGTGTAAGAAATGTTAAAAGGATATAAAATAAAAATATTTCCACTGTTGTTTTAATACCAAAAATTATGATACTGATCCAAAAAGGGGTTTAAAAACAATAATTGATAGAAAAAACACATAGAAATTCATGACACTGAACATCCATATTGATACATTTTCTAATTTTTATGAAAGCAAATGAGTGTATAAATGAAATAATACATAATATGATTTTTACATCATGTAAATACTTTCATTACGATGTGAAGAACATACCTCAGTCAGCACATAAAGGTGTTAAGAGCAGTAGAAGTCTTTTGCATTAATTGTAGCACTTGAAAGCATTGATTCATAAGGTTAGAGAGTTATCTCTGTGTCAAACACCGATATTTGACACTCCTTTAAAATTAAGCTACTTACAAATTAGACAGTGGATTCATGATGGCTATTGTAAAAAAAAATAAAAGCAAACACAGTGTGCATTCATCATATACCTGAATTCCATTCATCTGTCCATTCAGGAATCTCTGTAGACCAACTAGGGACCATGAAGGTCAATGGTGATCATTGTATTTATTCCCGTTTTTACATCCGTGGTAGGTCCTCCGGTCAACATTCACACACTACAGGCAATTAGGGAACGCCTATTAGCCTAATCTACATGTCTTTGGACTGTGGAAGGAAACCCACCAAGCACTGGGAGAACATGCAAACTCCATGCACACAGATCTAAGGCAAGTATTGAACCCGGAGGAACCCTGGAGGAACGAAGCGACAATGTCAACCACTACTCCATCATGCCTGAATTAAAGACCAAATAAACCATTTAGCCAATTAACCTGTCGAGGTCGTCAAGCTTGATGTCTCACTTTCTGCAAAGTAAAAATAAACAATCACACCTTCTCTTATTCTTGCACCTGCTCCTGTAGCCACTGCTTTTTGTCCTTCGTGAACCTTCATTATGGGACAGACACTGCAACCCTGACCTGAATAAAGATTGCGGGAGTTCAGCCGCAGCACAACCTCAGCATCGAAAGAATCAAAAACTATGAAACGTTTCAGAATTCTGTATACATTTGTACCACCCACTGGAAATGTCTAGTCTTTAAAGTGTGTAGATGTACTGTATGGAGAGCAATCACGGAAAAGCACGAATGCATACTTGCATGCTCTTTCTGAGTGATGAACAGAACAGAGTTATTATACTGTATTATACTGTATATCCTCTTTATCGTTATGTAGAGTCCATGCCAATGCATTTCAGTGGGTGGTGACAAAAAAATGTTCACGGTGTTTGGTGGAGAGGAGACTCTGAGGCACAATTAAACTCCTCACTGGACAGTTTTCAATAAGAATGAGAAAAAAAAAAAATACAGAAGAAATACATAATGCAATTAAACACATCATTGGGCAAAGGACGGCTTCAGGGTGGGTGCAAGGGTCTTTTTTTTTTTTTTTGTACATTCTTCTTCGTACATTCAAAACCATTTAACAGGCTGTGTGTGTACATCAACCAGAACTTTTAGAATTTCTCCACTGCAGTTCTGTCCAACAGAAAAATTACTTCGTTTGTGTCTGTGTTCATTCATTCATTCTACTGTATATACTGTACCGCACACGCTCATTCACACACTACAGACAATTTGGAATTAGTCCAATCTGCATGTCTTTGTGGGGGGAAACCAGAGCACCTGGAGGAAACTCACCAAGCACCAAGGTGGAAATTGAACCTTCGACTATAAAGGTGCAAGGCCACAGTGCTAACATTAAACCACTATGACACCTTGTGTGTGTGTGTGTGTGTGTGTGTGTGTGTGTGTGTGTGTGTGCGTTAATAATTTTATTTGTCACATACACAGTCATACACAGTACGATATGCAGTGAAATGCTTATACGACCGTCAGTGACCTTAAAAAGAAAATGAAAGCTTATAGATAAGAAATAAATATGAATAAAAAGAAATATGATAGAAAATCAATTGAACTAGGATAAAAATAGAAGTATACTGTACAAATAACAAAATATAGAAAAAAATATAGATTTGTAGAAAATTGACTGTGTGTGTGTGTGTGTGTGTGTGATTATCAATTTTTTTCAAATGAACACACCACTGTTGTCACTATACATTTTACATTCATATAAAAGTATATAGTCAACTATCCCATTAGCTGTACAGAACTACTTTTATCATTTTATGAACTGTTCCAACATTAGTTGCGTTCCTCAAACATGCACATTACTATTATATCTATTTAATTTAACTTATAGTGCTTTTTATTTCCAACCTTCCAACAAAAACAACACAATATTATACATAATAACTTTGTATACTATATACAGACTTACTGAATCACTGCGTTAGATTAATACATATAAAGAAATCCCTGTCCTTGGTATGCGAGTGACAGAAGCTACAGTTGGCCTAGAGGGGGCAGTATGCTCACTCACTATGTCGGTCCATGACTGGTCCAGCATCGAACTCTTTTTTCCTCTCACGGAAGCCGTGCTATGTGGGTCCAGAATGGGACATGAAGGCCCTCCTCGTATTGGAAATGTCAAGTTGGTGCCTTTATTTAAAAAAAATATATATAATAATCTTAATTTATTGATTGCCCTCTACACTGAGGTATAATTAAATTGGTGAGCAACTAGCATTTTAATGAACTTAATGATTTTTTTTTACTCATTCAATAAATAAGTCAATGGAATGTATCTGTCCGAGATGGCCTCAGTCATTGGAAGCATAGAACTGTTGTATTGATCTTTACGATATTATTAATATTTAAACATTCAATATATTGCATTCTATATAGTGAATTTACTTCAAACTTTAATCAGATATCATACCAGCTAACAAAAAAAAAACCACATTTATTTTTACAGCAGCCAGAGAGATAAAAGACTAACAAGCTGTAAAATTAAAGCAAAATATACAAAATTCATTTCATTCTTATTATTTCTCATTCCAATATCTCGATTTAGAATTTGTTCTGCATATATCACTCTTTTTCAGTGCATAAACCCCTGGTCTGTAAATTCATAAAAATTCTATTTAAAAAAACCTTTGTCTCCTATTTATAGTGGTAATGGGATAATTGAAACATCGTTCTCTTTACCTAATTAACGTAATTTAATTCTTAATTAATTAAAGGGCGGCGCGGTGGTGTAGTGGTTAGCACTGTCGCCTTGCACCTCCAGGGTCCGGGTTCGATTCCCCGGCCAGGCTCGATTCCCGTCTCTGTGTGCATGGAGTTTGCATGTTCTCCCCGTGCTTGGTGGGTTTCCTCCGGGTACTCCGGTTTCCTCCCACAGTCCAAAGATATGCAGATTAGGCTAATTGGCGTTCCTAAATTGCCCGTAGTGTGTGATTGGGTGTGTGAGTGTGTGTATGTGTGTGTGCCCTGCGATGGATTGGCACCCTGTCCAGGGTGTACCCCGCCTAGTGCCCGAAGTCTCCTGGGATAGGCTCCAGGTCCCCCGCGACCCTGAACACAGGATTAAGCGGTATAGAAAATGAATGAATGAATGAATGAATTAATTAATTAATTAAAGAATGAACTTCCTCCTACAAATCCTACTACTCTGGGTATATAACATCAGGACACATGCCCTAATTACATACTGTATATACTGTAACACAGTTAAAGGGGGTGGGGAAAATTATTTAGCAAACAAATAGGCAGTTCTAAAGCTGATGTATTGGAAGAAGGAAAAATGGCTAAGCGTAAGAATCTGAATGACTTTGGTCATTTACCGGGTGTTCCCGGTATGCAGTGAGTTGTACCCAAAAGTGGTCCAAGGAAGGACAGCCGGTGAAATGGCAACCCAAGGCTCACTGATCCCACAGAAAAGCTACTATAAAACCAATTGCTAAAAATGTTAATGCTGGATATGAGATCCAAACATAGTGCATTGAAGATTGCATATGGAGCTGTGAAGATGCAAACCAGAATGCCCATGCTGACCCGTGTCCACTGCCGAAAGCTGCTAAAATGGGCATCTGAGCACCAGAACTGGACCATGGACCAATACAAGAAGGTTGGTCTGGTCTGATAAATCACATCTTCTTTTATATCATGTGGACAGCTGGGTATGTGTATGTCCCCCCCAAAATTTAAGAAGGCAAGCCAGCAGAGGCTTGGGAACGTTGGCTCCTGGCATTCATTTGGATGTTACTCTGACATGTACCACCTACCTGAATCTTGCTGCAGACCAAGTACAACAGTATTCCCTAACAGTGGCCTCTTTCAGCAGGATCGTGCACTCTGCTGCACTACAAACACTGTACAGGAATGCTTTGAGGAACATGACTTGATGGTGGCATTGACTTGACCTCCAAATTACTCAGATCTCAATTATATCAAGGACCTGTGGGATGTGCTCGGAAAACAAGTCTAATCCATAGAGGCTCCACCTCTGGCTTGGTGAACACACCTTCAGAGTGGTGTCCATGCTTCCATGGCTCAGGGCTGTTTTGGTGGCATAAACGGGACCTACACAATATTAGACAAGTGGACTTATTGTCATGGTGCTAATCATTAAATTAATAGCAGGTCTCATTTATGCAAATTTATGCAAATAAGGTCTCACTCAATCACTCACTCATTTTCTATACCACTTTATCCTGTATTCAGGGTCATGGGGACCTGGAGCTTATCCGAGGAGGCTTAGGGCACGAGGTGGGGTACACCCTGGATAGGGTGCCAATCCATCACAGGGCGCACACACACACTCACACATTCATTCACACACTTACAGGCAATTTGGGAGCGCCAATCAACCTACCCTACATATCTTTGGACTGTGGGAGGAAACCGGAGTACCCGGACGAAACCCACCAAGCACGGGGAGAACAGACTCCATGCACACAGATCCGGGAATCGAACCCAGACCTCATCTCATAAGGTCTCGTTTATGATTTTTAAAGAATTTCACTGCATTTGTCTTTTGTTTTTGTTTTTTGGTCATTTGTGAGCAATACCTTGGATTCTTGTTTGACTGCATTGATAGCTTTCCTTCTCTTACTTCTCAAGCATCCTTCTGATTTATATGGGATCTTAAGGCTAAGAGGAGTATATCCAATTCAGTACATATTCTGCTGAGCGTTAGTCATGTCCTGCTTTCATTTGTAGTTCCTGCTTTAAATTAAGACACTTTCTTTTGCTTGAGACAGCAATTCTTATGACATTCCCCCGCTTGCATAGAAATAGCTTTTGAGACCGAACATGGAAATTGTTTATTTATTTATTTATTTTTTGCTTGTTTTAGTTTCTTCTATTTGATGTATATTAATGCATACAAGTCCCTCAGGATCCATTTGTTGTCTTTTCACTTTTTAAGTGAAGTTTGCAATTTCATTCTCAATAAAAATGTGTCTCAGAGATCTGCACAACGTTTAGTTCAATTTTCATATATACAGTGGTGTGAAAAACTATTTGCCCCTTCCTGATTTCTTATTCTTTTGCATGTTTGTCACACTTAAATGTTTCTGCTCATCAAAAACCGTTAACTATTAGTCAAAGATAACATAATTGAACACAAAATGCAGTTTTTAAATGAAGGTTTACGTTATTAAGGGAGAAAAAAAACTCCAAATCTACATGGCCCTGTGTGAAAAAGTGATTGCCCCCCTTGTTAAAAAATAACTTAACTGTGGTTTATCACACCTGAGTTCAATTTCTGTAGTCACCCCCAGGCCTGATTACTGCCACACCTGTTTCAATCAAGAAATCACTTAAATAGGAGCTACCTGACACAGAGAAGTAGACCAAAAGCACCTCAAAAGCTAGACATCATGCCAAGATCCAAAGAAATTCAGGAACAAAAGTAATTGAGATCTATCAGTCTGGTAAAGGTTATAAAGCCATTTCTAAAGCTTTGGGACTCCAGCGAACCACAGTGAGAGCCATTATCCACAAATGGCAAAAACATGGGTGAACCTTCCCAGGAGTGGCCGGCCGACCAAAATTACCCCAAGAGCGCAGAGACAACTCATCCGAGAGGCCACAAAAGACCCCAGGACAACATCTAAAGAACTGCAGGCCTCACTTGCCTCAATTAAGGTCAGTGTTCACGACTCCACCATAAGAAAGAGACTGGGCAAAAACGGCCTGCATGGCAGATTTCCAAGGCGCAAACCACTTTTAAGCAAAAAGAACATTAAGGCTCGTCTCAATTTTGCTAAAAAACATCTCAATGATTGCCAAGACTTTTGGGAAAATACCTTGTGGACCGACGAGACAAAAGTTGAACTTTTTGGAAGGTGCGTGTCCCGTTACATCTGGCGTAAAAGTAACACAGCATTTCAGAAAAAGAACATCATACCAACAGTAAAATATGGTGGTGGTAGTGTGATGGTCTGGGGTTGTTTTGCTGCTTCAGGACCTGGAAGGCTTGCTGTGATAGATGGAACCATGAATTCTACTGTCTACCAAAAAATCCTGAAGGAGAATGTCCGGCCATCTGTTCGTCAACTCAAGCTGAAGCGATCTTGGGTGCTGCAGCAGGACAATGACCCAAAACACACCAGCAAATCCACCTCTGAATGGCTGAAGAAAAACAAAATGAAGACTTTGGAGTGGCCTAGTCAAAGTCCTGACCTGAATCCTATTGAGATGTTGTGGCATGACCTTAAAAAGGCGGTTCATGCTAGAAAACCCTCAAATAAAACTGAATTACAACAATTCTGCAAAGATGAGTGGGCCAAAATTCCTCCAGAGCGCTGTAAAAGACTCGTTGCAAGTTATCGCAAACGCTTGATTGCAGTTATTGCTGCTAAGGGTGGCCCAACCAGTTATTAGGTTCAGGGGGCAATTACTTTTTTACACAGGGCCATGTAGGTTTGGATTTTTTTTCTCCCTAAATAATCAAACCCCTCATTTAAAAACTGCATTTTGTGTTTACTTGTGTTATCTTTGACTAATAGTTAAATGTGTTTGATGATCAGAAACATTTTGTGTGACAAACATGCAAAAGAATAAGAAATCAGGAGGGGGGGCAAATAGTTTTTCACACCACTGTATACTGTATATACACTACCGTTCAAAAGTTTTAGATCACTTTCTAACTCCATGATGGTTCCTGATGTTTATTTCTTTCTACATTGTAAAGTTTTGCTCAAGGCGTCCAAAAAATGCATGAATCTCCTTTGAACAGTTGATATTGAGATGTTTCTGCTACTTCTGCTCTGTAAAGACTTCATAACGCCTCTAATCTGAGCTGCTGTTAATTGGTCATTTTTCAGGCTGATAACTCTAAATGAACTTCTCGTCTGCAGCAGAGGTAGGTTTTGGTCTCGTCCTCCTGGGACGGCCTTCATGAGAGACAGTTTCATTATGGTGCTTGACGGATTTTGCAAATGCACTTGACGATACTGTTCTTACAAGAACTATTACAGAAAGGCCGACCTCTGTGTCTTAAAATAACAACTAACTGTTGTTTTTCTTGTTGTTACGTAATTACCTAATTCCATATGTGTTATTTTATAGTTTTGAAATCCCCAGTATTGTTGTAGAATGTAGAAAATAAATCACTAAACAAAAACAAAGAAATGTGCAGGTGACCCCAAACTTTTGAACGGTAGTGTGTATATATATATATATATATAAAACTGGTGATAAAGTTTAAAGTTAACTTTAAACTGTTCGTACATCAAGGGTCCATCCTCACAGTATTGAGTTACAGTAGTTGTGTATAGTTAAAGTGCAATGTTACACTGAACCCCAAGGATTATATTTTCAGTCACATGTAAGAGAACATATTGGATATATTTTATATAAACAAATCCTCAACAAAAAGTAATCGAACTGATTATACTACATGCAACTTTGACAAGTTTATTAATACTTAATTAAGTTATGCACATGACACAATTAAGTTATGTACAATGTGATTATTCATTCATTCATTCATTTTCTATACCGCTTAATCCTGTGTTCAGGGTCGCGGGGGACCTGAAGCCTATCCCAGGAGACTTCGGGCACTAGGCGGGGTACACCCTGGACAGGGTGCCAATTCATCGCAGACAATGTGATTAATTAGTGTAATAACAATATTATGAAATTTGGAGAATATGGATTATAGTACGACAATTAACCTGATTAAAACAAGCATGGTATAATAGGACAGCGGGAAATATTCCTGCCTCATAACACCAGCGGACAAGGTTTCAAGTCTTAGTTTAGTAAGGAATGCTTATTTAAGTTCTATTGAGAGCTTTGTAAATGAACCATCAAACCATGTTGGAAATATGAAAACAAACTAGGTTAAAGTAACTCAATTCAGTTATCAAATTGATGTACACACTTTTTTCTTATTTAACAGCAAAGAAAAACTTTTCTTCTCGAGTCTGCAGTTACTACGGCTGGGACACATTAGGACAATGCTAGTTATTAATGCCATGGTGACTATTGTCAAAACCTTGTCTCGGACAATTCCATTGACATTTTCACTCAAGATCAATTTAACAAACTCAGAGGTGTTCATTGCATGCAGGCGATTTGAATAATCTGCATGTCCTGCTCAGAAACCTAGCGTACATATAACCTACAGTATGTGTATAATCAGGCTCTGAATAAGAGAAACTTTACCCTGGATATGAATGAAAGAAACATTTGGGTTTAAGTCCCAAGTTGCGATATTCACAATCTACCAAAGGTGCTGGATTTACACAAATTCAATACTCAAGTAAAAATACAATAACTTGCTTAAAAATGTATTCCAAGACAAGGCAGAAATACAACTACATTTTGTTTTAACTCAAGTTAAAGTAGATGGAGCAGGCGCAGGGATAGCTCAGTGGTCAAGGCACTCCACTACTGATTGCTGCTGTTGGACCTTTGTGCAAGGACGTTAAAACCCTCAACTGCTAAGATGTGTAATGAAATAAAACGTGAGTCGCTCTGGATGAGGGTATCTATCAAATACCATAAAAGTGTCGCCTGCAAGTGACTGAGTTTCTCATGAAAAGTATTTTATACACAATTAAAGTTGATGCTGTTGATATAATGAATGTCTAGTAGAGTTGAATAGCGACAAGATTTGACATTCGTTAAATGTATGTTGAATAGTATTCTAAGCATCCCTCATTAGTTTACCTATCTAGTTTATACTATTGCTTTCCTGTATGATGCAAGTATCCTATGCAATTAAACATTGGCATACTGGAAGCATATAGAGAATAAAGTCAAAGGCCATGCCAAAACATTATACATACTGTATAAGCATGTTCCAAAAAAATAAAACAAACAAATAAAAGACATTGTTTTTGGCATGAAACACCTCTTTTGATGAGAATGTTAGCTGATTAGCTAGATTAATTCTAAGCTTGCATTGATAACTGCACCTAGGGTTAGGGTTAGGGTTAGGGTTAAGGTTTGAGAGGCTTGAAAAATACTCTAAACGAATATACAGCCCAGAGACCAAGTGGGTGGAAATCCTTTGCCCAGGTATCCGTCAATCACTTTGGTGTGCTAACCAATCAGCGCTCTCATAACGCCCTGCCAGCCATTTCTGTGAATTTGGACTGGTGGAAATATTTTATTCCTGTCCTTCCCACATGGGGGTGTAGCTCCATCATGATGTGGTGTACAGTAAGTGACAGAATAAACGCTTATGTTTAGACTGGAAAATCAATGCACTTTTGTGTGAAAAGTAATAAGTTTCTTATTACTCTTAAAAAAAAAAAAGGAACGAATATGGAAAATACTCAAGTGAAATATATATATACAGTGGTGTGAAAAACTATTTGCCCCCTTCCTGATTTCTTATTCTTTTGCATATTTGTCACACTTAAATGTTTCTGCTCATCAAAAACCGTTAACTATTAGTCAAAGATAACATAATTGAACACAAAATGCAGTTTTTAAATGAAGGTTTACGTTATTAAGGGAGAAAAAAAACTCCAAATCTACATGGCCCTGTGTGAAAAAGTGATTGCCCCCCTTGTTAAAAAATAACGTAACTGTGGTTTATCACACCTGAGTTCAATTTCTGTAGTCACCCCCAGACCTGATTACTGCCACACCTGTTTCAATCAAGAAATCACTTAAATAGGAGCTACCTGACACAGAGAAGTAGACCAAAAGCACCTCAAAAGCTAGACATCAGGCCAAGATCCAAAGAAATTCAGGAACAAATGAGAACAAAAGTAATTGAGTCTGGTAAAGGTTATAAAGCCATTTCTAAAGCTTTGGGACTCCAGAGAACCACAGTGAGAGCCATTATCCACAAATGGCAAAAACATGGAACAGTGGTGAACCTTCCCAGGAGTGGCCGGCCGACCAAAATTAACCCAAGAGAGCAGAGACAACTCATCCGAGAGGCCACAAAAGACCCCAGGACAACATCTAAAGAACTGCAGGCCTCACTTGCCTCAATTAAGGTCAGTGTTCACGACTCCACCATAAGAAAGAGACTGGGCAAAAACGGCCTGCATGGCAGATTTCCAAGGTGCAAACCACTTTTAAGCAAAAAGAACATTAAGGCTCATCTCAGTTTTGCAAAAAAACATCTCAATGATTGCCAAGACTTTAGTAAAATACCTTGTGGACCGACGAGGCAAAAGTTGAACTTTTTGGAAGGTGCGTGTCCCGTTACGTCTGGCGTAAAAGTAACACAGCATTTCAGAAAAAGAACATCATACCAACAGTAAAATATGGTGGTGGTAGTGTGATGGTCTGGGGTTGTTTTGCTGCTTCAGGACCTGGAAGGCTTGCTGTGATAGATGGAACCAAGAATTCTACTGTCTACCAAAAAATCCTGAAGGAGAATGTCCGGCCATCTGTTCGTCAACTCAAGCTGAAGCGATCTTGGGTGCTGCAGCAGGACAATGACCCAAAACACACCAGCAAATCCACCTCTGAATGGCTGAAGAAAAACAAAATGAAGACTTTGGAGTGGCCTAGTCAAAGTCCTGACCTGAATCCTATTGAGATGTTGTGGCATGACCTTAAAAAGGCGGTTCATGCTAGAAAACCCTCAAATAAAGCTGAATTACAACAATTCTGCAAAGATGAGTGGGCCAAAATTCCTCCAGAGCGCTGTAAAAGACTCGTTGCAAGTTATCGCAAACGCTTGATTGCAGTTATTGCTGCTAAGGGTGGCCCAACCAGTTATTAGGTTCAGGGGCAATTACTTTTTCACACAGGGCCATGTAGGTTTGGTTTTTTTTTCTCCCTAAATAATAAAACCCCTCATTTAAAAACTTCATTTTGTGTTTACTTGTGTTATCTTTGACTAATAGTTAAATGTGTTTGATGATCAGAAACATTTTGTGTGACAAACATGCAAAAGAATAAGAAATCAGGAGGGGGGCAAATAGTTTTTCACACCACTGTATATATATATATATATATATATAAAAAAACACTTAAGCAAAGTAAAAGAGCAGTTAGAGTAGTACTAACACTAACAAATGTGTGATTTTCTCTCAGTATATGAAATGAAACTCTTCTATATGGCCAAAGGGTTGTGGACACCTAACCACTACATATTGCACATTGGTAATTTAGGAGGAAGCGAACAATTTTATGGAATGTCTTTGTGTCGTATTGAACCACAATTTCCCTTCAGTGGATCTAAGAGGCTCGATCCTGTTCCAGCATGACAATGTGCCTGGGCATAAAGCAAGCTCCATGAAGACATGTTGTGTTGAGGTTGGACTAGAGTGTCGTGCGCAGAGCTCTGACTGAACTTTAACTCACTTAACAGCTTTGGGGTGAACAGAACTTGATCCTCCTTGACATCCTCAGCTCAGTAATGCTCTTGTAGTGCAATCTCCTGGTCAGGTGGCCACAAACTTGGTTAAACTGCCTTCATGCTGTATGAAAGCCAGATGAAACCAGATGATCAATAAAGCCTAGATCTGGTAATAAACTTCAGAGTGGCTTTCTATTACACACATTTGCTGATTTTATATATTTAATTATCTGCATTTTATGCACATGTTTTTTTTTTTCACGATAATGTTTTATTTCTGGCTTTTTATTGTTGGTCTTTATTTCTGTAACTCTGCATGGCCGGAATCCTGCCAAGGATTTTGGTGAAATTAAATAAAACAGTCATCTGAGTCATGCTTTCAGGACAAAAATAGTTTATTCGCTTGGGTTTAAATGAGATGTATTGCTTTGGTTCCTCTTTGGAGTTTGTCAACCAATTCCGGGTGCTTCCTGATGATACACCAATTTGCCGGTTTATTAGATACAATAATCCACTAACTACTAAACTGGCAACTCGGTGTAAGTCAATTAAGTTGTACAGCTGTATCTAATATAGCAGAGCAAACCAAATTAAAATGTTCCAACTGTTACGTGTCCATGTTCAGCAGCCCCATCAGGTTATAGACAAACCTGGGCTGCTTGAAAAGATTACGGCTCATTTTAGAATGTTTTTTTTATGCAACAATGGCAGGATTTCTCTTTTTCATATATTTTATATTTGCTGCCGTCCAATAGAGTTTACAGTTGAGTAACGCTAGGGATTTCGTTTAAGCTTTAAGAAGGATGATTTTTCCTGTCCAAATGTTTTCACCCCCTTTAGATTTGTCCAGAGGTGGGTAGCAATAATAAAATAATACTATTTTTAATGTATTTATGTACAGTTTTCAAGTTGATCTACCCTACTTTACCTTTAAACTAGACTACAGTTCAATGGTTCTGGGTTCACTGTAAATGTTAAGTGATATATTCCTTACAGTGATAAATAATGACAGTTTATCCAGTGGTGAATGGTTCACCGTTGCTTAAGGAGCAGTGGTGTCAAAAGTATTCACATTCATTACTTGAGTAGAAGTATAGATACTAGGGTTCAAAAATACTTCTTTAGAAGTTGAAGTATCAACCCAAGCTTTTTACTTAAGTAAAAGTTTAAAAGTACTGGTTTCAAAACTACTTAAAGTATAAAAGTAAAAGTACCGTGAGGGGGGAAAAAAGCATTAAGGTCTCGCTTTCTGATCATGCAACGGGGAGGGAGGGGGGTGCTTAGGGGGGGGTGGCGTTGTGCGCGTTCTGATCATGCAACGGGGGGGGTGGGTGGGTGGGGGGGGGGCTTAGGGGGGGGCGTTGTGCGCGTTCTGATCATGTGACAGGGGGGGGGGGGCGTTGTGCGCGTTCTGATCATGCGACCGGGGGGGGGGGCGTTGTGCGCGTTCTGATCATGTGACGGGGGGGGTGGGACTGGGGGGCGTTGTGCGCGTTCTGATCATAAAAATAGAGTAACGAGGCTGTTTTTAAAAAGTAAGGAGTAGAAAGTACAGATAATTGCTTAAAAATGTAAGGAGTAGAAGTAAAAAGTCGGCTGAAAAATAATTACTCCAGTAAAGTATAGATACCCAAAATTTCTACTTAAGTAAGGTAACGAAGTATTTGTACTTCGTTACTTGACACCTCTGTTAAGGAGCATCTGTCAATCAGGATTTTCCTCATCCATTGCTTTAGCGGACATGAACTTCAAATTTAAAATGAGCATTTCTGGAAGAAAAATCTCTAGTCTCTAACAGGCTGTTAGTAAGAATGCATGAATGAATGAACGAGCTTCTTATTGCAACACTTGCTCATACCAGCTTGGAAATGAAAACCTTTGCAATAAGCTAAACAATTGTTTGTTGTTTGCGTTTGTCTATTAGGATCTCAGGATTAAATGCCTTTCCAAACCAAACCCACCCAAGGGTGGATGAGCCTTATCTACTTACTGTATAGCCGTGCCCACCGTTGTCTAGTCAACGCCAAAAACAACCTACTGTAATACCAAAGTTGTCCGAATGTCCATAATGTCGCCAAATTAATGTCACCACAACGTTTTGACAACCAGAAACATCTTCCAGGAAGCAATTAATTGTCACATGCATATTAAGGCATACTGTAGTGAAATCCTTTTCTTTGCATATGGGGCCAGGGGTAGCTCAGTGGTTAAGGCATTGGATTCAAATTGGCCAGGTTCAAACCCCACAACCACCAAGTTACCACTGTTGGGTCTTTGAGCAAGGCCCTTAACCCTCAACTGCTCAGATGTTTAATGAGATTTTTAAAAAATGTAAGTCGCTCTGGATAAGAGCGTCTGCCAAATGCCTAAATGTGAATGCATATATTGTACAAGTGCTGTCGCTTGTTACCTAGTGCTTTAACCAAGAAACCAATTTATTTTTCCCCTTCCTCATATCTCAGCTTGTTAGAAGGTTTATGGTACACTAACCCTGGAGCAGAGAGGGTTAAACCTCTTGCTGAAAGGTCCAACTGTGGCAGCTTGGAAGTGCTGAAGCTTGAACCCCCAACCTTCTAATCACGAACCCAGAGCCTTAACCACTGAGCCACCACTACCATTTGGGGCTTTGAAAATTAAAACCTAAAGCTGTTCAGTGCAACATATTATATATTATATAACATAACATATTTACATTTATCTACGTCTTTAATATCTATAGTTGTCTACATCTTAAACGAATAGCTGTGACGAGGTAGTTAACACAGTGTGTGTCCTCAAATCCCTCCATGTAAATCTCAATTATGTTTACATGTATTTTTTTGGGTGGGTGGTTAACTAGGTAATAATTTTCCTGAAGACAGAGTATGATGAGTCAAAATCTGTTTATATACCTTAGCGTTTATTGCTCGTTTGACTCGCATCATATCCCCTCCAGCACTGGTTGAAACCTTCCCCCAGATCTGAAGAAATCTGTCACTGTGATTCACAGAAACCTTCATACAGACATCAGTGTGCTTCTCATCAGTTCTTCAAGTGACATAATTGGGACACATTACTTCATAAGGCACTCTGCTTCTGGTTGTCATGCCAGGGTTTTTACGACTTTTAATGTTCTATCACTTTGACATTCTACCAAAACCGTTTTTTTTGGCTATACTTTACAGTACACTAACAGATCCCGAGCAAACATTTGACTGCATTTCTTTCTGTCCCTTAAGGATATGACCTTCAAAATGAATAAACTGGTCCTCCATGGCATTTCCTTTTCTCACAATTCTTGAAGCTTAAACATTGTGTGGGCTCTGTCTGTGGAGAGGGCCATAGCTCAGATGAGAAAATCTGCACACAAGTCAAGCTTGAAGCATCCACAACTCGGGGGTTTTCTGCAAGAATCTGAGACGAAAGCCATTGCTGGAACAAAAGCCATGTGAAATCCTGTTTGGAGACTCTGCAAACATTGAAATGGGTTCTTTGGTCCGATGAGACCACTGTTGAACTTTGGAAGTGGTTCAAAACCAAGAAAGCCAGAAGCCTCTTCAGTAACACCAACAGTGGGACAGGTTATTTACAGCACTATGGTTGACCACCATTAGTGACAGTGGTGGAAAAGTCACCAAAATATCATGGCTCAAAGCCTTTCGTTCCCTGTCCTGTCCATGAACCTTGTTCTTGGGAATTTACCCGAGCCTTTTCAGTGTGTTAGTGGGAGGTGCTCTGGATGTTTGTGGGATAAGAGCCAAACCATTCGACCATGCAAGACAAGGTGGTTACTAGGGGAGAGCACACTTGTCACATGACCTTGTTCTTTCATGATGAGTCCATGACGTCTGCCCTTGTTATGTCTAACAAGTCTGAATTACAAGATGTTATATGTTTACATGGCCACATTATGGTGGTTACCAAGACCTCTTTACTAGTTTTTAAGGTTACGGAAATCGTCAGAGTTTGGATCTCGATTTTCTATTACAGAGCTCATGCTGTGTGAGTCGATCACGAACACAATGATCTGATTTTTTAGATATATTGAACTTGGCACCCTGCTCAGTATGTACCACACCATGTCCCCGAATTCTCCTGGGATAAGCTCTAGGTCTCCCGCAACAGTGTATGAAATAAGTTGTATAGTCACATTGTTTTAGCTTCAGAACTAAAAAAAAAAAAAAACAATCTTTTGAGTTGTTATTTTTCTTCATTTAGATTTCATAGGAAATATTCAGAGAATTTAATCAAAATTAGGAAGACAGAATAGTGAATCAAATCAAATCATGGCTGGAGTGAATCGCTGTACACCCTACTGGTCAGTGAAAATAAATGTGTAAAAAAAATAGTCTTATTATTACACAAAACAAAAAGTGACAATGCTGTACTCAGTGCCCTTGAATCCACTTTACCAACTTGTCCATGAAATGCATACACAGTCGATGTACTGTAGGTTTATTAAAGGCATGGATGCGGAGGTTAGATCACATGTCCCAGGATGCGGAGGTTAGATCACATGTCCCAGGATGCGGAGGTTAGATCACATGTCCCAGGATGCAGCGGTTAGATCACATGTCCCAGGATGCAGTGGTTAGATCACATGTCCCAGGATGCGGAGGTTAGATCACATGTCCCAGGATGCGGAGGTTAGATCACATGTCCCAGGATGCGGAGGTTAGATCACATGTCCCAGGATGCGGAGGTTAGATCACATGTCCCAGGATGCGGAGGTTAGATCACATGTCCCAGGATGCGGAGGTTAGATAACATGTCCCAGGATGCGGAGGTTAGATCACATGTCCCAGGATGCGGCGGTTAGATCACATGTCCCAGGATGCGGAGGTTAGATCACATGTCCCAGGATGCGGAGGTTAGATAACATGTCCCAGGATGCGGAGGTTGTCTGTAATTTAGTAATAAAGTAAAAATTCCTCCGCAAATTACCATACCATCCCTATGGTACCATCACTACTGTACCATATTTCGACGGACACGGAGGTCGTGTGATATTATTAGTCCAGTGCGAATCAGCATGTCTGTGATTTGGCCAGGATTTGGCGGAATCGTATATATAAATTGTTCAAGGTTTTTGTTTTCCTCCACGCCTTTTTATCCATCGTCTGTGAAGAATGAAGGTTGCGTTGGAGTGCTTTGAACGTATTTTGGGTGCTGGGTCATATCGCTATACACCATACAACAATACAATGTGCAGAAGGAGGAAGCTGAAAAAAATCAGAAGAGCGAAAGCAAAAAGCATGATTAGAAAAAGCGATGGATGACATGTATAGCATGTGGTAAACACTCTGCTGTTTATATCATACAGCTAGACCTATAATTTAGGCCTATGCCTTTCCAAACAATAGCCTATCCAAAATAGTGCACAATTAAGCGAGGAGGTTCACATCATAATTCGAGGTTAATGTGTTAGAGATAATTCAAGCGTACAGCTCGAGCTTTTAGATTTTAACCCGGTGAAATGTAAATGACACACAGGGCATGCAACTCTATTTGTTTCTTTTTTTAATCCATCTAACCAGACATCCATAAATTCTCTCTCTACCTCACACACAGTCTGCATGCATGCACACACACACACACACACCCTCCCCTCCTCTTTTCATCGCGACACACTCATAAGAGACACACATTTCGGGGTATATACTGTACAGTATGTCCGGGAGATAAGTCAGTAAAAATCAAGTAATTAAAATCGCAAGCTTCGCTCATCCTGTACGAATGCACCGTAATTTCTAAATCACACAAGGTCCCCATATAATATTAATCCCATGCAAATAATACATAAGAAGCAGCAGGCAATAACAATGGAGACAAAAGTGAAAATAATTGAAAGGTGAAAAGATGGTAGACTTTGGTCGTTCTTTTACCATGAATCATTCAACCATTGATTCTATACTGTACTGTACTGTACTGTACTGTACTGTACGAATATAACTAGAATTTTAATTTGTAATATACTGTGTATAACCAATTGTGTTAGGATCCTAGTACCTAGAGAATGTTTCTTGGACTTATGAACAAATTGGACTTACGAACGAGCTCTTGGAACAGAACTCGTTCATATGTTGGGGACTTACAGTACTGTACCATGGCAATCCAGGTTGTTTATGTCAAAGGCTCTCATTTGAATTGTTTGCCCATTTTTCCTCGAGGAGCTTGGCATTGGCCGAGTGGCGCAGTGGTAAAGTGCTCGCCCTATCATCTGGAGATCGCTGGTTCGATTCCCGGGTGATGTTGTAACCTCAGGGGGGAGGGATGAGAGGTACTTCGTGCTCCCATGTTAATCACGGCTCTACAGCCAATCAGGGGCGACTGAGAGCTCGCGTATGCTAAAGGCGCGGATAGCGCTGTCCTCCGAGTGTGTTACATTTACATTTAGGCATTTGGCAGACGCTCTTATCCAGAGCGACTTACATTATTATCTCATTACACATCTGAGCAGTTGAGGGTTAAGGGCCTTGCTCAAGGGCCCAACAGTGGAAACTTGGTGGTTGTGGGGTTTGAACCAGGGATCTTCCGAACCGCAGTCCAATGCCTTAACCACCTACCACTGAGCTACGCCGCCCCCAACTGTGCATAGGCTAGCAGTTCAAAAAGATGCGGTCGGCTGGCGTCACATGGTTTGAAGGAAACACGTGATAGTCTTCAGCCCTCCTGACTGAGTGGTAGTAGTAGCCTTAATGTGGGAGGAATTGGACACGACTAAATTAGGGAGAAAATCGGAAAATAATCCCAAAAAATAATTATTTTCTGAAAAATAAGAATACTGCAACCTAAGATAACCTACCACTGAACCAGAGCTGGTGTATCACCTCTCTTCATATTCACAGTGGAATCACAGCCCGTGCACTGGACCTTGAATTTGTGGTTAGTTAAAAGTGGACATCACTCAATGTTCCACAAGCTTGTCCACTATCTACAGTATGTGCTTCACTACTTATGTGTCTCTCTCTATCATTTATTTCTCCTAAGCTCTGCCACCGACCAGTGCCTAGACCCATTATTTAAATGACATTGGATATTACCTAAACATTAGACCTATCTGATTCCCTAATATTCAGATGAGCAGGCTTCATTGAGACTTTCTCTGTCCCAGACTACCAGGCCGCTCAAGGAAAATCAATCAAAACGGTGCGGACAGAGATAATTGAGAATGTTAACCTCTCCATTTACTGAACTACTGAATTATTGAATTGTAATTATAACACACCCCAGATTAAGATTTCCTTATTAGCTCTCTCTGACTCACAGACACTATTAGAGCATGGGTTCATATTTCTGATGAAGGCTTTGATGATCAGTGAGCTTTAGGCAATGTTATTACTACACATTGGACAGGAGAATTATGAATTATTTATTGGAATGTTATTCTATATACAGTATATAAAGTAATAACCTAATGATAAAGTGTGATGTTGATAAGGATAAATGAATGTAAACATATAATAGGTAACTATTAATTTTAAGGCAAAAAGCATTACAGATGGATCTCCATAGTTTTGGTAAAACCTGGAACGGACCTCCATGGCAATATTGTTGACATGCTGTCAGTGTTGGACTCTCTCATCAAAGAGATCTGAACACAAAATGAGTTTTAAATTGAAGTAGTGCTCCTTAGAAAACCAATCAAACTCTCTACAGAGAGTGCAATAGCTTTGTATTGCCAACTACAAGACCCTGAGATGCCATTTTATTATAGACACCCTACAGCACTGCATAAAAATTGCAAGTTAAAGGGGACCTATTGTGCAAAACTCATTTTACTCTTATTTTTTGACATTCAGCTGGGTCTCCAATGTGCACATACAAAAATATAACAATAAATCTGACAAAAAAGACATTTCCATTTTTGTTCCACGTTCCCCCTAATGTGACCTCATATAATAAATTACTCTACGCTGGGCTAGTTGTTCAGTTCTGCTGTTTTATTGAGGGGCGTGGCTCAGCAGCAGCTTATTTACATAAACACCTAGCTGGAAATAATGCATTAGTTAAGGTAGTGAAATGGCATGTTAAGAAGAGGGGTGAAACAGAGGGAGAACTTCTGAGAACTGGGTTATCTTGTTAAAGGAATAAGGGAAATTTGGGACCTTGAAGTATTATGGTAGTAATAGTACAGTATGGTAATTACTGTAGTTGCACATTACAGAAACTCAGCTGAGACTAAATGCCACATCCCCAGTCCACTCCGGACCTCTCTAAAAGCCATTTCCACATGTTTGGGGCATTAAAGGAGTTCCTGGGAGGCCGGCGTTTCAGATATGAAGCAAGTGGTCCAACCATGGCTCCAGCGTAGTGAGAAAACTTTCTACATTGATGGTGTCCAAGCACTAGTGAAACACTGGGATAAGTGCATTAGTGTAGCAGGGGATTATATAGAGAAATAAAGGCAGTTTTTACCCTCATAAGTTTTTGTTTTGTTATTCTGCACAATCAAAAGTCCCAGTTTAATTTCAGTGTACATAATAGGCAATTAACCAAGTCTGTTCTATCAAGATGGATCTGTCTGGATGGAATGTGAATGTGTATGAATCAAAATGGTCAGATTGTCCCTGGTGATCATTCATACTGTTCACTAGGTGGCAGGCAGTTCAGCTACTGTATAACAGTTAATGTTAATTGATGTCCAGGTAGTTATTGGAGGCTCAGGTAGACTCACTCTAATAAGAAATTTAGTGACTAAATGGCTCCAAACCAGTCAAATTTGATAACGTCTTCCCAGTTAAGGGTCTTGCTCACTGGTCAATCAGGGGCAGTCTGGTGATCTGAACTCAAAACCTTCCTTGCACCCCCTTTAAGACTGTTGCCAGATAGTTTAAAATGTTCCACTTTGGAGCTGCTGATTTAGTTTGAATGCTGAACTAATTTATTTGTCTGAAATGAACACACCAACTAAAATGCCATGTTTAGTAGCCAAATAACAATTTACAAATAGTACCAATGAGAGACTAAAAACCATTTAACTGTCTAAACAGGCTGATTTTGTTATGTAGATGTTAGAATTACAATCTGATGATATTTAACATGGCAAACAGAAGAAGAAAAAAGAAAAAAATCCAACAAAGACTGGTTTATATACAGTACAGCACAGATCCTGATCTGCCAGTTCATTGCGATCTGGTGCCAAACAAACCGCCAGCTCAGGGCCAGGTTTACTCAGGTTCCAAGTAACAAGCGCTAATTTGCATGTTCAACAGGGTGAATTGTGCACGCAAATAGTGGGTGCAATGTGGGAGATTTTCAAAGAATAATTGGGCAATTCTTCTCAACTCATCTCTCTTCTACACTTTTTTTATTCTCCTTCCTGTAAAAAAAAAAAAAAATTAAATACAGGGTGCTGTGTTGATTATGCTATGCAAAGGAGGGACGGTAAACAATATGCCAATTAGGGTTTCGCATCAGCTAACATTTCTGGATAGCTGCAGTGAGTCAGGGACTTTTCAATGAAACCAAAACTTACTGCATCAACATACTGGGAATCAGGTTTCCAGCATGAATCACAATATTAACCCAATCGACAGTACTTTCATAGTACTTGTATATATATATCAAGGTCTCGGGGGATTTTTAAACGACTACCACGTTATCCAGTGCCAGCAACCACTACATTGACTAAATTTGTGTTTTAGCCAAGAGCGGATCAGCAGCAGGGGTCTGTAATATATGCCGAATTGGGTTGAGCACTGAATTCGGAATGCCATAATTTGCAGATGTATCATTCCCGCAGTTTGCGATATGATATACGATGCTGAGTGTTCGTTCGTCTCTGTATAATGTTGTTGAACCCCAGCGCTCCCTTTTACCTTGACTAATGCATTGTTTTCAGCTGGATGTTTAAATCTGTTCAGCTTTACATTCTGTCTGTGTGTTTGTGCGTGTGTGTGAACGAAGCGGTTGTAGGAAAGGATGAAACGGCTTTTTATTATGTAATCACGTATAGCACGATGACAAATCAATCTTAGAGGAATAGACTAGTTTTAAACGGTGCTTGGTCATGCTGGCACATTTGAAAAGTTCGCCCTATTTCATATCAAAGCCTGAAAGCTGAAGTTGTGTCATCTTGTTTAAGAGAGACGTGGGCGATATGATATTAACATTAACATCTCATAGTCTAACTGTGTTCGTTAAATAAAATTCTGTCCGTATAAAGTTCTAGATGCGCAGTTATAGAGGCGGCTATACTGCATGTATATACATTCATTCATTCATTCATTTTCTATACCGCTTAATCCTGTGTTCAGGGTCGCGGGGGGCCTGGAGCCTATCCCAGTAGACTTCGGGCACGAGTCTGCTAGTTTAATGGTTTTAGATTGTTCTATCAGATGTTACTATGGTATACTGAATTATAATTACAAGCATTTCAAAGTGTCAAAGGCTTTTATTGACAATTACATCAAGTTTATACAACGTGTTAATATTAGCAGTGTTGATCCTTCTTCTTCAAGTCCTCTGCAATTCGCCCTGACATGCTATCGATCAACTTCTCGGCCACATCTTGATTGATGGCGATCCATTCTAGCAAAATCAATGATCGTACAGTAGTTTGTGAGAATTTGTGGTTTTTGTTTGTCCACCCACCTCCTTAGGATTGACCACATGTTCTCTATAGGATTAAGGTCTGGGGAGTTTCCTGTCCATGGATACAGAATTTCAATGTTTTGTTCCCCAAGCCACTGGCATTGTTCATAACCAAACTGTTCTTGGATGGTTAGGAGAAAACCTGAGCACTACCATCAGTCCTAGCAAAACCTCATCAAGTTTTCTTTTTCCAGTTTTTTTTTTCCAGATGCCCCAAACAACCGGAAAGGGGATTCACCAGACAAAATGACTTTACCTCAGTCCTCCGCAGTCCAATCCATGTACCTTTTGCAGAATATCAGTCTGTCCCTGATGTTTTTCCTGGAGAGAAGTGGCTTCTTTGTTGCTCCTCTTGAAATGCATCTACCATCAGTCCTGTTTCAGTCATCCCAACCAAGTAAAGCATCCTGAGACCTTTCATGTGTGTGGTTGCTTCTCAGCCAAGGGAGTGGGCTCACTTACAAATTTGCCCAAGAACCCAGCCATGAATAAAGAAAAGCGACTTCTCCCAATAATCCAATTGGCGATGAACAATGCCTTTCACGGCCTGATGGAGCAACTTGACAAAAAGCAAATGTGATAACTAAGTAGCTCAGGAAACTTAGCCACAAAATTTTGGGTCCATGGGCCAGGAAACTCCCTAGACATTAATCCCATTGAGAACTTGTGGTTAATCCTTAAGAGGCGGGTGGATAAAGAAAAACCCACAAATCCTGAAGCATTGATTCTGTAAGAATGGGCTGCTATCGGTCAGGATGTGGCCCAGATGTTGATTGACAGAAGGGGGACGAATTGCAGAGGTCTTGAAAAAGATGGGTCAACCCTGCAAATACTGATTCCTTGCTTAAACTTAATGTCAATAAAAGCCTTTGACACTTATGAAATGCTTGTAATTATATTCCAGTATACCAGAGTAACATGTGACCAAAGTTCTAAAAACACTAAGGCAACAGACTGTGAAAATTAATATTCATGTCAGTCTCAAAACATTTGGCTGTACAGTAAATCTCATTTAGATCACCCCAGACCGGTGTTAATACCAGGGGTGATCTAAAAGTCTGAAGCGACTACTAAGGCTATACAGAATGCAATGCAATGCAATTTTTCATATTAAGAGACCTTGGTGGGCGGCACGGTGGTGTAGTGGTTAGCACTGTCGCCTTGCACCGCCAGGGTCCGGGTTCGATTCCCCGGCCAGGCTCGATTCCCATCTCTGTGTGCATGGAGTTTGCATGTTCTCCGTGTGCTTGGTGGGTTTCCTCCGGGTACTCCGGTTTCCTCCCACAGTCCAAAGATATGCAGGTTAGGCTAATTGGCGTTCCAAATTGCCCGTAGTGTGTGAATGAGTGTGTGTATGTGAGTATGTGTGTGTGCCCTGCGATGGATTGGCACCCTGTCCAGGGTGTACCCCGCCTTGTGTCCTAAGTTTCCTGGGATAGGCTCCAGGTCCCCGCGACCCTGTATATAAGGATAAAGCGGTACAGAAAATGAATGAATGAATGAGACCTTGGTGGTTCATATTGGACATGCTGGTAAAGATATTACTCAACATACTGTACTGTAGTCTCCATCACAATCCATGCTTTTACAGTATCATTGAATCCAACTCTCGAATCCTTTTTGAAAATCTCCTTTGTCGCAGTTGACGTTCTCAAACTGCGTGGTTGGTCTTCAATGCTAGTTTCCTCTTCTTTAAACTTCTTCAACCATCTGCGTCAATGGTGTCATCTCCATAAACATCCTGTAGCGCAGTAGGAAGCCAGGATAAAGCACAGACTGAAAAAAAGAGTAAATGAATGCAAGGACTGAATCAAGAATTGCAGACTGATATTGTAGGATCTAACGTTATCCTACAGTAGGTAATAATCCTAGCTTTTCTACTTTGCGAAATGAAAGTTTCAGATTCAAATAACATAAAAATGTCTATTTCAGTTAGAAATCTTCCACATAATATGAGTGCATGGAGAGTCTGTAAGGAGTAAGACGTCATTCTGGAGTGTGGTGTGATCACATGTCTATTCGACTAAATGGCTTCCCCATAGAACTGACTGCTATGTGTGTGTGTGTGTGTTTGCTCAGGTTCATCCTCTTCTTATGAGCGATCGGCGCCCTGTGTCTCACCGCACCAAGCTGCTCCGCAGGACTGTCTCCGTACCTGCCGATAGCAGACCCCACCCCGAATCAGGTACACACACTCACACACACACACACACTGACTACCACACTGCCATGTCTTCACACATGATATACATCTCACGTAATAAATATACACACACATTCACCCACTCACTCAGATACACACCTACACTCACGTACATACAGTACATACCTCATATAATGACATAGTATCACTTTCTCAATTTCTTAAGCACTTAAACCGATACATCACCCACCCACTAACACAAACACACCTCTCTCACATATACTGTACACACGTTTTACAGATGCCTGCTTTCCTTTGGGGATGGAGATATTTAACACATTATCACTTGCTCATACACTCTAATATAGTGCACTAGTCCAAATCACACCCCAATTAATTATTCCATAACCAAGCCCCGCCCACAACACACCATGTCATAACCAAAATACCCTTTCTAATGCTTTATATTAAAAGTATGGCTCATTACAATGGTACTTTTCCCAATATATAATGTGATAATCAAAGCACTACCCAAGGTTTTATTTCATAACAAAAACTAATATCAATTATATCACAAAACTCACACTCACTACATGAGTACTCAAACCTGCTCAATAACTTGCATCATAACCATTATAAGATAAACACTTCCCAATGCATCATAAACCAAAACCACACAAAACCGGTTATTTAAATATATACAGTAATACCTTGTTTACATTACGGCGGTACCTCAGTATCCAAATTGAATCTGTTCTGGAGGTGAGTTTTTAAGGCAAACCTTCGTATTGTGAAACACATTTCCCCATAGGAAACAATGTAAATGCAGATAATCCGTTCCAGCTGCTCAAAAAAATTACCATTATTACCAATTTCCAATACTATAACCTTATTTTTGCATAAAGTGAATAAAGTAAAATATGAAATAAATTGATATTAATCCTCACTTAACCTTAATTTATGATTCTGTTTAGCACCTGCTGCTTTAAACACCAAACTGAATGTGGCTCCGTTTTCTTCTTGCTACCATCCCTGCTGACATTCTCGTGACACATGGTGCTGTGTCTTTACTAAATCTTGCACAAAATGCAGAAACAAATTTTTCAATTTGTAAACTTGCTTTGCTAGGCTTTCCACTGTTCAACGGCTCCCAGGCTTACAGGCAATTATGGTCCGTCTCAGTTCATTTGACGATGCTTCGTATGCCGAGGCAAATTTCTTGCAAAATGTCTGTTCTTAAGGTGAAAATCCATGATTCTGAGGTAACACTATGCGCATTATGTCATAATAAACACCCCTCCCACTCCACTGGATTATAACTAAACATTTTCACTAATATACAGTATTGTCATTTTCCAGCCATTTAAAATTATATCATAAAAAACGCATTATATTGTATAACCCAAACACCTCCCACTAAATTAAATCCAAATAATCCAAGCCCAGTGTAATACACCATCATAAACAAAACATTCCTTAGTGTAATGTCATAGTCACATTCCATATTAATGCATAGTGTCAGTATTTCCGTCCTATTCGTAGTAATTGAAATCCTTCCCATATATTGCCTCATAACTGAAAGTTTAACAAACACATACATTGTGCCATAACTTAAGCCTCCCAAAATGTTACGCCTCCACACATCATAATCAGGCTTTCAATAAGAATTGTTTGGATCAGACACAAGATTACTGAATGCAAAAATGGTGCTCATGGTGACTTATATTCAGAATAATGTATAGAGTACAGTTGACATTATCATGAACTGTGCACAGGCAGATGGTTCTGTGCTGTTCTTGATGAAGCAGTTTAGCAATAAAAAATTATTTAGCAATAAAAGCTGCTGTAGTCTTTATAAATTGTTCGTAATTGAAGATCTGCATTGAAGATCGGGATTGAAGATTGAAAAAAAATTTTACCAACAGAAATTGTTATACTGTTTATGGACTGTTCACAAACAGAGGCTGCTATGCTGTTAATTACATCCATCAATGAACAAAAGCCGATGTACAGTTGTGACACTGTTCATAAACGAAAGGCCGCTGTACTGTTTATCAACTGTTCACAAAAAGAGGCTGTTGTACTGTTCACAAACTGCTCAAAACCAAAGATTGCTGCACTTTTCATGAACTGTTCACAAAGAGGTGAGTGTAGTGTTTATGAACTGTTCACAAATAGAAGCTGCTGCACATTCACAAACTGAAATGGACATGAACAGAAATGGCTGTACTATTCGCGTTTCACACATCTGTACTGTTCATGAACTGTATATATGGAAAAGGCATTGTTTATTACCAAACTGTTCTGAAGTGCGTTTATGAACTGTTCACAAACTCACTTCATGAATGGTTCACATATAGAAGCTGCTGTACTGTTCAATGAACTCTTCGCAAACACACCGCTGTATTTTTCAGTGAACTCTTCGCAAACACACTGCTGTGCTGTACTGTTCAATGAACTCTTCGCAAACACACTGCTGTGCTGTACTGTTCAATGAACTCTTCGCAAACACACTGCTGTGCTGTACTGTTCATGAGCTGTTCACATCTGGAAGCTGCTGCACTGTTCATAAGCTGTTCACGCATAAACTGATCAGTCATGACATTATGACCACCTGCTCAATGTTGAGTAAGTCCACCTTCTCCCACCAAAACAGCGATGAGCTGTGTGTTCTAGTACCTTTCTATTACATAGCAACCAGTATTAACAACACTAACGTTTATATAAAAAGAATTAGAACATAACTAGCTCTTCTATTGAATGGGTCTAAACCGGCCTGCCTTTGCTCCCCACGTGCCTCAGTGAGCCTTGACCACCCATGATCCTGTTGCTGGTTCATTGGGGTTCCTTCCTTGGACCACTTTTGGTAGGACCTCATCTAGGTGGGTGTTCATAATGTTATAGCTAATGTACAGGGTGGGCCATTTATATGGATACACCTTAATAAAACGGGAATGGTTGGTGATATTAACTTCCTGTTTGTGGCACATTAGTATATGTGAGGGGGGAAACTTTTCAAGATGGGTGGTGACCATGGTGGCCATTTTGAAGTCGGCCATTTTGGATCCAACTTTAGTTTTTTTCAATAGGAAGAGGGTCATGTGACACATCAAACTTATTTGGAATTTCACAAGAAAAACAACGGTGTGCTTGGTTTTAACGTAACTTTATTCTTTCATGAGTTATTAATTAAGTTATAAAATGTTATAAATAAGTAATAAAATGTGTTCAATGTGCTGCCCATTGTGTTGGATTGTCAATGCAAAACCCTCTTCTCCCACTCTTCTTGCATTGACAATCCAACACAATGCGCAGCACATTGAACACATTTTATAACTTATTTATAACATTTTATAACTTAATTAATAAACTTACAGTGTATACCTCTCGTGCTTTACAACTATGGTATGTACATGATTCATATACACGCATCTGAACAACTAGGTATCCGCAGTTACTTGGTGCAAGCTAATTATGACAAACAACATATGCTCCATGATAAAATCATGTTCGGTACAGTGTTAATTAATATCATTTTTTTTGGAAAACATGTTGCTTTTGCTTGTTTATTTTATCTAAACAAAATGATGGGCCAGGCAGCGTGCATATCATTGTTCTGAGCAAAAGCTGCCCAGCAGAGAGGAGACATAATTATCACTCATGCATTACAGGCTTTTAATTCATTAGTCCTTCACAGTTGTTTGCCATTTGCAGTTACATCCATTTCCCAAAATGACACCTGAGATCCGCCTCACCTACACACATCATTATCAGTTATGCCAACGTTTCTGAGCTCGCCTGATCTGATTCAGGATCATAAAAATGGTAGAATAAAATGTTTATGGTCCGACCAATAAGTCGCCATTAGGTTTTGTCAGCACGTACATTGTTAAACTTCAGGTGATGCTTTCATGCTTTTTTTTTATTATTATTATTATTATTATTATTCATTTTGCAGTATCACAAAAGCGCTCACCTGTTATCCCATCCATGATAAAGTTATGATTGTTTTTCCTCTATACCTAAGTGGGGAACATTTTATTATTATTTTGTACCTTGATCTGTGATCTGTTTTTTTTCATCAGTTGAAGTGTTTTTGCAGTGTTATATTAATTGTCTGCTTAGTTTTATACCAAAGTATTATTTTTGTTTGTGATAATATTTCAGCATGAACAAACATTATTTAGTGCCTAAAAAAACAAATTTATCAATATATACTGTACAGTACAGTATATTTGTGAATGTATTTATTTCGTGTTCATAGAAGCGCTTAGACTAGTTAATCAAGTAAAAATAAATAAATAATGGCACCCCATAAAATGCGAAGCTTTACTGATTGCCCATGTCTCAATCATACCAGACACATTGCAATGGATGAGTTGCCTTATTGGATGATTTGGGTCACATGGCACTTGTTCCACCGCTCTGCCATGCTCAACTCTTTGCAAACTTTTGTAGCTGTGCTGTAAATGCATTGTACTGTTCTTCATGGCCTATACAGAAATGTGTCAAATCAGTATTACCAAAACGTTTGTACTGTATATTTGATGGGATTTTTTTTGTGTGTGTGTGTGTGTGTGAGAGAGAGAGAGAGTGAAATTGCATGTGCATTTGAAAGAAAGAGCATCACAAAATGTGCACGGGTCAGGTAATGAGCGATCAGAATGAGGGCAATGCAAACCAGAACCCAAAGGAGGAAAAAAGCAGAGTTTGAATTGCAGAATTCTAATAGCGGAAAAAATAAGGATTGGTGCATCGGGAAGAAAGAACACTTGACATTGAGGGTTTGTTTGATGTGCGCTTCTTGAGTGGTCGGAGAGTCCAGGTGTGTGTAATAACTAATCAGTTGACTGGACAATGACTGTGTCCCCAAGGCAACCATGTTAGTAGTCTGTGATGTGTGTTAGCAAATGGGAATTGGAATCTATTGCCAATTCTTGCATATTTTGAAACTCATACTGTACATATCCTTCTTATGAAAGCTTTGAACTTCCACATATTTCACGCAAATCATGATCACATTTCATAGAGAAAGTTAACCTAGGAGTCATAAGGAGCCAAACACATCTGTCACATGATCAATGAAGTGAATAAGTCAGAAGTGAACAAAATGCATTCAATGTATTTAATTTTTTTTTTATGAAAAATAAAAAACGATTGACATTTACTGAAGACTTTAACACAGTGCAGTGATGGGACTCTTAGTTGCATTAAAATATTCACATGGTGCAACCTGCATTCATTCCCATCAGCATACAGTAAATGGAACACATTAATTAATTAATAACTCATAACTATGCTCGGTTATAAGTCCTGTTTTGAATTGGTACATACAGTGGTGTGAAAAACTATTTGCCTCTTCCTGATTTCTTATTCTTTTGCATGTTTGTCACACTTAAATGTTTCTGCTCATCAAAAACCGTTAACTATTAGTCAAAGATAACATAATTGAACACAAAATGCAGTTTTTAAATGAAGGTTTACATTATTAAGGGAGAAAAAAAACTCCAAATCTACATGGCCCTGTGTGAAAAAGTGATTGCCCCCCTTGTTAAAAAATAACTTAACTGTGGTTTATCACACCTGAGTTCAATTTCTGTAGTCACCCCCAGGCCTGATTACTGCCACACCTGTTTCAATCAAGAAATCACTTAAATAGGAGCTACCTGACACAGAGAAGTAGACCAAAAGCACCTCAAAAGCTAGACATCATGCCAAGATCCAAAGAAATTCAGGAACAAATGAGAACAAAAGTAATTGAGATCTATCAGTCTGGTAAAGGTTATAAAGCCATTTCTAAAGCTTTGAGACTCAAGCGAACCACAGTGAGAGCCATTATCCACAAATGACAAAAACATGGAACAGTGGTGAACCTTCCCAGGAGTGGCCGGCCGACCAAAATTACCCCAAGAGCGCAGAGACAACTCATCCGAGAGGCCACAAAAGACCCCAGGACAACATCTAAAGAACTGCAGGCCTCACTTGCCTCAATTAAGGTCAGTGTTCACGACTCCACCATAAGAAAGAGACTGGGCAAAAACGGCCTGCATGGCAGATTTCCAAGGCACAAACCACTTTTAAGCAAAAAGTACATTAAGGCTCGTCTCAATTTTGCTAAAAAACATCTCAATGATTGCCAAGACTTTTGGGTAAATACCTTGTGGACCGACGAGTCAAAAGTTGAACTTTTTGGAAGGTGCGTGTCCCGTTACATCTGGCGTAAAAGTAACACAGCATTTCAGAAAAAGAACATCATGCCAACAGTAAAATATGGTGGTGGTATCGTGATGGTCTGGGGTTGTTTTGCTGCTTCAGGACCTGGAAGGCTTGCTGTGATGGATGGAACCATGAATTCTACTGTCTACCAAAAAATCCTGAAGGAGAATGTCCGGCCATCTGTTCGTCAACTCAAGCTGAAGCGATCTTGGGTGCTGCAGCAGGACAATGACCCAAAACACACCAGCAAATCCACCTCTGAATGGCTGAAGAAAAACTAAATGAAGACTTTGGAGTGGCCTAGTCAAAGTCCTGACCTGAATCCTATTGAGATGTTGTGGCATGACCTTAAAAAGGCGGTTCATGCTAGAAAACCCTAAAATAAAGCTGAATTACAACAATTCTGCAAAGATGAGTGGGCCGAAATTCCTCCAGAGCACTGTAAAAGACTCGTTGCAAGTTATCGCAAACGCTTGATTGCAGTTATTGCTGCTAAGGGTGGCCCAACCAGTTATTAGGTTCAGGGGGCAATTACTTTTTCACACAAGGCCATGTAGGTTTGGATTTTTTTTCTCCCTAAATAATAAAACCCCTCATTTAAAAACTGCATTTTGTGTTTACTTGTGTTATCTTTGACTAATAGTTAAATGTGTTTGATGATCAGAAACATTTTGTGTGACAAACATGCAAAAGAATAAGAAATCAGGAGGGGGGCAAATAGTTTTTCACACCACTGTATAGTACTTAAATGACTACAAATGTAACTGAGGCTGATTTATCCATTGTGACAAAACTGTAGGAAGTGAAGTTCACACAAAATCCAGTGATATAACCCAAACAATTTTGATATCATATTTTGGCATTTGTGCTTTTTAACACTCTTGTGACTCAAAGAATTCATGCAAAAATATTCTCTATCAGTTTGCAACACTTCCTGCTTCATCTTTAAAAAAAAAAAAAAATTAAAAACCCTAGTTTCTCTCAAAATAGCAAAAATGGATTTATCTCATTTTGGTGTAAAACTGTTCACGTGACAGAAATAAGGCGGTTTGCGTCCGTTTGACTAATATGTCGGAGAGGTGTGATTCTCATAGCTTATACTTTATTACAGTATTCACACTATTGACTGCCAAGTTTTGCTTGTGTGAACATTTAACGTGATTTTTTTTAAAGCAAATTGGATTCCTGTAAGGAATGTGGATGTGAACATCTTGTCCTTACCAGCTATCTCTACCATGTCTGGTGGAACTACTATTACATCGTTTTAAGAAAACAGAACAGATGTGGACACACCTTTTAATTCAACGATCTGATTTTTACTTCTGCTCTGTAAATCCTTCATAACGGCTCTAATCTGAGGTGCTGGTTGTTAATTGGTGATTTCTGAGGCTGGTGACTCTAAATGAACGTCTCCTCTGCAGCAGAGGTACGTCTTGGTCTTGCTCTCCTGGTAAGATCTTCATGAGCGACAGTTTCATCATGGTGCTTGATAGGTTTTGCAAATGCACTTGACACAATACTGTTCTTGCAAGAACTGTTCCATGTCTTAAAATAACAATACACGTCCGTGCTACAGTATTTCATAGTTTGGAAATCACTAATATTCAGCTCTAGAATGCAGAAAATAAACCCAAACTTGTGTCCAAATCTTCAACTGGTACTCTACATGGGAATTATCTAATAGCTCCAGGTTTACAAACACGCATACAGCATGTGCGTCGTTACAGATTAATTGGTTCAACGGTCATAATGACCGATTCAGTAGTGTGCAAGTCAGAACTGTGTGCATTTGTTTCGCATAAAAATAAAAGAATGTTGTTGTCCAGCTTAGTCAGAGGCTGCGTCTGTTTTTTGGGGCTTAATTATCATAACACTTGTTAAAGCTATGTTTATAGTCACAGACCTCCTGGATGCTGTGGTTCTGAAGGAAATGAATAAATTAGCATGCATAATAATTGTCTGAGGGCTGTTTGAGGAGTTGGGCCAAAAAAAGGAGAGTCAAAGCCAAGGTCAGAGCTGGAGAGAGCCGTGGGACTGGCAGGCTGCAGCAGGGACTGCATCCATGGACTCGGAGAACAGCTGATGAGAAAGACCTGCAGTACTGCACACACACACATAAATATATACACACACACACACACAGAGGAAAAATTAGGCATAGAGTGGTTATCCTATAGAGCCAGAACGAGAGGTGCAAAAGGCATGAAGATAAAGATGGGAACGTCAGCGTTTTAATGGCACCGAATGAAGGTATTTAAAAACACAAGGGGAGGAGAAGCGAACAGCTCCGAGGTCGCTGCTCATCTACGCTTCAGCGGTAACCATGGCAATAATTACAGACTATTGTAGCAATGCTGTAAGCAGAGGCAGCAGGGTCAGAGAGAGAAAAAGAGGGAGATGGAAAGAGAGAGAGAGAGAGAGAGGAGAAGAGAGAGACAGAAGGAGTGAATGACAGAGAGTTAGAAAGTGTGGGAGAGAAATATGGAGAAAGGGACGGACGGAGGAAGGGAGAAGACTCTTCCAGGAGAAGGAGGATAATATGCAGAGGAGACTCAAAGGAAAGACAATTAAAGAAACTAGAAAGAGCAAGATCGATAAGAAAGAGAAAAAAAAAAGTCAAGAAGAAAAGAGAGATAAATAAGGTAGATATGGAGATTGAGAGACAGAAGGGAAAAAGTCTGAGATATCTATCTATCTATCTATCAATCTATCTATCTATCTATCAATCTATCTATCTATCTATTGATCGATCGATCGATTCCTCCTTCCTTATTTCTCTCTCTCTCCTCCTCTGCTTTTCACACTCATTTCTTTCTTCCATGTTTACTTTCGTAATCCTTGTTTTCTCTCCATCTATAGTGTTTTCTCTCCCTCCGTTCGTTCTCTATGGCTTTTTCTCTCTCCCTTTGCGCCGCCCCATATGCCTCTCGCTCTGTATATTACCTTTCCTCCACTATAGAGAGAATGAAGTAAAAAGACAGAGAAAAAGGAGAGAGAGAGAGAGAGAGAGAGGGAAAACTAGAAATAAAGATGTGTGCATATATACATGTATGTACAGTATGTATACTGTATATTTTATTTGTATTAACTCTGGGAGAGAGAGAGAGAGAGAGAGAGAGAGGGGAAGGGTAAATAGAGAAACAGATATGCTTGTATAAATGTTTAGAGAGAATGCAACAGAAAAGAAAAATCTATCACTCTATCTATCTATTTTATCTATCCTTCCATCGCTTCCCTCCTTTTCCCACCCTACTTCATGTTCATTCCTTCTGTGGTTGTACTCTTTAAGCTGCAGGCTTGCGTTGTCATGGAAACAGAAAGTCTCGGTCCTGTCTCCCCCGCGTGTGCCAGTTGGACGCTCCCTTCCGGCGGCTCCGGCCGTTCTCTGGATCGTACCAATTCAGCAGAAATAGGGCGGTTCGTCAGGGTAATAGTGCATGCCTTAACGTAGCGCTAAGTAGGGGAGCCGTAGTGTCACTGGCAGCGCCGTGAACCAGAGTGTGAGCGCTGTGAAGCCGTATGGGTCGTACCTGTGCGAATTTTTATTACTCACAACATCACCGTGTGCTCCTAAAACAAGACAGTTGGTCTCTGGCTGAGTGAATGAGAATGTGTGTGTGTGTGTGTGTGTGTGTGTGTGTGTGTGTTTGTGTGTGTGCAGTTTGTTTCCTCTTCACATAGGTTTTAATAAGCACCAGGCTGCGTTAGCTTTGGCATAACGTGGGCGGGTTAGAAGTCAACTCACTTCGCTTTTGTTCACTTCCATCTTATTGCAGCCTGAAACCTCGCTGATTAAATGAAGTCCAGCCGTGAAGTAATTGCATGGAAATGGGAGTGACCCTCGCTTCAGAACAAGGAGCGCGAGTTCAGCTGTTTATAAAGACCGATCACACATATTTACAGAAGAGTAATGACTGCAATAATAGAGTGTGTGTGTGTGTGTGTGTGTGTGTGTGTGTGTGTGTGAGCACCAACTGACAACTGATTAATTTCTGGAAGGGTGGGTTTCGACAAGCGTTACATACAACAAGCGGTTATGGAACAGACCCACAGCCTCTTCATCTGCCTCGGTTCTTTGAAGCACTTTTAGAAATAGAATTTGTACAGGAATGACCGAACAAATGATTATTTCATTAATTACTTATTCATGCATTCATTCCGCAAACTGCTTTGCTTTTTAGCTGACTACAAGATTCCAACCGAATTCCTTTTAAAGAAGTGATTAGACCTTAAAACCTCCAGGGTCCGGGTTCAATTCCAGACTCTGTGTGCATGTTCTCCCCGTGCTTAGTAGGGTTTCTCCGGGGACTCTGGTTTCCTAACCAAGTCCAAAGACATGCAACTTGCACAACCGTAGCATGTGAATGAGTGTACTGTATGTGTGTGTGCCCTGCAATGGATTGACACGCTGTCAGTACACAATGAAATCAAGTTATTGCTACATCACCCATATACAGACCTCGCTTCAAGTCATTTCCACATGTTTGGGATATTAAGGGAGTTCCTGGGAGGCCGGCGTTTCCGACGTGAATCAGACAGGCAGTACTGAGATATCTTTCTACATTGATGGGATCCAAGCTCCGGTGAAACACTGGGGTAAGTGCATTAGTGTAGCAGGGGATTATATGGAGGAACACAACTGTGTTCTGTTATACTGCACATAAAGTCAAATGTCCGGGTTTGACCCCACATTCATAGTGGGTGAAGAGGGTAAAATATTGGATCAAATCCGAGATAGGCTACAATAGGCATTTGTGTTTGGGTTTAAAAGAGCAAGATGTTTTTGGCAAAGCAGACCTTAAATTGCTCCCCAGTCCTCATCACACCTCATCACAGTGGGGGCAACAAAAGTCTAGGATCACTTAAGGTCAAAGCAAACACCAGTCAGTTAATAAAGAGCTAAGGATTTGTCACAAGCTGACCTTTGGATACACATTGATCAGTAATATGCCTTTTCTGTTTTCTCCTCATCTCCTTCTATAAACTATCTCAGCTCCTGTCGACATTCAGCATCGTGGCAGCATGGCAGCCTGATTTAGGTTGGTCATAAAAAAACGATATTAGTGGTCCATTTCAGGTCTTGAAGACTTATAGGTCCCTAGACATACAGTACACCTTCATAACAAGCTCAATATCTTCTGTGCAAACACAATATGGCTACCTCAAAATGACATAATAAATCTGAGATGTCTAGAATTTCTTTTCTTTTTTTTTTCTTGCCTGTTTCGAATGCCTGTAACTCAATCCTCACTGTATGTCTAGGGGTTTAAATACACCAGTAATTACTACTGGTATTCAAATGATTATAAATATCCTAGTTAAAAAAAAAACTGCACATTAACATCAAATGTGAAACAGTTTGATACCCAAGTTTCCAGCTCGTCTCTACTGTTGTCTTGACATGCATTAGGTCCTATTCCTCCTCACGTGACCATCTGTTGCTCCTAAAATTTCCTTCTTTTTTTCGTGACTTTTAAGATGATTATGCCTTAGAGTAGCGCAGGAATGGTGCCCTGGGTTTGGCAGCTCATACAGGGTGCAACTTGCATTGTGCCCTGAGTTCTCTGAACAGGATAAGCTGGATGGAAAATGAATGGATGGATGCATGACAGGCTGATGGTGTTACATAAAGCAGCAATGCTGTCCTCCAATTGTTGGCTTTTGGAAGTGCACACACTCTGAGATTTTACAGACAGGTTCATATAACACCATTTTTCATAATACTTAATGCTTCTTATCTCCGGATCCCTGCTTCATGTTTTTTTTTTTTTTTTTGTAAATATGCATACACATTTATACTTTTACCAGATAAAAAGAAACACATTTGCTAATATACAATTCCCTGCCCTTTTATGTCTGTAGTGTCGGTTACTTTTTTAAATTTGAACCTTTTAATGATCTTAACTGCTATTCAGATGAAACTTGGTCAATTTCGATTTCACAAGAAAAGACATAAACCTGAACAAGTGTATTATTCTAAAATGTGGAATTGTTAAGATATTGCAACATGAATTTGACATGGTTTCTTAAAAAGCTAATAAATAGCTGTAGTGTCTGTAACCATGTCAGATTCATATTGCAATATCTTAACAATTTAGCACTTTTACCAAAAACCAATTTAAGCAAGAATTTTTACAGGTCATATGCTTTTAGAAGCATACACCAAATTTAGTATCAATACTCATGCAGAAATATGAAATAATTTGCATTTTAAATGATTCTTGTTTGAAGTGAGACATGCTGAAAAATTACCATTTTTGGGGCCAGATATAAAATCATCTCTTCAATGACTTCATCAAAAAAAAAATTTACAATCAGCTTCTCTTCAAAATTTTAAAAAAGCATGATTGGTCACTTGCATATGTTGCATGAACTTCAGAAGTAGCTTCTTTGGCCACACACATTTTCTTTATATTATATGCATAACATGTAAAACAAAAAATAATAATAATAATAATAACAAGCATCACAACACATGAGTTTGAAATATGTGTTGCACCTCTGTGGTGAGATTCCTGTGGATGCAGAGTGTGTGTGTGTGTGTGTGTGTGTGTGTGTTGTAGTGGGAGGGGATTCCTCGTTCTCATCCTCATCCTCGCCCCTCATCCCCATCCTCCTTCCCAGCACTGAACTCGGAACAGAAGACACGACGGGTTTTTTTTTTCCCCCCTTTTCTTTTAACGTGCATTCGCTCGCGCTCGCTCGCTCGCGTTACCACCTCTGGAGCCGCTGTGCGCGCGTGTGGTGGCTCGGCAAGAGCGCGAGCGCGCTCGCTCGCCCGCCCGCGTGCCTCCTCGTACCCTGCCCGCGTGTCACGCGGCGGAGGTGATGACGTGCCGGCGGTGCGCCCACCCACGCGCCGACGCACTTTCGACGCGAGATCGCGCGGACTCGGTGGCGGCGGACGCTCGGCGGAGCTGCGCGCTGTCGGTGCGCGTCGGAGGCTGCGGGGACGCTGCGGCGCGCATCTCTCGGTAAACAGCGGGGTGGAGAGACACGGAGAGAGAGAGAGGGAGAGGATGCTGCAGTCGGCACGCCGCTCTGCCCAGGGGAACTGTTCTCCTTTTCTCTGTTTTTCTGTTTTTTTCTTCTTTTATTCGATTGAAGAAGAACAATTAGGCATGCATTTCTTTCCAAAAAATAATAAGCGTTGCTTATAAGGCTTTGCGCACCGCGTCCTGGTTTGGGTTTGTATGGAGTAGTGGAATGACCTGGACCAACCAGCATCTATAATGTAAAAAGAAATATTTAAAAAAAAAAAAAAAAAAAGTCAAACACATGGCCAAAAAATCCTGACATTTCAATTTATATCTATATTTGATCTTTTTTTTTTATCGTTTATTGGATTCAAACAAAAAAAAAAAAGAAGAAGAAGAAGATGAAAGCGTTCAGCTTGACATCAGTACAGCACCTGGAGCCGGGAACAGAGAGAAAAGTCATGGATGCTCGAGCCGGAGGAGGGAGGTGTGTGTATCTGTGTGTAATATCAGTGATCGGACCTGCAGCCGGATCAGGGACAGGGAATGGACCGACGGAACGCTCCGCCTGAGAGAGAGAGAGATCTCTTAACATCAGCATGTGTGGCACTGACGGATTGTTATTCATTTCGATGTATTTATTATTATCATTATTATTATTATTTTAATTTAAAATGTCAGTGTTTAAATGCTGCATGAAATATTTACGCTTGGCTGACAGCGGATGAGAGCGAGAATGAATAATTTATTAACTGCACTCATTTGTTTTAATTGCTTACGATACTAGAACACAAGCACAGTGTACGAACCAGTGAACTTGCTCAACACCAGCTAGGCCTTTCTCCAGAGCAACTACCTAAATGACCCCCCCCCCCCCCCCCCCCCGCCCCCTTAACATGTGTGTGACCATTGAAATCATCAGATAGTCTTAATCTTATTGTAATTCTAATCAGAAGTGGGAAAAAAAACAGTGAGGATCAAGCTGGACGTGTTTGATGATGAACCTCGTAAGGTTGTGCTGGTGACTTTTTGGTGTGGGGTTTGGAACACGTCCCAACACTTCTGTCTTACCCGACCTGTGTAAAAGTTTTATAGAACTGAGGGGAAGCAATGATGGATGTCTTAAAACGAAAGACTTTTTGGAAAGACTTATTTATGCCTTGCTGAACTGCCGCTTTGTAGGCTTCACCCTCTGAGCTCCACAGACTTTCACTCGAAAAAGAACAAAATAACAGACGGACTAAACTAAGAGAAGGCCTGGGATCCTGAAGCCTCCTCTTTCGTTGGTAAGCCACCACTGCAGTGTATTTTGTATACAGCTTGGTAGATGTTGTGGAAAATAGATGTGGAAAAAGTGTACATGTTTGTGACCGTGGTATATAATGTTGCGTATATGTATATGGACAGTTATGCTGGAAGTCAAAAGTTTGGACACATCGTCTAATTCCCAGAGGTGTCAAGTAACGAAGTACAAATACTTTGTTACCTTACTTAAGTAGAAATTTTGGGTATCTATACTTTACCGGAGTAATTATTTTTCAGCCGACCTTTTACTTCTACTCCTTACATTTTTAAGCAATTAGCTGTACTTTCTACTCCTTACATTTTAAAAATAGCCTCGTTACTCTATTTTTATGATCAGAACGCGCACCCCCCCCCATCGCATGATCAGAATGCACACAATCCCCCCCACCCCCCTGCCCCTTGATATGATCAGAACGCGCACACCCCCCCCCCCAGTCGTAGGATCAGAATGCGAGACCTTAATAATTTTTTCCCCCCTCACGGTACTTTTACTTTTATTCTTTAAGTAGTTTTGAAACCAGTACTTTTACACTTTTACTTAAGTAAAAAGCTTGGGTTGATACTTCAACTTCTAAAGAAGTCTTTTTAAACCCTAGTATCTATACTTCTACTCAAGTAATGAATGTGAATACTTTTGACATCACTGCTAATTCCATAGTTTTTCATGATTTTTTTTTTTATTGCTTTGTACATCATAAACTAATGCTGAAGGCGTCCAAAATATGCAATAATCTCCTCCTTTGAACAGTTGATATTGAGATGTATATCTGCTGCTTTTGCTCTGTAAATCCTTCATAACGGCTCTAATCCGAGGTGCTGTTTGTTAATTGGTGATTTCTGAGTCTGGTAGCTCTAAATGAACAGCAGTGGTAAGTTTTGGTTGTCCTCTCCTGGGAAGGTCTTCACGAGAGACAGTTTCATCATCATACTCTTGCGAATGCAATTGACACAATACTGATCTTACAAGAGCAAGTCCAAAACAGCTGACCTTCGTGTCTTAAAATGACAACAAACTGGCTTTGTTGTGGTTGTTACCTAATTATATAATTCCATATGTGTTATTTCATAGTTTTGAAAGCTTCAGTATCCTACAATGTAGAAAAACAAATCACAACACACACACACACACACAAAAAAACATGGAATTAGAGGATGAGTCCAAACTTTTGACTGGAAATGTACCTGGGCTCAGAAGAACCAGGGGAAGCAGTAAATCATCACAGAATATTGAGCCGAATTTCTAAAATGAATGTAGCTTCATCCTAAATATGAATCTAGCAGATCTTCAAAATGCATTTAGGTAGATATTTCCAGAAGAAACCCAGCTTAAATTCTCCAATCTGTGTAGTTGAAATGAATGAAGTTGATATTGTAGAATCAGTTCACATTTATTTTTATTTTTTTAATAAATTAATTTATAGGTTGAGGATCAATTCATCTACATTTACATGCTAGATTTCCTGAATAATTCCATCTTGATTTCCAAAATCAATCCATCTAGAGTTCTCGGAGCAATACAGTTAGATCTCCAGAACCAGTCCAGCTTGGATGGTGGAATCAATTTCGGTAGAGTTCCAGAATAAATTTAATTGGATGTTCAGAGTCAATCAAGCAGTAGTACTGGAATTAATGAAACTGGCCTTCTAAAAATTAGTCAGTCTCTGTTATTAGTCTCATCTGAGGAACTCATCCAGTTGGGCTTCTAGAATTATTTTACCTGAAGCTACAGAACTATTCTGGTTGGAGGTGCATTATCCATTCATCTGGAGATCCAGCTGGAGTGGATGCAGTGGTGGAGTAAAATAAAACGAAATCTTTTACATTTCTTCTTTGCCCTTCCCAACTAAATTGAATATGTTAAATGAAAAAATGTCAACTGGTGAAATATAGTGAAAACGAGTTGGGGTTAACCCTAAACCTCAACTCTGGATGAACCCCTCTCTGTTTTAGGGGTACAATCATTGATGGCATTAATTAATTATCAAGAACAGTTTTGCATAAACGTATAAATGTATAAATAATATTTACATCACATGCCAATCAGTACCTTTTGGTTTGAGTTTAATGTGCACAGAAAGCTGTAACTCGCATTGCTACAGTATATACAACAACAAAAAAACACGATCAGGGAAGTTTGTGAAGGAATGCGGTTATTCATTCAGGCTGTGTTCAGTAGGAATTTCACATGTCCGAATGCTCTGGTAGCAATGGAAAAAAAAACTTTATCGGCCACATATACATTACAGCAAAGTGAAATAATTTCCTTTGCATATCCCAGTTAGGAAGTTCATGGGTCGCAGGGTCAGCCATGATGTGACACCCCTGGAGCACAGAGAGCTAGGGCCCACCAGTGGTGTCGTGGCAGATCTGGGACTTGAACCCCTGATCTTCTTATCAGTAACCTAAAGACTTAATCTGGCATGAATAACCTTTAAACCAGGACCTAATTCTAAACCTGAATCATTATCAAAACCAGTACAGAATTTGTCAACGGCATGGGCGCCATAAGCCGATCATACTGTAGCAGCGAGGCTAAATAAAATCATTCAGACCATGTTGGGTTGTGATGTATGATGTATCCATAATGATATATATTGTGTGCAGTGAAAAACTCGGACTTGGATAGCTCTGGGGTGGGATTGGCTGCGTGACTTCACTGAATACAGTGTTTTGGAGTAATTCCCCCTCTGACTGAATAATGATAATAGTGCTTATTTTATTTTTAACACAAAACCCAAGTCGATGCTGCTTTAAAGGTTTTCATGAAGGTTAAAACCCTTCAGCCTTAATTCACAAATGTGATAAAGTGAAATCTACATCTCGACTAATAATGCACTCTGACTGTTAAATAATCAGTGAAATCTTTCCATGCTCTTTGTTTTTATTTCAGTTAATTCTTGTTCGAGACTGTGAATGAAAATGCACACTAATAACACCCACTGCATCTCTTAATTTAGCTGTCTTCGTCACTGCAGCGGATACTTTTTTAAGGCTTTTGCGCAATATCACCTTGGACTAATGAGTGCGATGTGCTGTAAGGGCTGCCTGTGCCAGAGGGTGAAGACTGATAAGCCTTGAGCTTTTAATCTTTTGAGAGTAGTACAAATACTGCTTCTATTGTTATTGTTTCTAGAGGATGAGTTAAAAGTGTTATTTTTTACTAAAAGGATAACACGTTTGGATGCTTTACTTAAGAACAAATGAATGTACATTATAGTTTGACTGGTAATTTGTATTGTCTAGTTTGTAACAGTTAAGTATTTACACTTCTCACAGTCGTATACTTCATACGTACATACGTGCATTTTTTTTTTAACTTGGCATCTGTTATCACAGTTGGAAAGTATTTCAGATATAGAAAGTGTTTTCACCGTACACAATATGTGCAAACAAACAACACATTAGAAAAAAAAATATACCATATTCTGAAAATACATTTTCCCTTTTACGTACAATATTATGTCATGACGAGTTGAACAAAAGTTTGATTTTATCATCCAGTCAAGTCATGTGAGCAATCATGAACATTAACTTCTTCTTGAGATCTTCTGATGATACCGGTCACGCTCTCAGAGAAACGTATCTTGACTTAACATGGTGATCAATTCGCCACTTTTTAACCTTCCAAACGTCAACCAACCATGAAAAATTCTATATTTTCTTTGCAATTCTTTACAATATTTGCTCATTACATTTATATTATTTGTCATGATGATTTTTTGGTATTGATATTTTGGTCCATCTACATGCCATCCGGCACATCGGGAGCCGGACACCCAATTGTCATTCACACACTACGGGGAATTTCCCTCCATCCGTCCATCCATCTAGGAGCCTCTGTACCTTTGTACTGAATTTATTCCCATTTTGTATCCCAGTGGTAGGACCTCCTGTCAACGTTCACACACTACGGGGAATGTTGGATTGCCAGTTAGCTTAATCTGCATGTCTTCAGACTGTGGGAGGAAACCGGAGTACAGCGAGGAAACCCAGAAAACACAGGGACAACATGCAAACTCCATGCACACAGACCCATGGTGGGAATCAAACTCCGACACTAGAGGTGCGAGGTGACAGTGCTAACCACTACGCCACCCTACCACCGGTGACTAATAGTAGGATATGGAAATGTAAAGGAGGATAAAGATGAAACACACCAGATGACAAATTGGACCTAAGTTCCAAGTTCAGCAAAAAAAATTATGGCTCCAATAAACAGCCAATATATTATAAATATTTGATGATACTAACATTAACAAACAACTAACATGTCCTAAAGGCGGCGCGGTGGTGTAGTGGTTAGCACTGTCGCCTTGCACCTCCAGGGTCTGGGTTCGATTCCCAGGCTCGATTCCAGTCTCCGTGTGCATGGAGTTTGCATGTTCTCCCTGTGATTGGTGGGTTTCCTCCGGGTACTCCGGTTTCCTCCCACGGTCCAAAGATATGCAGGTTAGGCTAATTGGCGTTCCTAAATTGCCCGTAGTGTGTGAATGGCTGCGATGGATTGGCACCCTGTCCAGGGTGGACCTCGCCTAGTGCCCGAAGTCTCCTGGGATAGGCTCCAGGTCCGCCGCGACCCTGAACACAGGATTAAGCGGTATAGAAAATGAATGAATGAATGAATGAATAACATGTCCTAAAATAAATATATGCTGACTGTGAGAGTGGAATTACTAAATAATTCCACAGCTGCAAAAAAAAGTTTGTTGGACACCTTCTTAATGTATGAAAAACTTATAAAAAAATTTTTATTGTTTATTATAATGTTTGAAGTATAAGGAGACATAAGTAAGAGAGTAAGAGATGACCCAGTGTGGAATCATTGACTGGGAAACAACCTTGACAGGATGCCTTATTGTCATTTTTTATTTATTCATCCTCCACCTCCTCATTCATTCAGTCCTCTCTTCTTGTCTGCCCACTGTCTCACTCCGGTCACTTCCCACCCTGCCTTCCTTATTCAACCGCCCACCTGCTGTCTGCTCTGGGAAATCAGCTTCAGGTAGAAAACTGTCCTTACATAGCATTTCCTACGTAGACTTCCGGTAACGTGGCCGGTTTATTTTTGGTGCCATGTGAATGCTAATGAGCTTTCTAAAAACAGCAGTGGAATTTACATCAGGCACTCCCATTGTACTGAAATGCTCCTTATAAACTGATAGGAACTTGTATTGAATGTTTAGTTTGAATACAAAAAAACTCCAAAAAACTGGTACGCAACAAGGTCAATGAGCACACGTACTGTAGGTTAGAAGAATTATACCGATGCACAACATTTCCACAGCAACACTGTTTGTCTATTCATAGTCCAGGTCACGTCCACCTTCACTGGCTCTCAACAACTCACCAAAGCAATTTAAAAACCAAATACAGGTGTAACCACTCACTCATGACCCACTCATTCCATGCCACACTACAGTCACTCACACAACATCATTTCACCAATCATACTGATCTGGAAACTGCCTGGACATGGCCTGATATTCTAAAGAGCACTAAATGAACAACACTCTGGCTACAACTCTGAGCTGCTCGAAATCACACAGAATTAAATTCAGCGGAACAAGAGTACCGGCACAAGCAAAGTAAAGACTGATCAAAGTAGGCTATGTTTTCTAGGCCGCCTACTGTATTACTGTTTGCTTTGTCACTTGAGCACGAGCATAGTTTTGGTTAAAGATGCATAACAGGAAAAAGAAAAAAATATTAGGGCCGGGACTTTAACGCGTTAATTTAGATTAATTAATTACGCAAAAATAACGTGTTAAATTTTTTTACGCATTTTAATCGCACTTATTTTTGCACCGCGGAACGTTTCTCACTGGATTTCGGCGGACCGATTATACTGGAGCACCAAGTAGCGTTCAGACGAAAACAAACCACAGTGAACATGGACAAAGAAGCTGATGAGACGCTTTAGTTGGCCCTGTGGATGGGAAATTTTGTAATAAAAAACGAATGGATGGAAGCGTCGATAAGAGCATGGTTGTGTGCAAGCTATGCAACGAGGAATTCGCATATCGCATACCTCTAGGGTACCTGAACTTCTGAAATGTAGGCTACTTTATTTCTAAATATTCTATTGCTACACTTAATGGCAATATTGCACTGGTCTGTTGGACTTGGTTGAACAAAAATAAAAAATATATATTTTGTTGCTTAAGCTTATGTATTCAGTCATTATTCAATGGTATACTAAAAATCCATATGAAAAAACTTACTTCTCACTGTTTTCAGGCCAAATATTTATATGCGATTAAAATGCGATTAATTTCGATTAATTAATTACAAAGCCTCTAATTAATTAGATTATTTTTAAATAGATAGATAGATAGATAGATAGATAGATAGATAGATAGATAGATAGATAGATAGATAGATAGATAGATAGATAGATAGATAGAGAGTCACGTGTGCATGGAGTTTGCATGTTTCTCCCCATAGTGTGTGAATGGTGACCGGAGGGTCTTACCACAGTCATAAAAATGGTTACCACTGGCCTCCACAGTCTTTAATACATCTTTAAAGAATCCCCTTCCCAACTGTGTTTGACTGACGGCACTTTACCTAGTAACCCAGGGTGTAAGTATCTATCCGATGATGGAAACTTCAGAGCACTTTTTTGTTAAGAGCATCTGCCAAATGCCTAAATATAAATGTGGTTGGCCTACAGGGGTCCCTAGATCGATGGATGGACATATATGGAAGATCTACTCTAACACTATAAGGGAAGAAATTCAGCCTGAGTTTATGTAGATAACGAATTGTACTTTATGATTGACTGTATAATCATTGTTTCACATGTGGTTTTAATACATCTACATAGTTTACATTCATGTAAAGATTGTACATTTCTTAATGTTAAATCATCCAGTTAAGCAGCAAATGACTTGAGTTATTAATGCATCGACTGAGCTACCAATCTGTACAATGCTTTAACAACCCACTGAGGCCATATTTGGGAAACGTATACTGTACATAATCAGTTTGAGTAAAAGTGTGTATATAGAGGTGGTGATGGAGTAGAAAGTGATAATATAGTCATTAATTTCAGGATAATCCGGCTTAATTGTTTCTTTTAAAGTAGCGTTGCAGAATTAATCGCATACTGTACAGTACAATTGTAAACCGCCGTATGGACCTGTGTATTTATTTAATCGCGAAAGGATGCAATTAATCGCAATTTATTCCAGGTAACATGTGCATAGGCGGGAATGTATGTCGACTTTGGCAATAATTTAGTCATTTCTTGGTTTGTTTTTTATAATATTGAGACGATAAATAAATCTTGTGGTGATTTGTGACATTATTTGCTGATTAGAGAAATAGGTTTGAATACAGAATTATACATTTAATAAGTAAATATCGCAAAATGTGTCAAATATTAGTCATTTATTAGTAATTTCTTTTTTTTATCAAATCGTGCAATCCTATTTCAAAGCTGCATAATTAATGCAGTTCATTTAAGCTTTCAAGATTGTATTAAATCTACTACGTTTTACAGTTATTATCCCAAATCAATCCAAAATGAACACTTTTGTTTTTGCAATTTAGAGCAAAATGTAGACATGTAAGTTTGGAAACTTACTTAATGAATTTGGAATTACTGATGCGACTGAGACTCTTGAAGTCTGGAAAACATGTAACAAGCAGGATGTAATCTCCATGCACACAGACCCCAAGGTGGGAATCGAACCCAGACCATGGTGGTCCAAGGCAATAGTGCTAGAATTTAGAATTTAGAATTTGTAATTTTCATTGACTAATGAGTAAATTAAAAGCTGCGATAGATGAATCATAGTGTTTGACATCATAGTCGTACTGATCTGATACTATTGCTAATATTACTAATGTACATTTCATTAAGGATTAATGGATTAGACGTACTGCATGGTGTGAAAGTTGACAAAATAGGCATTGGACTTCGAAATCCCTGAGGCATGTTGCTGCCATGCTGGCAAATTTGGTTTAGTGGTTTTTGACAAAAAAAAATTGGTTTAGTGGTTAACACTGTCACCTCGCACCTCCAGGGTCTGGGTTCGATTCCCACCTCAGGTCTGTGTGCATGGAGTTTGCGTGTTCTCGCCACGGTCCAAAGGCATGCTAATTGGCGTTTCCAAATTGTGTCTGAGTTTGTGATGTGTTCATGTGTACCCTGCAAAGGATCGGCACACATGTACCCCACCTTGTCCCCTACGCCACCTGGGATAGGTTCCAGGCCCCCCATAGATGATGAGTGAGTGATTAAATGCAAAAGAAAAAAATGTACACCCACACTATCTAATACGTACTTGTCAGACCGTAGTCTGTCATTTTGTGGTCAAATAGTGGTTTTAGTCATTCCTGAAGTTCTGACTTTAATATAGTGTTTAAGACAATAAGAGTGACCAAGTATAGATCCTGTTAAACCGTTTATTGCTATAATTATTGGAAAGAGTGGTTCCGACTGAAATAAACTAAACATCAAAAAAAAATAAAAATTAAGAAATAACAGATCAATCAATTGTATTAGAAATTGTACAATTTACTCAACAATTAGCCAATTAGATTTTCCCCTAGTATGACCTCATTTAAGAAGACACCCTGTCTCAGCTTATTGCTCAGCATTGCTGTTCTCTGGAGTTTATACAGACACTGAAAAAAGTAAAATGCATTATGTGAGGAGTATTTCAGCTGGATCATTAACACACACCCATTACACACACACACACACACACACACACACACACATACTCTGAGGCCTCTGTTAACTTTGTATAGAAAGGGTAAACTACAGTATGGGACCTTTAATTTCATCAGCGGCTAGACTTGTGCTTTGGGGAATTCTGAGTTCAGTCGTAATATTTCATAATGTTTCTGTTATTTTATACAATCTCCATAGGCACAGCCATAACTCCAAATATGTCGGCACTAAAACTGAATGATCGTAAATGCATTTCTGGGGCAAGTCAAGGTTTTAGTGTGCTGCCCAGTGCGATGATTTGGTCCCCTAGAAATGAGGAATGGAATTGGCTGGAATGAAGGGTTGAACTGCTGGGGTTGAAAGGTTGAACTAAAACATATTTATATCAAGAAAATATTTGAAACATTGAGAGAAAGGAAAGCAAGTACTGTACTGGAAAGAAGTTCCTAATGTACCACATTTGGTCTGCACTTCGCAAAACGGATAGACACTTCTTAGATTCAGCTTTGAGCTCTGGTGTTCTGTCCTTACATCACATGTAAAAGTCTAAAAATCTTTCACAACGAGACTTCCTTTTTGCAGATCCTCCTTCTCAGAGTCTTGTCTGTCATGCATGCATGCTAATGTAAGTCTCCTACATCCATTAAAGTCTCTTTCATACTGTATTAAATGCAGTATAAAGTTTCTTTCCAGGCTTTTATGATTCACAGCTTTGTTGTCACTGTCCTCCTTGCTGCAAAGAGGACTGGCAACTTGTCACTTATTGGGAGACTGAAAAATTTAAATAGCACTTAGCCATTTGTTACACCCGTTCGGATAGCGAGTGTGCTTCGTGTAATTCAGATCGAATTATTTCGGTGTGAAGTCGCCAGGGTGACAGATTAAACACTAGCCGCTGATTCATTTTAGAAACGAAGAAACGCGAATAGCTTTCTTTTTCGATATGATATCCATGAGGACCTTTTACAAAGATAAAAAATAATAATAAAATCGTATAACCGCACCTGGTTATAACCACGGTGATGAGAACGGCGTCTCCGAATGCACAAAAGGTTGGAAATCGAGGTGACTACGACAGGTTCCTGCTTTCTCCAGTCAGGAAAAAAAAAAAAAAAAAAAACAGGACTTTGATGCTACACATGGGTAAAGATTAAAAAAAAAAAAAAAAAAAAAACAATGTCGGTTTCGGTGAACCTACAGTTGCACTGCAATTAACGTCATTTCACGTATTAGTTCTTTTTTTTTATGTTGTGATTTCTATGCTTCTTATATATCTTTCGATTATTGTTGTTGTTGTTCTTAGCATTGCACTATTCATTTCTGGTCAGTTCTCACATTACCCTGTGAAATAAATAGCTGTACTATAAGAAAGTAGAACAAAATATTCAAAATTTCAAAAATCTGTACAAGACAAAATAAATTTAAATGCAAATAAAAAGTGTAAATGAATGAAAAATGTCCAGAAGTTTGCAAATGGAATTAAAAATGGAAATATAAATGCAAAGCATTTCAGTGATACAATACTGTGCAAAAGTATTGACCCCCCCCCTTACTTCTTCATATGCTGCTTTCAAAGCATCAGATTTCCTTGTATTTGTACTGTAATGTAGTTATGAGGACTTGTTCTCCATGTTTCCTGAGTTTTTCGCTTGTTAAGCCACACAGTTACCTATCAACCACTCTAGCATCTAATTTAAGGCATAGATAAGTGAGAAGCAGGTGCAGATGTTGACAGATGATCAGACGGTGATTAGTACAGTATACTGGTGGTTGGAACAGACGAGAGGGGAAACGAGGTCGCTGCCGAGGTTGTTACATAAACGAGCGATTTTTGTTTTTGTCGCAATCAACCATTAGTTCTCATTTCTTTAATCACTGGACTTGAATTAAGATAAAGAAATGACGGCGTTCAAGATTTTTTTTTGCACAGTGCTGTACTGTACTGTATTTCTCCGGGCCAGAGAGTCAGATACGGCATTTCTATATACTGTATACTGTATTATCGAATTTCATTTCCGTGAATCTGGCAACGCTTGGCTCCTGTTGAAATCTTTAACATTTTTAAATATATCTTCCATAAAGATACAGATTTTCACCATCATTTGTAAAAAAAAAAAATTTCCCTAAGGGTTTTTTCTTTTCTTTTCTTTTTTCCGCTCTCAATTTCCACAACCCTTAGGATATCTGATATATAATTCATATATGATCTTTAGGACACACACACACACACACACACACATACACATCTGTGTATGAGAGCCAGATCCTGCTGGCATGCAGTCTGTCATCATACTGTACCTAAAGGAGAAAGGAGAGGATTGAAAGCTCATTCTCAGCCCCCGTGTGTATTATCTCGGCGTATTAGTTGTCTATGGAAGTAATGGATTGAAACCATATACAGTATTTATAAACCTATTTAGCTGTCCTTCTTTTATCATGAGCTGTCCCATCTGTCTTTGCATTTCGTATGACTGGGGTTGGAAAATGTGAACATGCCTTCTTATATCCTTCCCTAAGAGACCTGTTGCGCGGTGACGCTCGTCCTGAATGCTCAGGGTTATTGTATTGCTGTACGGATTTTGTACACCCACTCTGAAAACCAGCCCTCATTTCTGTCTCTCTCTTTCGCTCTCACTCTTTTTTCTTTTTTTTTTCCTCTCCTCCTTCCACTGTGTTGATGCACATAGCAGAGCAAGCTTGGCTTGGAGCTTTTCCCACCCACACATGGACACACACACACACACACACACTACAGCTTGTCATCACATTTACATCCTGAATTGAGGTGTGTGTGCATCAGTGTGTGTGTGTGTGTGTGTCTATGCAGCGCATCAGCACAAAGCAGGTAAACAAAATGATGTACAATTGGCAATCAGAAGCTTCCACAGACCCTGCATACAGTACACTCGTGTAATCGTTATTCCTCTGTGTGTGTGTGTGTGTGTGTGTGTGTGTGTGTGTGTGTGTGTGTGTGTGATTTATGACCAATAAAAGTGTTAAGTCTTCGTTATGAGCAAGATTACTGGACTGCCATGTGATGCTCCAGATTTTTCCTCCTCGATTTATTTCTATTCGCAATAGCTGTGTCGAGGTGGGAGGAGAACACGTGCGCTCTCCCAAAGTCTTGAAGTCGCTCGTTGCACGCTTTGTGGACTGAGAAGTCATAGATCTTGTAGATGCCTAATTCTCCAAATTCCAAAATCTGTGGGCAGTGATTCTGCCTTACAGCTTCACGGGTCCCTGCGCTCCTTTGCAACTTTCATACGTGCTTCCTGTGTGTTTGTGGTGTTTTATCTCTGGTTTTTGCCCCGGTTTCTTCCCAACTCCTGCGGATCAGGGGAGCTAAATCACCAGAAGGTGCGAATGATCGTCTCAATGTGAATTCGCATGAATCTCTTTGATATTTTTGCATCCCATCCCAGTTGTATTCCTGTTTTGTTCACAGTATTTCTGGGGGGGGGAAGGGATACTTTGATTGCGCTAATCACCAGATTGATTAATTAACAACGCCTTTGGTCCGACTGCAACCATGAATTTCCCACCAATGATCTGATGTAAAACCTGTAATATCGATGCCAGGTGTTTTCCCAGATTTAACAACACGCCTAAAGCCTTTCAGGGAAAATAAGACAGATGAGCTTTTTCGCCATACTGGGCAAGCGACCCAATTCAGGATGTCTCTTTTTCTATGCAAGTCAGCAAATATTCCTGGGAAACACATTTCACAAGTACACAAATCCTGTACTTGAGTTAAAGACGGTATCCCCTAGGTATAATATTATTCAAGTATAAGTACAGGGTGGGCCATTTATGGGAATGGTTGGTGATATTAACTTCCTGTTTGTGGCGCATTAGTATATGTGAGGGGGAAAACATTTCAAGATGGGTGGTGACCATGGTGGCCATTTTGAAGTCGGCCATTTTGGATCCAACTTTTGTTTTTTTTCAGTAGGAAGAGGGTCATGTGGCACATCAAACACATCAGAATTTCGAAAGAAAAACAATGGTGTGCTTGGTTTTAACGTAACTTTTTTCTTTCATGAGTTATTGTAACTTATTATTAATTATTATTAACATATTATTAACTAATTATTATTATTAGTTATTGTTAGTTAACTGTAGCATGGGAGATGGGTGGTCTCGTAGGGTGTCTTGCATTGAAATCTGCTGCAATGACCCAGTGACTGCGTTCACCAGACATCAACACAACTTCTATCCTCTCCTCACGTGTTAACCTCTGCGACATGTCAATGGCTGTAAACTTGTAAATAACTCATGAAAGAATAAAGTTACGTTAAAACCAAGCACGCCATAGTTTTTCTTGTGAAATTCCCAGTAAGTTTGATGTGTCACATGACCCTCTTCTTATTGAAGTTGGATCCAAAATGTCCGACTTCAAAATGGCCACCATGGTCACCACCGATGTTGAAAAGTTTTCCCCCTCACATATACTAATGTGCCACAAACAGGAAGTTAATATCACCAACCATTCCCATTTTATTAAGGTGTATCCATATGTAAATGGCCCACCCTGTAGATGTCCTCTATTTACTTGTGTAGTTCAGTAAAAGCACAACAACAAGAATCAAAAGTACAGGGCTTTTATTAGCTCACAGTGTAAAAAAAAAATCTGTCTACCAGATTTTGGAGTGTTTCTGTGGGAATTCGTGCCCATTCATTCTGTAGAGCATTTATGAGGTCAGGCTCTGATGTTGGATGAGAAGGCCTGGCTCACAATCTCCAGTTTATCCCAACGGTGCTCAATGGGGTTGAGGTCAGGGCTCGGTGTTAGGGCCGGTCAAGTTCATCCACACCAAATTCATCAAACCATGTCCTTGCTTTGTGCACTGGGGCACAGTCATGTTGGAATAGACAACTGTTCTCCAAACTGTTGCCAGAAAGCATAGCATTGTCCAAGATGTCTTGGTATGCTGAAAACCTTGGTATGTCCAGTATGTCTTGGTATGTTGACATTAATTAATTAATGAACACGTTTGGCCAGGTACTTTTGTCCATATAGTGTATTTTATGTTGATTATCCATTGCCTCATTACAACACTATTATAATTTTGCTCCATACACATTCATTCATTCATTCATTCATTCATTTAGTCAGTCAGGGTTGTGGTGGATGCCGAGCCTTTTTCTGGGAACACTGAGTGTGAGATGGGAATACCCCCTTGATGGGACACCATTACTCTCATACATACACAAAGGGCTAATTTAGCATAGAAGTGGTGGGTTTTGGAGATCAGACATCGGACAGTGCAGTAGGGGCAGGGGTAGCTCAGTGGTTAAGGTGTTTGACTGCTGATTGCAAGGTCCCAGGTTCAAAACCCAGCACCACCAAGATGCCTCTAGTCGGCCCCTGAGCAAGGCTCTGAACTGCTGGGTGTAAAATGAGATACAATGTAAGTCGCTCTGGGCAGGCGTGTCTGCCAAATGCTGTAAATTTAAATGAAGGAACTTCAAAATCTTCAATACCAGCTATAACCCAAAAAGCTCAGGATTGAATCAGCGCACTCTAGAGTTATGAGGACCCTGGGGCGACTTGCCGCTCCACCATGAAGCGGTTCTGGCCCGCTATGGGTTTTTTCTTTCTTTCAGATTTTATGATAAAGCTATTGGATTGCTTTTGAAAGATATGGCTTATCAAGTCCATTCAAAATAAGATTCCTGTGAAGACAGCTGTCCTTTCACTACCTCGTGAACAAGAATGATTTGGTCTCACATTAATGATTACAATAAGATAAGATAACAATATCTGGCGTGGAGAATATCCTGATGTATTGGCACTTACCTAATGAGTCCTCAGAAGGAGCCCCTGTAACGATGGTTTAATTACTGTGAAATGTGTTAACGGTGAGACGCTGGTTTTAAATCCGCTGTACTGAATCAGCCTCGCTAATCAATACGTCTCTCATAATCGACCAGGTAATTACGACACGCTCTGCTTTTTATCTAGTTCTCGAAAGGAAGCTCTCCTCCACAGTTTAGATTGCTTCTGTCCTCTGTGGTGAATAAGAAGAAGTTTGGTGGTGTCGCCTGCGCGTATCACGACAGGATTCTGTGAATTTAAATCTCTCATGGGGAATTTTCTCCATTGCTTTAATTTCTTGCAGCGCATCTCAAGAGCAATCCATCTGTTCTCCTGCTGGCTATTTACCACCCACCTAGCTGCATGGTTTTTTTTTTTTATTTTTTTTTTATGAAGAGCATGGGGAATATCTTTGTAGGATATGAACTGATTTTGATTAGGTTTTATTTACTGGTGGTTTTAATATTCATATGAATTTCAAACTTCTTTTAACGCCTTCATGAAAACCTATTTGTTCGTCGTTGTATGAACTCTAATCTGCGTGTGTTTCAACACATTTTTGATGAATGCCGATATACTTTTTTTTTTTTGTTAACACAATCTGCCTCCAGTACAGTAGCTGGATATTTAGTTCATTCTTTCATTCATCATAACAACACTGTATGTGATGCTGGAGTACACACTGGATGGAAAGCTAGTCTATCAAAGGGCACTATAGACACACACACACATTCACACTCATTCCTATTCACATCTGAATGTAAAGTAATTGTCTACCGACATGTTTTTGGGAGGTAACCGGATAAAAACAAAGGCAAACAGACTGGCTCAAATTGCTTTAAGGTAAATTAAACATTAAATCCAATTCTTAAAAAGTGAGCATTTGTAAGTAAGAGTAAGTAAGTCCCTTAGTTACGTCTTTACGTCGGCAATGAAAAGAAAATAAATCCCTTAGGTTAATGAGATGGTTTCCAAAAGCAGGAAAATTATTAAAATCTGTCTATCCATCATCTATACTATACCAGGGTTTGACATTAACTTTTTTGCTCACTGGCCGATGTGGCTAGTGGATTTCCGGAGTCACTCGCCATTCAGCCTTTTTACTCGCCTCAATTTTGTTACCAGAAAATCGCAGTTTTTTCTTCACCATGATACGTTAATATTTGTTAGATCTAGATTTACTTAGAAATGACAGCATACACTGTATCACTATAGTAGTAGTCACGTATTCAGTACTGTTAAGCAAACATGAAGAGTATATTCTGCTTATTGAACTTAAATTCAAGCCTCTTACCACATGACATTGAAAAATAACAGATTCAGTACAACTGAACTCATTCTGATATAAAAAATACAGCAACTCTGAACATTTATCATTTTAGTGTGTACAATCAGAATAGTGTGTACTATTATCAGGTATTATTATTCATTATGTATTATTATATCAGAATTCTGAGTTAGGACAATGGACTCTGGTCTATCTTGTTGTGTTGACTCTTTATAGTGTGAGGTAATTCAATCAATTGATGAATTTTCTATCATTCAACATGAAATCTAAATAGATTTTAATAATGATTACTATTTTATATATATAATCAGTAAATAACCTGCGAAAGGGGCAAAACATTCTCATCCTGTTGAGAAGCAATAGCCCTTTAAGGAAATGATACACACACACCAAATAGGAAGTAAAAGCATGTGTGAACATGTGTAGAGAGAGGTATTAAATGTCCTCATTACATTCACCCGCGTTTTATGCGCGTAATATTACATTGTAATGCGTTTATTATATCAGATGCCTTTAGAGAAAACTACAACAAAAATATATTGTCATACCAAAGAATAAACTACCCGCCAAAGTGGCTAGACTAAAGTTATTACCCACCACAGCCGAATTTTACCTGCATTTGCCAATGTCAAACCCTGCACTGGATCAGTCACTCACTATTTGGAACCACCTGTCAGCCTACACTGTATGTCATTGGATTGTGGGAGGAAACCAGACTTCTTTGACAAAACATGCAAACGACCAGTCCAGATTCCAACCTTCAACCCAAAATCGTTGTGGGACGATAGTGCTAACCACTCAGCCACTGCGCAGCCGCAAGTTAAAAGGCGTGAAATCGTAATATTGACATGGAAACATCACTGATCTCTGATTTGCTTTCTTCTGTCATAACCACATGTACTGAAACTGGTGCTGAAAAGTGACACCTTAGCAAATGAACGTACATTACCCGATCAAAAAAAACAAGTCCACAAACAAAACCAAAATTTCATTGAACGCTTTTAGCTTTGATCACATCACACGATATGGTGACCAGTTTATGTGTGAATGTGATTCCTCACGCTCCTTATACCACTCTTTCACAGGCTGGAATATTTCCATGCCATCAGTGAAGAAATACTGATAACCTGGTCATTCAGTACATTCAGGTCGTCAGCTAACTTCATTTTGTTGCTGAGTCTAGACCTGAGCAACTGAAGCAAACCCAGATCATAACACGGCCTCCAGAGGCTTGTACAGCAGACACTGTGCATGATGCATAGACGTCCCTTCTTACCCTGATGCCCCCTTCGCCCTGGAATAGGGTCAGTCTGGACTCATTGGAAAACATGACCTTTTTATATCGCATAAAGTCCAAACTTTTTATGATCCCTTGCAAATTTAAGGTTTTTTTTTTTCCTGAATATTCCAACTAATAGGTCATCACATTGTGTGTGTGTGTGTGTGTGTGTGTGTGTGTGTGTGTGTGTGTGTGTAAATGCTCTTACATTCACTATTAAACATAGTTCTGGTTTCAACTGTTAGTTATTTAACATGCGTTTTTAGCGCTTAAATGATATACAATATATTCATGATTTTTTTTTTACCACTATGAAGTTGAAGTTTCAGCACCACACTTGTGTTGGACAGCTCCTAAACCAATTCCAGTTATTTAAAATCTCTTTAATTGATTTAGTTTTTTGATGAAGGCCAATAATTTAAGATAATATAAGATTAGAGTAAATACAATACAAGATTATTAAACCTTTTTCTAGACAAATTGTACTAATTATTAAGCATAATTTCCCGTTCTAATGAACAATAATGTCACAAATTTTAAGACTATGCTTAAAAAAACTATGATTAAAAATTTGTAAATTATAAAAGGTTTATTATTATGTTTTTTTAAATCTTATATAAATAAATTTTAGATCAATTTGAGTAGGTTCGAGATATTTTCACTTGCAGAGTGATATCGCTTTTTGCAGTGTGTTCGACCTGTCCTGTGAATGACATCTGAATTTGCTCAGTGTGCCAGAAATTATGTCCATCCATCCACTCTTCAACATTCTACAAAATAAAACTATTAGGGACAGAAGTGTGCCAAGGCTGGTTCGTGTGTGTGTGTGTGTTTGTGTGTGTGTAGGTTTTTGTGTGTGCGCGTGTGTGCAGTTGAATGTTCCTGTGCAGTGATCCCCCTGTTGGCTCTGTGTGTCAAAATCTTTCACTTCTGAAATGGAGGCTGTAACCATGGTGATCCTACAAAGAGTTGGAATTCAGGAAAAAATATACTGTTTAGAGAAAGAGAGACAGAGAGAGAGAGAAAGAGAGAGAAAGAAAAACAGAATACAAGTGCTCAACTGTGCCATCCTGTGATTACACACACACTTGCCTTGACATTGGAGATCTTCCTCGAGATCTGCCTTCACAAACAATTATCATACAAATGTCAGTCATTTTCTGTTCGTGCTGGAAGCGTCGCATCGTCCTCTATCCTCACTGTACCTTGAAACAGCTCACTCAATTACATTAAAAAAAAAAAAAAAGCTTTTCTTGTAAAGGTGCAGTTTGTAAAATTTAGACCCGTCTGCTGTCTGGGATGTGAATCGTAACACGGTTAAAATAATAGCAGATCTGCCACTTCCCCAGGGAGGAGATTTTGCCTCATTGAGCAGCTTTGCCTTGGCTGTCTTGTGGCGAATTTCTGGGCCAGAAAAATGTGAACAGATGCTTGGAATAATAATAATAATAAAAATAAAAAAAAGAAAGGATTCAAATCGCAAACCAGAGTTCTTGCAAATTATTCCTCAAATGTCTCGTATATTCTTTGAGCACACCTCTGTACTGTGCTGATTTTTAATTTCAGAGGTTTCTGCTTTTCTCATTAGGGTCATTAATCTGCATCCAGATTTTAGTAAAAGCTGCCTTGTGTGTCTATTGTGAGAAAAAAAAAAACCTCTATAGAGATCAAATTGAACGGAATTTAGACCAACCTATCTATACTTTTTTTTTTTTCCCAAATAAGATTCAAACAAACCAAATCTAAGATTATTAATCTTATTTCTAGTCAAATGCAAATGAAAAACATCTTGTCCTGTTGGCAGCGAATTTTGCTCCTTTATAGAAATAAATTCCTAAAAAGTAGTAAAATGATCTAATATTAAGCGAGACGTTTTTTTTGCTTGCAATTTTATTTACATTTGACTAAAAATAAGGGTAATAATCTTAGATTTGGTTTGTTGTCATCTTATTTTAAGGGATTATAGATACCTATATATTATAGGTATTATTATACAGTAAGTCTTTATTTGTCACATATACATTACAGCACAGTGAAATTCCTTCTTTGCATATCCCAGTGTAACTGGGGTCAGAGTGCAGGGTCAGCCATGATACAGCGCCCCTGGAGCAGTTAGGGTTAAGGGCCTTGCTCAAGGGCCAAACAGTGGCAACCTGGTGCAGCTGGGGATCGAATTGCCGATCTACTGATCAGTAACTCAGTGCCTTAACCCTCTGAGCCACCACTGGCCCATGGTTTGCCAAGGATCAAGAAAATTTCACTTACTTAAATGTTGTTTTTGCATCCGTGTCTTGATTGTTCACAAATGTAGACATGCTCAGTCAGAAATATATCCAGAAGGGGTTTTTATCTAAAGAGTTTGTAGAAATAGTTCAAAAACACAAACGCACCAGAAGCTGTGATGTAATCTGGCACAAAAACTGCTCATGACATTTTGATCGAATTTATGGTGCAGGTTTAACGACAGGCAAAGTTTAAATAAATGCAGTTCAGACAGTTCAAATCAAAATTCTAATTTTATTCGTCACATACACAGTCATACACAGTACGATATGTAGTGTAATGCTTATACGACCGCTCGTGACCTTTAAAATCTAAATTATCAATAGAAATAGAAATAAATTAGGGATTGGAAATAAAGAATGAAATATATAGACCTTCTTTCTAAAATATAGAAAACCTGCAGATAAGAAGAACAGAATATAAAATATAGGATATAGAAAAGAAAAAAAGGACTGTTCAAATATGCAAAATTGGAAAATGTGCAAAAGTGTGCAAAGTGAAAGGGATATAAACACAGTTTTGTGTGATGCTGTAACAAAATCTGGCTGCACAGACATACAAAAAGGTATAATATTTTCTGAGACTGGTTTCGGGTTAGGCGGCTCGGTGATGTAGTGGTTAGCACTGTCGCCTTGCACCTCCAGGGTCTGGGTTTGATTCCAGGCCAGGTTCGATTCCCGTCTCTGTGTGCATGGAGTTTGCATGTTCTCCCCAGTGCTTGGCGGGTTTCCTCCGGGTACTTCAGTTTCCTCCCACAGTCCAAAGACATGCAGATTAGACTAATTGGCGTTCCTAAATTGCCTGTACAAACATTTATCATATACAGTAGTGTGTGTGAGTGTGTGTGCCCTGCGATGGATTGGCACCCTGCCCAATGTGTATCCTACCTCATGTCCTAGTGTATGAAATGCAAAACCTTTCCTTTAATCTTATAGATAGACAACTCTATAATTGGTTACAAATATACAGTAGAGGGCAATCTGAAAAAAAAAAAAAAAATACTGACACGGTTGCAAAACAACAGCATAATAACCTTGCTAAGTTGTCTTCTTTTCTTCTCTCAACATGTAATGGTTTTAGGTTTCAGTTACATGTACAGAGACAAGTGCATTAATCTAAACCTGGGCTTTGCCTTGAAGCCTGTTCTGTTGTCAGAGCTGCTGTTCTGGAAAATTAATCAACACCTTCTGACCAATCAGAAGCGAGAGCTCGACAGCGTCGTGGTCTGACAGAGAATATATTTGTCCTGTGTAATCAAATTCATTAAAAGCTGGTGTTGTAAGGAACTCATGTTTAATCACTGCACTCCTGCACTCTCACTACACAGTCATTAACTTGGAGGTTTTTTTTCCTTTTTCTTTGCTAGATCCTTCTTTTCTTTTCAAAAGTGCTGTTTCACATCATTGTACTGGAGTCATGACCAAAAAATTTAGTCGAAAGCCGTCCCAGAAGAACAGATTTCATTATGAATACCATACAGTTCTGTGCATAATCTCGATCTTCCCTCTTTTGTTTATATTAATCTTTATATTATATGATGTACTGTAGATTAAATTAACGAAACAGGAACAAATGTTTTACTGACAATTTAAAAACTGGTTGTTTATGTAACAACCTCAGCAGCGACCTCATTTCCCCTCTCGTCTGTTCCAACCACTCAGCATCCAGCAAAACCAGTATACTAATCACTGGCCTGATCATGTGTCACATTCTGTACCTGGTTCTCACGATTTCATGACTTAAGTTAGATTTTATTCATTTATTTATTTATTTATTCATTCATTCATTCATTTTTAATGCTTGAATGATTTATAGGTCCTTCATGAAGCCTGGAGAACTATTCCTCAAAACTTTACTAAAGTTTCACAATTCGGAAGCAAAATATAATAATGGGCGGGGGGGGGGGGGGTCAAGAATTTTGAACAGTACTGTATATCAGTATAATGGCCAGATTTACATTTAGCAGATGCCCTTATCTAGAGCAACTTACATTTTTATCTCATTATACGGTCGTGGCCAAAAGTTTTGAGAATTACATAAATATTGGAAATTGGAAAAGTTGCAGCTTAAGTTTTTATAATAGCAATTTGCATATACTCCAGAATGTCATGAAGAGTGATCAGATGAATTGCATAGTCCTTCTTTGCCATGAAAATGAACTTAATCCCAAAAAAACCTTTCCACTGCATTTCATTGCTGCCATTAAAGGACCTGCTGAGATCATTTCAGTAATCGTCTTGTTAACTCAAGTGAGAATGTTGACGAGCACAAGACTGGAGATCATTATATCAGGCTGATTGGGTTAGAATGGCAGACTTGACATGCTAAAAGGAGGGTGATGCTTGAAATCATTGTTCTTCCATTGTTAACCACGGTGACCTGCAAAGAAATGCGTGCAGCCATTACTGCGTTGCATAAAAATGGCTTCACAGGCAAGAATATTGTGGCTTCACGGGCAAGGATATTGTGGCTGTAAGATTGCACCTAAATCAACAATTTATAGGATCATCAAGAACGTCAAGGAAAGAGGTTCAATTCTTGTTAAGAAGGCTTCAGGGCGTCCAAGAAAGTCCAGCAAGCGCCAGGATCGTCTCCTAAAGAGGATTCAGCTGTGGGATCGGAGCGCCACCAGTGCAGAGCTGCTCAGGAATGGCAGCAGGCAGGTGTGAGCGCATCTGCACGCACAGTGAGGCGAAGACTTTTGGAAGATGGCCTGGTGTCAAGAAGGGCAGCAAAGAAGCCAAAAAAACATCAGTGACAGATTGATCTTCTGCAGAAAGTATGTTGAATGGACTGCTGAGGACTGGTGCAAAGTCATATTCTCTGATGAAGCCGCTTCCCGATTGTTTGGGGCATCTGGAAAAAGGCTTGCCCGGAGAAGAAAAGGTGACGCTACCATCAGTCCTGTGTCATGCCAACAGTAAACCGTCCTGAGACCATTCATGTGTGGGGTTGCTTCTCATCCAAGGGAGTGGGCACACTCACAATTTTGCCCAAAAACACAGCCATGAATAAAGAATGGTACCAAAACACCCTCCAACAGCAACTTCTTCCAACAATCCAACAGCAGTTTGGTGAAGAACAATGCATTTTCCAGCACGATGGAGCACCGTGCCATAAGGCAAAAGTGATAAGTGGCTCGGGGACCAAAATGTTGAAATTTTGGGTCCATGGCCTGGAAACTCCCCAGATCTTAATCCCATTGAGAGCTTGTGGTCAAACCTCAAGAGGCGGGTGGACAAACAAAAACCCACTAATTCTGACAAACTCCAAGAAGTGATTATGAAAGAATGGGTTGCTATCAGTCAGGATTTGGACTGTTGATTGAGAGCCCAGTCGAATTGCAGAGGTCCTGAAAAAGAAGCTCCAACACTGCAAATACTGACTCTTTACATAAATGTCATGTAATTGTCGATAAAAGCCATTGAAACGTATGAAGTGCTTGTAATTATATTTCAGTACATCACAGAATCAACTGAAACAAAGATCGAAAAGCAGTTTAGCAGCAAACTTTGTGAAAACTAATATTTGTGTCATTCTCAAAACTTTTGGCCACGACTGTACATCTGAGCAGTTGAGGGTTAAGGGCCTCGTTAAAGGGAGAACTTGGTGGTTGTGGGATTTGAACCTGGGACCTTCCGAACTGTAGACCATTGAACTACCCACAACCCACAGGGGTCCACATACTTTTGGCCATTGAGTGTACAGTACATAGTAGAAAGGAGTCGGAAGGAGTTTTCCAAGGCCAACACATTTTTGTAAACAAACAAACAAAAAAATAATTTTTAAGGGAGAATTGGGAGAGGTGATTGAAGTATTTAAATTAATACATGTGATGATTCAGAGATAAATCAGTCTGATAGCTAGAAAATAAATACCTCGTTGTTTAACCAGAACAAGTGATTTCTAAGAGTGTGTTTTATATAATTGCAGAATTCTTGGTATTCCCTTCTTTAGCAAGTTCTTATCAGAACGGTGTGATGCTAAAACAAATGTATGTATGAATCACAGCCTTAAGGCACCATTTTACCTGCAATATCTCTAACAATAGATTTAAATGACCTACTGTATTGTGACAGCGGGTTATATAGAACTGTGATCTCGGTTCTTCATAGGGTCAGTGATTTTAATATTTTTTTGTGTGCGACTGGCTTTTGGGCGTCTGGTAGAAAAAGCAATGATTGCTCAAGCATTCATGAAGAGGATGATGAAGCCGCTCAGTCGGAGTGCACTTCTATAATAAAAACACGAGCCCTATCTTTTTTTTTTCTTTTTTTTTTTTATTCTGAATGTCAAGGAGCTGCTCAGACTCCATCTCAGTTGACACAAATCACACAAAGCCCACATGCCCCAAATAACAAAACAAGGTAAATGACCCGTGATGAAACAGAATTCAAATTCGATTTTAAACAAGTAGCTTTAAGGGCTTTCTTCCATTTTTTGCAATTCTCTATTCAGGTCATAGTGACTCTGAGATTACATGGTGAAACAAACTTTATGCAAAATTACTGTCCTTCAGAAGAAGGAAACAGGTCTGTAATTATACCCTGTCACTTATCCCTTGTTTATTATTTGCGCTCATACAGTATGTGTACGCACACAGTTTCTGTGGGTTTAAACACATGCACAACTTCATGCAATTCACTTCACTGAAGTCTGGAAACACCTCTTAACTTACTACAGACCATGCTACATTATACTGATCACCTAGAACTGCTGAACTGCCTGCCATCTACAGTAACACACAGTACTGTATAAATGCAGATCATTTCCTGCTGTCTGTTTCACAAAGATGAGGATGGGTTCCCTGTTGAGTCTGGTTCCTCTCAAGGTTTCTTCCTATTGTCACGTTCTCACTGACGCTGGCTGTTGTTACTGCCGTGGGCTCATGAAAGGCAGGCACAAACGCAGAGGGTGTAAGGGTAAAGATCAACGTTTTTATTTAAAATAAACAAATCACAACTCAAACAAACTAAACAAAACTCTGGCTCTGTTAGCTCAACACACACATACACACACACAGACACTGTAACGGAACCCACGGGGAAGAACTGTAGGAACCTAACGAGGGGAATGGGAACCCTCTACTCCAGATCACGGGTAAGTCATGGTTTTGCTCGAACACTAGAGAATGGAAACAGGGGTGCTGTGTAGTGACACAGGGAGCATAAACTTGTGCAACAAAGACCCTTCGGCCAGGAGCTGAGACTGGAGACAGGGGTGCGGTGTAGTGACACTAAGAACATCAACTTACAATATGAAGACACTTGGCAAGGAACAGGGACTGGAGACAGGGGTGCTGTGTAGTGACACAGATGACTAACTTATAATATTAAGACCCTTAGGCAGGGAACGGAGACTGGAGACAGGGGCGCTGTGTAGTGACACAGGGAATGTAAACTTATGACACAAAGACACAGGCATGGAGTTGAGACTGGAGACAAGGGCTACACATAAGACACGGGACTCGAGAACTCAATAGGACGGGCGACACAGGACAAGAGTAGAGACCGGGAGAGACGAGAGACTGGACTAAAGACAAGAGACTAGACATAGGCTAAGGACATGGCAGTTAGCTAGGCAGGGCTACTAGCTGAACAGGGCTAGTGAGCTAACCCTGGCAGTCAGCTACACCTACACCTAGCTAAGCATGCCCGTAGCCTGACATGAACACAGCTACACTTACCTAATCTTTGAACAACAAACACTAAGGATGTGGGACACGGAAGCACTAGGTCTAGGGACTGAGGCTCCAAGGCTAGTCAAGAGGGGACCCAGAGATTAGACTAGGGGACACTCAAAGGCTAGGCCGGGGCACACTCAAAGGCTAGGCTAGGGGACCCTCGAAGGCTAGGCCATGGCATACTAAAAGGCTAGGCTAGGGGACCATCGAAGGCTAGGCCGTGGTATACTAAAAGGCGAGGCCGTGGTATACTAAAAGGCTAGGCTAGGGGACACGCAAAGGCTAGGCTAGGGGACACGCAAAGGCTAGGCTAGGGGACACGCAAAGGCTAGGCTAGGGGACCCGCAAAGGCTAGGCTAGGGGACACGCAAAGGCTAGGCTAGGGGACACGCAAAGGCTAGGCTTAGAGACCTTCACAGGCCAGGCTTAGAGACCTTCACGGGCTAGGCTAGGGGACACTCAGAGGCTAGGCTTAGAGACCTTCACGGGCCAGGCTAGGGGACCATCAAAGGCTAGGCTAGGGGACCCTCAAGGGCTAGCAGACCCTCCAATGCTAGGCTAGGGGGCCCTCAAAGGCTAGGCTAGGAGACACTCAGAGGGGAGGAGACACCAGGGTTAGAAGACACATGGAGGTGAGGAAACACTGAGACTATCTACTTACCTGTTCTAATGACCATGGAACACAACAGGACAACACACCACATCAACTCCACACACATTAAACATTTAAACTTAAACTACAAACACACAGGGAAAAACCAAGAGACATATTGAAAATAAACACAAAAGACAAACTTACAGAGCCAGGTATAAAATGAATAAATAACCAAGTCAAAACAGAACTAAATAAAACAAAACTAGAGCCCACCTGACAATGTCAATGCTCGACCCAGTTCCCCAGAACTAACAGCTTTTTATACCCAATCTTTGCTTAACGAGCCACCTCGGTACAGGTGAAACTTTGACATCACCTGACCGAGGTGCCTTCTGGGAAACTGGGTCTTCTAACCAAAACTACAAACAAAACAAACTCAACCACAGTGCCCTCTAGTGGCAGTCCCTTACAGTACCCCCCCGCTTAAGACGCTCCTCCGGAGCGCTCTCGGCGATATCTTCACCCACCTCCCGCCGTCGACGATCTAGTTCGCTGAATTGGGCGGGAGGGAGGGCTCGTCCGGACCGACACCTAAGTCGAGCTGCAGATGCAGCTGCTGGACCCCTTAGGTCGCTCTGGCTGTTGAGGCAGCACTGGATCGCTGGTGTAGGCCGGGCGGCGGAGGCAGTACCAGCTCGCTCTCGCCGCGAGGATGGCACTGGGTCGTCCTCCTAGCCGAGCGGCCGATGCAGTACTGGATAGTCCTCAATGCCGGGCGGCAGCTGCAGCAGTTCCTGAATCCTGGTGGGGCGACGGCCCCGCCCGCTGTTGAGGGCGGACCCTGGTGGACTCCTGATGTCGACACCTGGATAGTGGAGGCAGCCTTGGATCCGTTGCGGAGCCTGGCTGCAGAGGTATTGCCGTCCTCCCAGCCAGGTGATGAAGATGATGTCGGATCCCGTCGATGGGCACGGCTGACGAGGCAGCAGCGAATCTCGGGGGCCGGGCGGCGGAGGCAGCACTGCGTCGCTCTGGAAACGTGAGCCTCGTAGGCAGTGCTGGATCCTCCTCCCCGCCGGATGGCCGATGTGGTGCTGGGTCGCCCGCTCAGCCGGGGCCTCCACTGTGGCGCCTTGCTGACGACGTTGGAGTCACACCTGGGGTTCTCGGGGGTAGTAAGGGACTGTTACTGTGGTGTTTCATGGGCCCCTCTGCTGTGCCTTTGTTCTTGGGTCGAGCATTCTGTCACGTTCTCACTGACGCTGGCTGTTGTTACTGCCGTGGGCTCATGAAAGGCAGGCACAAACGCAGAGGGTGTAAGGGTAAAGATCAACGTTTTTATTTAAAATAAACAAATCACAACTCAAACAAACTAAACAAAACTCTGGCTCTGTTAGCTCAACACACACATACACACACACAGACACTGTAACGGAACCCACGGGGAAGAACTGTAGGAACCTAACGAGGGGAATGGGAACCCTCTACTCCAGATCACGGGTAAGTCATGGTTTTGCTCGAACACTAGAGAATGGAAACAGGGGTGCTGTGTAGTGACACAGGGAGCATAAACTTGTGCAACAAAGACCCTTCGGCCAGGAGCTGAGACTGGAGACAGGGGTGCGGTGTAGTGACACTAAGAACATCAACTTACAATATGAAGACACTTGGCAAGGAACAGGGACTGGAGACAGGGGTGCTGTGTAGTGACACAGATGACTAACTTATAATATTAAGACCCTTAGGCAGGGAACGGAGACTGGAGACAGGGGCGCTGTGTAGTGACACAGGGAATGTAAACTTATGACACAAAGACACAGGCATGGAGTTGAGACTGGAGACAAGGGCTACACATAAGACACGGGACTCGAGAACTCAATAGGACGGGCGACACAGGACAAGAGTAGAGACCGGGAGAGACGAGAGACTGGACTAAAGACAAGAGACTAGACATAGGCTAAGGACATGGCAGTTAGCTAGGCAGGGCTACTAGCTGAACAGGGCTAGTGAGCTAACCCTGGCAGTCAGCTACACCTACACCTAGCTAAGCATGCCCGTAGCCTGACATGAACACAGCTACACTTACCTAATCTTTGAACAACAAACACTAAGGATGTGGGACACGGAAGCACTAGGTCTAGGGACTGAGGCTCCAAGGCTAGTCAAGAGGGGACCCAGAGATTAGACTAGGGGACACTCAAAGGCTAGGCCGGGGCACACTCAAAGGCTAGGCTAGGGGACCCTCGAAGGCTAGGCCATGGCATACTAAAAGGCTAGGCTAGGGGACCATCGAAGGCTAGGCCGTGGTATACTAAAAGGCGAGGCCGTGGTATACTAAAAGGCTAGGCTAGGGGACACGCAAAGGCTAGGCTAGGGGACACGCAAAGGCTAGGCTAGGGGACACGCAAAGGCTAGGCTAGGGGACCCGCAAAGGCTAGGCTAGGGGACACGCAAAGGCTAGGCTAGGGGACACGCAAAGGCTAGGCTTAGAGACCTTCACAGGCCAGGCTTAGAGACCTTCACGGGCTAGGCTAGGGGACACTCAGAGGCTAGGCTTAGAGACCTTCACGGGCCAGGCTAGGGGACCATCAAAGGCTAGGCTAGGGGACCCTCAAGGGCTAGCAGACCCTCCAATGCTAGGCTAGGGGGCCCTCAAAGGCTAGGCTAGGAGACACTCAGAGGGGAGGAGACACCAGGGTTAGAAGACACATGGAGGTGAGGAAACACTGAGACTATCTACTTACCTGTTCTAATGACCATGGAACACAACAGGACAACACACCACATCAACTCCACACACATTAAACATTTAAACTTAAACTACAAACACACAGGGAAAAACCAAGAGACATATTGAAAATAAACACAAAAGACAAACTTACAGAGCCAGGTATAAAATGAATAAATAACCAAGTCAAAACAGAACTAAATAAAACAAAACTAGAGCCCACCTGACAATGTCAATGCTCGACCCAGTTCCCCAGAACTAACAGCTTTTTATACCCAATCTTTGCTTAACGAGCCACCTCGGTACAGGTGAAACTTTGACATCACCTGACCGAGGTGCCTTCTGGGAAACTGGGTCTTCTAACCAAAACTACAAACAAAACAAACTCAACCACAGTGCCCTCTAGTGGCAGTCCCTTACACCTATTGACATCTCAGGGAGTTTTTCCTTGCCACTGTCGCTTAACATGTTAATATTAGTCTTATCGCAAAGTCTTAACATACATACGTATTATAAGCACCAAAGATCTGGAGCAGAACTTTTCCATTATTTTTAGTGACGTGTTGCATTTACATTATTTTTATTATATTATTTATGTTAAGTAATATGTTTAATTCTCACACATTTGTCTTTTATTACAAGTTTTTATTATATACATTTTATTTTTATCATATAATTTTATATTTTAGGTCAAATAAAATTAATAATAAACAATTAATTTTGGTACTTCCAATACAGTAAGCACCAAAATGAATTGTTTATTGTTAATTTTATTTTACCTAAAATATTTTACCTATTGTTTTTTATATTGTAAATAATTTCTTGCATTGTTATTGCAATATTATTTCCTTTATTCAACTATTTTGTTTTGTATTATATTTATTATTATTATTATTATTATTATTAAAGCTTCCTATATTATTATCCATTTTTTATCCTTTGTTTATATTTGTACAACTGTTGTTGTTTCTCAGTTTTTCTTACTTTACATTATTATTATTATTATTATTGTTATTATTATTATTATTATTATTATTATTATTATGTATTTGTCTATGATATTAGAAATAGCTAAGTTTGCAGTGTCAGTTGGTCCCACTCTCTCTCTCTCTCTCCCTCTCTCTCCCTCCCCCCCCTCTCTCTCTCTCTCCCTCTCTCTCCCTCTCTCTCTCTCTCTCTCTCTCTCTCTCAGCAGGGAGTTTTTTCTCAGCAGTGACACCTTTGGCTTTCTCACTCAGTGTTTAGGCAATAGATGATGTCTACTGGCCTGTTTATGACTGGCATTAACATGTGTCTTCAGTAATTGGGATTGTAAGCGGTCAGCACTAAATATAAGTGTGAACAGTCTCCTCTTTCCCTCTAACCACGTGCAGAGGTAGTAGTGTAGTGTAAATACTGATTTGTCCCAAGGTGCCCCGGATTTCCAGTAAATGAGGTGTAGATCGCTTTAGAAGATGAATTATGTACATGTGGTTTCTTAGCATTCGCTTCACTCATTAGTACACTATACGGCCAAAAAAATGCACCTGAGCTTCATACACATATGTGCATGATGAATGTCACATTTCAGATTTTTTCCCTCTTTGCTGATATAAGCTCCACTCCTCTGGGAAGGCTTTACACTGGATGTTGGAGTGCTGCTGTAGGAATTTGGGCTATTTGTGGATATAAGGATCCCAAAAGATAGGGTTGAGTTCTGTGCAGGACGATCATTCAGCCAGAGCTCTGTGAAGGACACTTGAGTTCTACCAGTCCAACCTTAAGATACAATGTGTTCATGGAGCTTGTGTGTGCACAGGCAAAAGTAATTGTAATTACTTTTAGTACAAGACACAAAGACACTCTACAGTATATACAGTAGTTCTGTGCTTCCAAATTCTTGGGATCATTATGGGAAACCACCACGTACAGTATGAGTGTGATGGTCAGGCGTCCAAATACTTTTGGCCACACAGTGTGAATGAATCTAGGCTATTTGTGTGTCTACACAATCTGACAGTTTCTGAATTCATGACAGTAATAATCAGAGACCATTTAACCGCCTAGTGAAATAACTGTTTAAGGATATTCATGACCCTTTATTAAGCGCTATTGAATATCACTTTGTAGTGGCGAATTAGATCATGGGTTGTTAAATAGGTCTAGGGTTTGGAAGAGTCTGATTTTAATTAAGCTGAATAAAATAGTTAGACAGTATTCTGTATATTATTACACTGTATTATGTTGAATGCACTAATGGTCAGAAAGCACACACAAACAAAAGTCTATAGCTTGAAAGTACTGTAGGTTTAGAACAGAAAATGCATACAGTACGCTGATTACAATCCAGTCACTTTGACAGCATGTAGAGAATTGGAAATTGGCAGGTAAATATACTGTTATGGTAAAAAAAAATTTTAAAAAGTCAACAACAGGGTGGCCCATGTGAAGCAGTGTGACTGTTAGCATTCTGAAGTTGATTATTTTCCTATAAGAGTACTGTATATTGTTATCATGTATATGGTATATAGAACATCATGCGACAGTAAGCTCCAACTGGGTAATCTGATTGGACTTCCACAAGCGGTGATATAGAGGGTGAAAGTAGGTCTGTACTACCTGCAGTATTGTGGAGAGAACAGCTGCCTGCCAAAATCCACATTCACAACCAGTCACAGACACATTTTCATCAAGAAAACGTAGTAATCACTTCTATATCGATCCGAATCGCATCAGAACCATCCGTGTTGTTCTGTTCACGGCTAATGCGAGCTACAAAGCTAACTAGCTTCTAACACTAGGCTGACCACCATATCTCTGACTAACCCCTGATCAAGCACATCCTACACAGCCCACTAGCTTTCATTATCTCCATGGTTTATTCTCCTCACCTTTTGGCTACATACTGTACAGTAGTACCGGGAAGGGTTTAAAACTACTTGCACCTGTTAATTACACTAACTGTTGGGTGCTAACAGCTCAAAGTTAGTTCCTCCAGGTGTGGAATGATGTGTGTTAGCAGAGCAAAATAACTGGTTAAATAAACACACAGATAATAATCTGTTGACAGTAAATGCGGCCACATCACAGCCGTGCTGATATTCAGCACCACAGCTCTCCCTCAAATGTGATGTGTTGCTTAATTATAGGATTCCTTTCTATACCACGGTTTATAAAGGAACAATACATTGCACTTTTTATTAATTTATACTTGTGGATCAACACGAAACAAGTTAATCCCTGTTATCAGTTACAGTTCTGAGCAGTTTATTCATTATCTCTCTTTTTGAATTGTTTGATCCTCATCTGTTAAAACAAAACAATAAAAAAGGACTCTTGCCTGTCAGGAATTTTTTTAAGAAAGTACAGCTTTAACTATTATAAACACACTACAGTATATGGACTAAAGTGTTGGCCCAAACCGGGCAGTGATATTGTATCCAAATACATAAACTTCAATATGGAGTCAGTCCCCCTTTTGCAGCTATAACAGCTTCTACTCTTCTTGATTTTGGAGCGTTTCTGTGGGAATTCATGCCCATTCATTCTGTAGAGCATTTATGAGGTCAGACACTCATGTTGGACGAGAAGGCCTGCCTCGCAATCTCCATTCCAGTTCACCCCAAAGGTACTCGATGGGGTTGAGGTCAGGGCTCTGTGTTAGGGCCGGTCGAGTTCTACCATTCTGTACTCATCAAACCGTGTCTGTATAGTACTTGTTTTGTGCACTGGGACACAGGCATGTTAGAATAGAAAAGGACCTTCCCCTTATTAACTGTTGCCGCAAAGTTACAGTAGAAGCATAGCATTGTCCACGATGTCTTGGTACGATGTCTTAAGCATTAAGATGGCCCTTCACTGGGGATAAGGGGCCTGACTGAAACACATTAGTTCAATAATTAACAGGTTTGGACAAATACTTTTGTCCATATAGTGTAGTTCCAAAAATACCCAAATATTAATAATCACCGTGTTACAGAAGACATTACTATAAAAACACTTTATTTCAATCAGTTTATTATTATTAGGCGTCTGTTACATTCATGTAAATCTTTGTTCTAATTGACGGCCGAACTACTTTAAGCTACTGCTGTTGGAAGCTTAACCAATACCTTCTGACCAATCATGATCAAGACCTCGGCAGCGTTGTCGTACTGTATGATAGAGAAAAATATGCGAGTTTACAACCCTGTGTGGTCAAGTTGATTACAAGCTATGCATGTGATGAGCTGATTTTTAGAAAGCTTCACTCTCTGCGGTGCTGCCCACGCTCTCGCCACACGCTGACTGTAAACCTAGACATTTTATTTTGGCTTTTGGTGCCTTTTATTTAGTGAAAATACTGTTTCACATCGTTGTAGCGCTGTTGTCATTTCTGCATTGTCAGGTTCTGTCCAGAGTCGTGTAATTCTAAAGCAAGCAGATGAGGGATCATTTAAAAAAAAAAAAAAAAAAAAAAAAAGCACCAAAGTGTGAAGAAGATACTTGCACGGGGAGGACGGTGTCGCCTTTACTTAAAGATATAGAAAGCCCCTCTCGCTTTCTCTCTCTCTATCTCTCTCTCTCTCTCTAACTATATATTTCTCCACTCCCTTGTTTCTGTCAGTCTGACTGTCCACCCTCTTTCTCTCTCTCTCTCTCTCTCTCTCTCTCTCTCTCTCTCAGCAGGGTGATCAAGCCTGTCCAGGTTTTTCTTTATCTCCTTTTAATTACTGAGCCTTACACAAGGGTTTAAGCTGTTACACTGTGTGTGTGCGTGTGTGTGTGTGTGTGTGTGTGTGTGTGTGTGTGTGTGTGTGTGTGTGTGTGTGTGTGTGTGCATCTGTGTGGGTGTGTTTTTATGTGTGTGTGTATGTGCGCTCAGCTCCTGGTACAAATAACAGAGAGCAAAAAAACTGAATTACTTAATTCTACATAAATGTCCATAATAGGCATTGGATAATAAGTGATGCATTTGTTATACCGCAATACAATGATCACGGCTCTATAATAATAATAATAATAATAATAATAATAATAATAATAATACAAGTGATAATCATTAATCGGTTTGTTTCTTCAGTATTATTTTTTTATACCTTTCCATTTCATACCATCAAAACCATGCTCGGTCATTTATCTTTTCAAAAACATCCAGTAATAAATAAATAAATAAATAAATAAATACAGCATTATTTTTTTTATTTTTTTTTTTGAACAGCTGGCGACTGGCAGAGTGGGTTGATGCCGATGGCTTCCTTTGGCTTTCTCCAAAGATGAAAACTGTCTGGTGTTTAACAGTCCAGCTGTCCCTGTCACAGGGTTTCAGCTTCCAACCACTGATTCTCTTTCCTCAGGCATGTTTTCCCTTTTATGGAAAATTCCGTCATGTTTGGTGACACTTTCTCCCTTGGTACTGTCTCCTCTGTAGTTTGAAGCCCAGACCATTCACCCAAGCTCTATACAAATCATTATACAGTCTGAGGAAACTCACTTCTCTGGCATGCTGCTGCGGTGATCTTGTCTTATCTTTAGCTTTAGTGTATACACAATAATCATTTAGTCTTGAGGTATTCAAACACCCCGTCTGTCTGCAGCTATAGGTTTCAGTTTTTAAATGCCTAGACTGGAATACTGAACTATTTCTACTTGTTTTATCATTTTTTTACTTACAAAGAGTCAGACTTTTTTTTTTTTTTTTGAATTTTTTGTAATATTCAGGAATAGTTCTCCAGGCTTCCTGAAAGACTTTTTTTTTAAGCTCAGTTTATTTATTCTGCAAGTTTTCTCATAACAGTGACCCATGAATCAATGCAAGCAGAAATAACATTTAACTTAAGGCATGAACCAGTGAGAAACAGGTGCAGATGGTGACAGATTGAGTATACTGATTAGTACACTGCTGATGCTGAGTGGTTGAAACTGACGAGAGGGGAAATGAGGTTGCTGCTGAGGTTGTTACATAAACATCCCATTTGTAAATTGTATCTTTGTATATAATTGTATATTGTATGCAGCCTGTCATGGTAAAACATGATAAGGTAATATTTCCTTGGGTCGCCGTCTACTTAGATTACAGGCATGGCATCATTTCGATTACCTTATGCAATTGATTAGGAAAAACCTGACCATTCATTATATTTAAGTCGTCAACTGACCTCATTTTTTGGGCACATGACGTTTCTGAGCCTAAACCTGACCGATTCGATTCCACTAATGTTTTTCCCACTAGATTTCTACCTTGAAGATGGTGGTTTAACATTATCTTTATAGGTTTTAAAAATGCATTTTTGTAGTTTTTAACCCAATTTCAGCAATCTCCTTAGTTTTCTGCGCTTAATGCAATAATTTGGCCCTTTTGAAAAAGAGTAAGATCTTTGCTTTGTGGAAAGCTTGATGTGTAGTGGAAGCTTTTAATGGAATAAAGGGTGCTGAAATTAGATGTTTTTTTTTTTTTTGTCCTTTCTTTTTTTTTAATGTATGAGTAATGTTTAAACTAAAAACAGAACTTTGGCCGAATATCTTCGATTTAATATTGTGGTTAAAATCTAATATAGTACATTAAAAACTGGTTCCTGTGGATGCTATTCATTTATGTGAGTCTGTCATCTGCCGTTATTGCGAAATGTTGGTGTTAGATACAGTGGTGTGAAAAACTATTTGCCCCCTTCCTGATTTCTTATTCTTTTGCATGTTTGTCACACTTAAATGTTTCTGCTCATCAAAAACCGTTAACTATTAGTCAAAGATAACATAATTGAACACAAAATGCAGTTTTTAAATGAAGGTTTACGTTATTAAGGGAGAAAAAAAAACTCCAAATCTACATGGCCCTGTGTGAAAAAGTGATTGCCCCCCTTGTTAAAAAATAACTTAACTGTGGTTTATCACACCTGAGTTCAATTTCTGTAGTCACCCCCAGGCCTGATTACTGCCACACCTGTTTCAATCAAGAAATCACTTAAATAGGAGCTACCTGACACAGAAAAGTAGACCAAAAGCACCTCAAAAGCTAGACATCATGCCAAGATCCAAAGAAATTCAGGAACAAATGAGAACAAAAGTAATTGAGATCTATCAGTCTGGTAAAGGTTATAAAGCCATTTCTAAAGCTTTGGGACTCCAGCGAACCACAGTGAGAGCCATTATCCACAAATGGCAAAAACATGGAACAGTGGTGAACCTTCCCAGAAGTGGCCGGCCGACCAAAATTACCCCAAGAGCGCAGAGACGACTCATCCGAGAGGCCACAAAAGACCCCAGGACAACATCTAAAGAACTGCAGGCCTTACTTGCCTCAATTAAGGTCAGTGTTCACGACTCCACCATAAGAAAGAGACTGGGCAAAAACGGCCTGCATGGCAGATTTCCAAGGCGCAAACCACTTTTAAGCAAAAAGAACATTAAGGCTCGTCTCAATTTTGCTAAAAAACATCTCAATGATTGCCAAGACTTTTGGGAAAATACCTTGTGGACCGACGAGACAAAAGTTGAACTTTTTGGAAGGTGCGTGTCCCGTTACATCTGGCGTAAAAGTAACACAGCATTTCAGAAAAAGAACATCATACCAACAGTAAAATATGGTGGTGGTAGTGTGATGGTCTGGGGTTGTTTTGCTGCTTCAGGACCTGGAAGGCTTGCTGTGATAGATGGAACCATGAATTCTACTGTCTACCAAAAAATCCTGAAGGAGAATGTCCGGCCATCTGTTCGTCAACTCAAGCTGAAGCGATCTTGGGTGCTGCAGCAGGACAATGACCCAAAACACACCAGCAAATCCACCTCTGAATGGCTGAAGAAAAACAAAATGAAGACTTTGGAGTGGCCTAGTCAAAGTCCTGACCTGAATCCTATTGAGATGTTGTGGCATGACCTTAAAAAGGCGGTTCATGCTAGAAAACCCTCAAATAAAGCTGAATTACAACAATTCTGCAAAGATGAGTGGGCCAAAATTCCTCCAGAGCGCTGTAAAAGACTCGTTGCAAGTTATCGCAAACGCTTAATTGCAGTTATTGCTGCTAAGGGTGGCCCAACCAGTTATTAGGTTCAGGGGGCAATTACTTTTTCACACAGGGCCATGTAGGTTTGGATTTTTTTCTCCCTAAATAATAAAACCCCTCATTTAAAAACTGCATTTTGTGTTTACTTGTGTTATCTTTGACTAATAGTTAAATGTGTTTGATGATCAGAAACATTTTGTGTGACAAACATGCAAAAGAATAAGAAATCAGGAGGGGGGCAAATAGTTTTTCACACCACTGTATGGGATGTTACTTCGCATACAGTACTAAGTAATCAATCCTATAGGCATAATGCAGAAATTTCCAAGTGCAGACCAAAGCTTAAAAAAAAATATATAACATGACTTAATAATAAATAAAGACATGAGCAGACCTCATAGGAATTAATGACTTGAGTATTTGATACCGTAAAAATTGTATGTAATATTTCAATTAATACAAAATTTTAGACACCGGGGTACCCACTCTAATACAAATGCATGTAAATAAGTTAGTTCAATTTGAAAAAAAGAATACTGAATAAGTGTGACATTAGTGATGAGGCAGGACTGGTGACAGAAAACCCAGTCTGGCTGGAAAACCCAGACAAGTCAAGTGTGGAATGTGACACACAGCTTTAGTCAGAGCAGTTTGGTGATTTTCCTACTCTGAAGGAGAAGTATTAAAACTGTGAGGTGTAAAGGACATGATTGCTTGCGGGTGGAGTGACGGGTGAAAAAGAAAAAAAACCCAAAATAAATGTACTACACCTGAATCAGACTTGGCAACCTTCACACGTTTTGCATAGGAACTCAGAATTTTAACATCAGCGGATGCTGGAACGTGTTACATAACATGCTGAAAGGTCTGTCTTTTTTTAGGAGGTGAGCTCAGTATTAAGTACAGAAAGGCTCTCTTTAAGCTCGGTCCCCTTCCTCAATCTCACATTAGTGATGTTTTCGGCCCATGTTGGCAGTGGATGAAAAGGAACACTACTACTGTAACGTATGACACACTTGTGAAGTAAATTGAAAATAGACATCTATCTAATAGACATTCATCTTCTTTCAAATATTCTTGAACCTTTTAATTCCAGAATTAAAAAACAAAAAAGTTTACAACAAATTATATAGAGTAAAATGTTACTGTTGTATATAGTTTTTTTATTTTTTATTTTATTATTTAATTTTATGGCGGCGCGGTGGTGTTGTGGTTAGCACTGTCGCCTTGCACCTCCAGGGTCTGGGTTCGATTCCCCGGCCAGGCTCGATTCCCGTCTCTGTGTGCATGGAGTTTGCATGTTCTCCCCGTGCTTGGTGGGTTTCCTCCGGGTACTCCGGTTTCCTCCCACAGTCCAAAGATATGCAGGTTAGGCTAATTGGCCTTCCCAAATTGCCCGTAGTGTGTGATTGGGTGTGTGTGTGTGTGTGTGTGTGTGCCCTGCGATGGATTGGCAACCTGTCCAGGGTGTACCCCGCCTAGTGCCCGAAGTCTCCTGGGATAGGCTCCAGGTCCCCGCGACCCTGAACACAGGATTAAGCAGTATAGAAAATGAATGAATGAATGAATTAATTTATTTTATTTCATTATTATTATCTTTTTTTTGTATTTAACATTTACTGTTTAATGTGCTTTAAAAAACAAATTTGACTTTACTTGACGTACCAACGTGACTTGAACTGACGTACCTTAACATAGAAACCTAGAAGCCCTTCTGCTTAAGAATGGAAATTGCAATATGAGGCATTTTCTCCATACAGTACAGTACATGAAAATATGTAAAATGTAAATGTTTAAATAAACCTCTCAGCTCCAAAAAAAGCCTTATTAGTAAACATTTGTTCCAAACGTGTATTTACACCAAATGTTCCGCATGAAATAAAATGCTACTGTATATACAGTACACATACTGTATAAGGAGACATGACACTAAAGAGACACTTCTGATTTACAGCAACGCATCATTTAATTCCTATTGTAACTGTTCATTCACAAAGGAGTTAAATCACCAGATCTTTGCTCAACTGAAAAAGGGCTTGAAATTCATCCTGACACATTTGGGCTGGCAATTAGGTGCTGTGTTAGCACATCTCGTATCTGGTGTGTAGCATCATTAATAAGCCTGTATCTCCAGTCGCTTTCTCTGATGCTCAAATGAATCTTTAGACATTTAAACTACCTCATTAGCTGCCAGCACTGAAAATATTCAGACTTACTGTGTGTGTGTGTGTATGCTTCCTCCAGGCAGGGATTCACACACATTCGCACTTTCATTTAAACTTTCAGTATGGCGCTATAGAAGACTATGACGTCGAAGATGTTTCTAAATCGGGTCCTGCTGCACCATGTTTGCCTTTCTTGTAGTTTCCCTTAACTCAGTCTAACATCTAAGAATCATTGAAGCAGAGTAGAATATTTATAACACCTTTATTTTGTGCTTACGCTGAAGTGATTGTGATTGTGCATATGAAGCTACGCTTTCCTCCGTAGGGGTGTAATAATGGCCATTCGGTGTGCACTTCAGTGTTAAACCAAGAAGAATTCCTGCCTCACACCCAGTGTTCCTGTGATAGGTTTTACATCAAGACCCAACGCAACCCTAAGTTAATGACTAAGCAGCAAGAAATTTCAATACGTTGACTTGATTGTGAATTAACCATTTATTCCCCCAACTCTCTGTTCAGGCCGTCTCCCGTTAAAGCAACAACTACTACAGGTTGGGGTAGCTCAGTGGTCAAGACGTTGGACAACTGTTCAGAAGATTCCAGGTTTCAAGCACATACAGTGGTGTGAAAAACTATTTGCCCCCTTCCAGATTTCTTATTCTTTTGCATGTTTGTCACACTTAAATGTTTCTGCTCATCAAAAACCGTTAACTATTCAGAGATAACATAATTGAACACAAAATGCAGTTTTTAATTGAAGGTTTACGTTATTAAGGGAGAAAAAAAACTCCAAATCTACATGGCCCTGTGTGAAAAAGTGATTGCCCCCCTTGTTAAAAAATAACTTAACTGTGGTTTATCACACCTGAGTTCAATTTCTGTAGTCACCCCCAGGCCTGATTACTGCCACACCTGTTTCAATCAAGAAATCACTTAAATAGGAGCTACCTGACACAGAGAAGTAGACCAAAAGCACCTCAAAAGCTAGACATCATGCCAAGATCCAAAGAAATTCAGGAACAAATGAGAACAAACGTAATTGAGATCTATCAGTCTGGTAAAGGTTATAAAGCCATTTCTAAAGCTTTGGGACTCCAGCGAACCACAGTGAGAGCCATTATCCACAAATGGCAAAAACATGGAACAGTGGTGAACCTTCCCAGGAGTGGCCGGCCGACCAAAATTACCCCAAGAGCGCAGAGACAACTCATCCGAGAGGCCACAAAAGACCCCAGGACAACATCTAAAGAACTGCAGGCATCACTTGCCTCAATTAAGGTCAGTGTTCACGACTCCACCATAAGAAAGAGACTGGGCAAAAACGGCCTGCATGGCAGATTTCCAAGGCGCAAACCACTTTTAAGCAAAAAGAACATTAAGGCTCGTCTCAATTTTGCTAAAAAAACATCTCAATGATTGCCAAGACTTTTGGGAAAATACCTTGTGGACCGATGAGACAAAAGTTTAACTTTTTGGAAGGTGCGTGTCCTGTTACATCTGGCGTAAAAGTAACACAGCATTTCAGAAAAAGAACATCATACCAACTGTAAAATATGGTGGTGGTAGTGTGATGGTCTGGGGTTGTTTTGCTGCTTCAGGACCTGGAAGGCTTGCTGTGATAGATGGAACCATGAATTCTACTGTCTACCAAAAAACTCAAGCTGAAGCGATCTTGGGTGCTGCAGCAGGACAATGACCCAAAACACACCAGCAAATCCACCTCTGAATGGCTGAAGAAAAACAAAATGAAGACTTTGGAGTGGCCTAGTCAAAGTCCTGACCTGAATCCTATTGAGATGTTGTGGCATGACCTTAAAAAGGCGGTTCATGCTAGAAAACCCTCAAATAAAGCTGAATTACAACAATTCTGCAAAGATGAGTGGGCCAAAATTCCTCCAGAGCGCTGTAAAAGACTCGTTGCAAGTTATCGCAAATGCTTGATTGCAGTTATTGCTGCTAAGGGTGGCCCAACCAGTTATTAGGTTCAGGGGGCAATTACTTTTTCACACAGGGCCATGTAGATTTGGATTTTTTTTTCTCCCTAAATAATAAAACCCCTCATTTAAAAACTGCATTTTGTGTTTACTTGTGTTATCTTTGACTAATAGTTAAATGTGTTTGATGAGCAGAAACATTGTGTGTGACAAACATGCAAAAGAAGAAGAAATCAGGAGGGGGGCAAATAGTTTTTCACACCACTGTAGCTGCCACTGATGGGACCTTAAGCAAAGCCCTTAACCCTCAACTGCTCATGTACTACAGTATATTGCCAAATTCTTAATCCATAGGGTTTAATTAGATTTGACCCACCATTAGTTATACCAGTTTCAACTCTTCTGGGAAGGCTTTCCACAAAGTTTAAAAGTGTTTTCATGAGAATTGTCGACCATTCTTCCAGAAGCGCATTTGTGAGTTATTTTCCTATACACAAAACCCACTCATCCATGAGTCTTCTATGGACCTTGCTTTGGGCACTGGTGCGCAGTCATGTTGGAGCAGGATGGGGCTGTGCCCAAACAGTTCCCACAAAGTTGGAAGCATGAAATTGTTCAAAATGTCTTGGTATACTAAAGCATTAAGAGTTCCTTTCACTGGTAATAAGGGGTTGAGCTCAACTCCTGAAAAACAAACCTACACCAGTTCCAACATAACTGGCGCAAGGTCCATAAAGACATGGATGAGCAAGTTTGGTCTGGAAGAACTTGACTGACCTGCACCCGATAGAACCCCAGCAACCTGGGATGAATTAGGGTGAAGACTGTGAGCCAGTCCTTCTCGTCCAACATCAGTGTCTGACCTCACAAATGGTTAGCTACTAACCATGGATGACGAGGAATATAACATCTGAGGGACATGATGGCAGTTACTTTGGAAACTATGAGGAACGGCATGGAACAATTGGACGAAAGCCCCATACATGCAAGAGTGCTCTGGCACCCCTGATTGGCTAGTGTCACTATAATTGAAGAGAGTGTGCAGGCATGTCATCCCTTCCCACAGAGAGAGCACTAGACTCCCAGATACAAACGCTGTACCATTACCAGGGAATTGACCCCAATCGATTAGGACAAATGTGGTTCTGTTGCGCCACGTGGGAGCCCTTATCCTGAGGTGCTTTTATCTACTTATACCACAGACATTTGCCAGCATTAACATTTGAAAGAAAAATACTAAGAACTAGTATATTTGAATCTGTTTAGAGTTACATTTGCTGTGTCTTCATTTATGTAATATCCATGAATCAGGTCAGTTCCGGTTATGACTTAAATTATAGCCGCAGGAGTTGCTGAATAGTAGTAAAGAGACAGGAAGGCGGTTGGTGTCAAAACACAGCCATAGGCAAGTTATTTTGGAAGATGAGGAAGCGCTTCAATGGTTATTCATAACTCTTGACAGGTAGGTTTAAAAAAGTGTAAACACTCAATCATTCTTTATGGCACTTATCTTGTACAACGTTGCAAGAGGCCAGGAGAATATCCCAGGGGACTCAGGGCACAAGGTGGGGTATACCCTGAATTGGGTGCCAATCCATCGAAGGGCACAAGCATGCACACACTCACACGCAAACACATACACGATGTGCATTATGGAAACACCAATTAGCTTAATCCGTATAAAAACCTCTAGACCTTACCCAATAATTATCCTTTTCATGTTGGGCCAAATATGGGGCAAGACCACAAGGCCCATCACATACTGCACATGCTCCCTACATGCACCATGTCACATGACTGTCTTTGGAGTAATGAGCAGTAGTACAGTATTTAACTCACATCACAACCTGAAGGACTCAGTGCCTTTATTTAGTCTCTGGTTGGCATTTGTAAACCCTTGTCTATATTTGTGTTTTGCATTTGGGATCATAGTTCATGTTTAGGTTTTTTGCTGTTGTTTTTAATCCGGAGATCCATCTACAAGCTACAATCCATGGAAAGCAAGATCTCATTTCTTTCCAGATTTCAGTGCATCAACACAAATATACCGTATATATAAACGAGAAGTTTTACTGCATGTTCCTAACTCCATTGTTCTGCAGCTGTGCCTCTCCAGACTAGCATGAAATTCTGCCCTTGACATTACAGCACATGACAAATGATTGTTGTGCAGTTCTGTGAAGAGAAATGACCTGTCTTCTCACCCATCTTTCATCATGAGCAGACCAAAGAAACTTCCACATCTCCTGTCATTTGGTCTTGTTTTATCTTTGATCTGGTGCATTCAAAGTCTCTCAGATTGTTCTTTTGAAGATTTATATCTGTATTTATTTGCTGGATTCTACTAATCCTTATAACAACAACAACACCAATAATAATTATTATTATTATGTTGATGACGATGATGATGATGATTATTATTATAAGAATAAGTAGAAGTAGAAGTGCATGCTGTGTAATAAACTGGTTTTCCATTCAGGGTATATTCTATTTTTACTCTACAACCAGTGTTCCTGGTATTCCGGTAAGGATAAGCTAGATTCTGGCTAAATGATCCGTACCAGGATAAAGTGTTTACTGAAGATGAATTAAAAGGCACCTGCTATGCAAAATTCACTCACACTCTGGGTGTGCGTGTACAAACACAAAGATTACCAGGAAAAACAATAACTGCTTTTTGTCCTTCTCATTTTTTTTCTGTTCGCAGCTTAAACAAGGCAATTAGATTTCCCCCCTATTGTGACCTCATTGACTGTATATATACATATATATATATATATATATCATCTGAAATACTCCAGACCCAGAAAAGGGTCCAAAATAAATAAATAATTAAATAATCAGTTTTGATCCACATCGTGATGTTGCCAGATGTTTTGCTGTGTCCTCTAGCTAACCTTGCTAATTAGCCTACATGTACATTTTTATAATGCATATAAGAAACTCACAATAAAATTCATAATTCAAATTTTTTTAGTAGAATGGTTAGCACTGTCACCTTGCACCTCCAGTGTCAAGGGTTTGATTCTGCCCCCGTGTCTGTGTGAGATGCAGATTTGGCTAACTGGGGATCCCAAATTGCCCATAGTGTGTGTGAAGTATGTGGTTGCCCTGTGATGGATTGGCACCACATCCAGGTTGTACCCCACCTCATGCCTCCTGAGCAAATTCTAATTGCTCACTTTTTTACTTTTTCTTAAAATAAGCACATTTAATACCCAAACATTACTTTTCATAGTAAAGTACAGTAAATATCAGTTACTTTAAGAGATTCTCAAAGTAAAATTCTAAAAGGTGACTTTAACTTCTACCAAAGTAATTTTTCTTTGCAAGGTACTTGTCTTTTACCTCAAGTATCACTTTCGAGTACTTTATATAAGACTGCAAACAAAACATTTAACTGGAAGCATTTGTATCTGAATGCTTGACACGATGTACTGTGGTGCTGAATGTTCATCAGACTACTAGGTGATTCATCCATCCATCTATTATCTGCAGACGGCAGTAATCCTGGAGCCTATCCCAGGAAATTTAGGGCAAAGGCCGGGTACACCTTAGATGAGGTGCCAACTCACTGCAGGGCACAAAAGCAAACACATACAGTACACACACACTCTCTCACACACTCAGATGCATGTTGTTTGGACTGTGAGAGGAAACCAGTGTACCGAGAGGAATCTCGGCAAGCACGGGGAGAACATGCAAACTCCACGCAAATAAGGACAGGAGGTGAGATTCGATCCCACAAGCATGTACTGTAGATGCGAGGCAGCATGGCTAAACACTAATTCAAGGCTTTAAGATTTTATTCAAGCTTGATAAAAGCAGAAGGCTTATTTGGCCAAAACTAGCAAAGCTTCCACTAAAGAAAATATTAAACTCCATATGAAAAGTAAAAAAGAAGGAAGAGGCAAGACTCTTAATATTATTCATTCATATTTTTAAAATCCTTTTTGTTTCTTTAACACAGGTCTCAGAAGCTTCATCAAAGTGTGTGTGTGTGTGTGTGCGTGTGTGTGTGTGTGTGTGTGTGTTAATGCTCCAGCTGAAATAACCCTCGGATAAGGCACTATCTTATACCTCAAAGTTTATTGGAGGGGAACTTCTTACAGTAGCTTGCAAAAGTATTCGGCCCCCTTGAACTTTTCCACATTTTGTCACATTACAGCCACAAACATGAATCAATTTTATTGGAAATACACTGCTCCTCCTGAATCCGAGGTTCAACTATCCGACGGACCCTCCTTTCCAGGACCCCTTTCCCGGGGAGGCTGAGGAGTGTGATCCCTCTGTAGTTGCCCTCTGGACTTCTTGAAGAGGGGGACCACCACCCCGGTTTGCCAGTCCAGAGGCACTGTCCCCGATGTCCATGCAATATTGACATGACAGCCCTACAACATCCAGAGCCTTGAGGAACTCCGGGCGCATCTCATCCACCCCCGGGGCCCCGCCACCACAGAGCTTTTTGATTACCTCGGCGACCACGGCCCCAGAGATGGAAGTCCACCTCTATGTCCCCAGACTCTGCTTCCTCATCGGAAGGCATGTTGGTGGAATTAAGGAGGTCTTCGAAGTACTCGCCCCACCGACCCACAACATCCCGAGTCAAGGTCAGCAGCGCACCATCCCCACTATACACTGTGTTGACCGTGCACTGCTTTCCCCTCCTGAGACGCCGGATGGTGGACCAGAATCTCTTCGAAGCCATCTGGAAGTCTCCTCCATGGCCTCCCCAAACTCCTCCCACGCTCGGGTTTTTGCCTCAGCAACCACCGAAGCTGCATTCCGCTTGGCCTGCCGGTACCTATCGGCTGCCTCCGGAGTGCCACCAGCCAAAAAGGCCCGGTAAGTCTCCTTCTTCAGCTTGATGGCATCCCTCACCGCCGGTGTCCACCAACGTGTTCTTGGGTTGCCACAGCGACAGGCACCGACCAACTTACGGCCACAGCTCCGGTCGGCCGCCTCGACAATGGAGGCGCGGAACATAGTCCATTCGGACTCAATGTCCCCCACCTCCCCAAGGAAGTGGTTGAAGCTCTGCCAGAGGTGGGAGTTGAAGCTTGTCCTGACAGGGGACTCTGCCAGGTGGTGATCAGTTGACAGCTCCGCCCCTCTCTTCACCCGAATGTCGAAGACATGTGGCCGCAAGTTCGACGACATGACCACAAAGTCGATCATCGAACTGCGGCCTAGGGTGTCCTGGTGCCAGGTGCACATATGGACACCCTTATGCCTGAACATGGTGTTCGTTATGGACAATCCGGTTCAGATCAGGGGGGGCCGTTCATCCCAATCACGCCCTTCCAGGTCTCACTGTCATTGCCCACGTGAGCATTGAAGTCCCCCAACAGAACGATGGAGTCCGCAGGAGGGACGTTCTCTAGCGCACCCTCGAGAGACCCCAAAAAGAGCAGGTACTCCAAACTGCTGTTCAGCGCATAAGCGCAAACAACAGTGAGGATCCGTCCCCCCCACCCGAAGGCCACCCTCTCGTCCACTGCGGTGAACCCCAATGTACAGGCCCCGAGCCAGGGGGCAATAAGTATGCCCACACCTGCTCGTCGCCTCTCACCGGTGGCACCTCCAGAGTAGAAGAGAGTCTAGCCCCTCTCAAGGAAACTGGTTCCAGAGTCCAAGCTGTGTGTTCGAGGTGAGTCCAACTATATCTAGCCGGAACTTCTCAACCTCACGCACTAGCTCAGGCTCCTTCCCCGCCAGAGAGGTGACATTCCATGTCCCTAAAGAGCCAGCTTCTGCAGCTGAGGATCAGACCGCCAAGGCCCCTGTCTTCAGCCACCGCCCAGCTCACACTGCACCCGACCTCTTACAGGTGGCGAGCCCATGGGAAGGGAAACAGAAGATCTGATATAAGAAATTAAGATTTTTCACAAATGGAGTACAATAAATACTGCAACTGTGCTGTCCTGTACCATTACATTTTTAATTTGTTCTGTCAACACCGAAAGAAAAAAAACATTTATTTAAAAGTATAATGTATTTGCATTCACCTTATCACTCCTAGCTGTTTAAAGGTCTGCCCCGGTCTCTGATGTCCTTCTTTTCTTTTTAAAATATTATGAATACTCAGGGCTTTCTAAAGTTAGTTTCAGGAGAAGTAGCAGTGCAGAAGTAGCCTAAATTTCCCCCAGTGTGTGTATACAGTACTGTACAGTATATACACTATATGGACAAAAGTATTTGGCCAAACCTGCAATGAAATTCTATCCAAATACATATACTGTACAGTACTTCAACATGGAGCTGGTTCCACTTTTGCAGCTATAACAGAATTCCTGCCAATGGGAATTCGTGCCCATTCATTCTGTAGAGTGTTTACTGTATGAGATCAGGAGGCACCGATGTTGGACTAGAAGGCCTGACTCGTAATCTCCGTTGTAGTTCATTCCAAAAGTGCTCGATGGGGTTGAGTTCAGGGCTTTGTGCGGGCCAGTCAGCTACTTCCACACCGAAATTGTCAAACCATGTCTTTTTCTCCCACACTACCCCACTTCTCTGTTCTCTGCACTGGCTTCCTGTAGCTGCCTGCATCAAATTCAAAACACTGATGCTTGCCTACAAAGCCAAAAATGGCCCAGCACTCACTTACCTCTCAGCTCTAATCACACCTCGCACCACACCACGTTCCCTCCGATAATCCAGCACTGCTCAGCTGGTCCCACCATCTCTCAAGGACCAGTGGAGTCAAAAGTATTCACATTCATTACACTGTAAAAAAATTCTTGCTACTCCAACTAAAAAATTTCTAGTGACCTGTTGCATCTAAAATTTTTAGTTGGCTCAGTTTAAGTTGTATAAACTATTTTGTTTTTGCTGTGCTGATTACCTCTAAATGTACACACAAATTGAAATAAAACATTCTGTCAACTAAATGTTCTATGCTGAATAAACATACCTAGTTAGGCCAACAAGCAGTCTCAAATTGAAATATAATGTTGTGTCAATTAAATGTTCCAAGTTGACTGAAAGGTACATTTTGAATTGGAAATTATGCTTGCATAATTATAAAATTAACATCTTAAAGTTTACTTGAGTAGGTTATTCACTGTAGCCACATTTCAAATAACATGACACATTCCTCTAAATTTGAATATTTTTTTAATGTAAACTTTAAACACCTGTTAAAGACTATCAACATTGATTAAGTGCAATCCAGCTACTCTTTCAACAAATAAACAAATGCTGCATTGTTATAACAAAATATGCAAATAACATTCCAAAATGCAAGAATGAAACAGTGCCCTTAACATTCATGTTACAAAGCTTACTAATATCACACTCAGTCAAAACAGTATACTGGATAAATAGACTTCTGCTTTGAGGAACAAAACATACTGATATTTCTCAGTAAAAACGTGCAGTGGCTTATTTGAAAATAAAACATTTACTTTAACTCAGAAATGGTTTAAGATAAAAAAAAAAAAAAAATGTTGTGAAATAATTTTGGCAAGCTCCAAGATTGTTTGCAGATGCAGGAAGCACTGTTTCCCAGATATTCTCCCTATAATACCTGAAATACAAAAAGAAAAATATATGAATAACTAATTAAGTAACCGTTTGTAGTTCAAAACCATTAAAAATCCTAGACAAAAAATGTCCGTTTAGCCATTATAACCGTTTTCAGACACTATAAGGTTAATGAATGATGAAGGAGTGAGAACATTAAGCTCCCTCAGTGCCGCACTACATTAAGCTCCCTCACGCCGTCTTTTTCAAATAGCCTTTGAAATTATCAGTCATTAAGATGATTAAAATGTATGTAATGTAAGTAAACTTTAGCGGTTTCATAGATTAACATTAATGTCAATGTACATACCATCTGGGGAAAACATGTGTTAGGAGCTGAAACGAGTGCATTGTCAGATAACTACTGTAACACTCCAAATTATATAAATAAACACTCGAAAATATAATGTTCTAAAGCTTGCTGCTGGATAATATACAGTGGTGTGAAAAACTATTTGCCCCCTTCCTGATTTCTTATTCTTTTGCATGTTTGTCACACTTAAATATTTCTGCTCATCAAAAACCGTTAACTATTAGTCAAAGATAACATAATTGAACACAAAATGCAGTTTTTAAATGAAGGTTTACGTTATTAAGGGAGAAAAAAAACTCCAAATCTACATGGCCCTGTGTGAAAAAGTGATTGCCCCCCTTGTTAAAAAATAACTTAACTGTGGTTTATCACACCTGAGTTCAATTTCTGTAGTCACCCCCAGGCCTGATTACTGCCACACCTGTTTCAATCAAGAAATCACTTAAATACTGTAGGAGCTACCTGACACAGAGAAGTAGACCAAAAGCACCTCAAAAGCTAGACATCATGCCAAGATCAAAAGAAATTCAGGAACAAATGAGAACAAAAGTAATTGAGATCTATCAGTCTGGTAAAGGTTATAAAGCCATTTCTAAAGCTTTGGGACTCCAGCGAACCACAGTGAGAGCCATTATCCACAAATGGCAAAAACATGGAACAGTGGTGAACCTTCCCAGGAGTGGCCGGCCGACCAAAATTACCCCAAGAGCTCAGAGACAACTCATCCGAGAGGCCACAAAAGACCCCAGGACAACATCTAAAGAACTGCAGGCCTCACTTGCCTCAATTAAGGTCAGTGTTCACGACTCCACCATAAGAAAGAGACTGGGCAAAAACGGCCTGCATGGCAGATTTCCAAGGCGCAAACCACTTTTAAGCAAAAAGAACATTAAGGCTCGTCTCAATTTTGCTAAAAAAACATCTCGATGATTGCCAAGACTTTTGGGAAAATACCTTGTGGACCGACGAGACAAAAGTTAAACTTTTTGGAAGGTGCATGTCCCGTTACATCTGGCGTAAAAGTAACACAGCATTTCAGAAAAAGAACATCATACCAACAGTAAAATATGGTGGTGGTAGTGTGATGGTCTGGGGTTGTTTTGCTGCTTCAGGACCTGGAAGGCTTGCTGTGATAGATGGAACCATGAATTCTACTGTCTACCAAAAAGTCCTGAAGGAGAATGTCCGGCCATCTGTTCGTCAACTCAAGCTGAAGCGATCTTGGGTGCTGCAGCAGGACAATGGCCCAAAACACACCAGCAAATCCACCTCTGAATGGCTGAAGAAAAACAAAATGAAGACTTTGGAGTGGCCTAGTCAAAGTCCCGACCTGAATCCTATTGAGATGTTGTGACATGACCTTAAAAAGGCGGTTCATGCTAGAAAACCCTCAAATAAAGCTGAATTACAACAATTCTGCAAAGATGAGTGGGCCAAAATTCCTCCAGAGCGCTGTAAAAGACTCGTTGCAAGTTATCGCAAACGCTTGATTGCAGTTATTGCTGCTAAGGGTGGCCCAACCAGTTATTAGGTTCAGGGGGCAATTACTTTTTCACACAGGGCCATGTAGGTTTGGATTTTTTTTCCTCCCTAAATAATAAAACCCCTCATTTAAAAACTGCATTTTGTGTTTACTTGTGTTATCTTTGACTAATAGTTAAATGTGTTTGATGATCAGAAACATTTTGTTTGACAAACATGCAAAAGAATAAGAAATCAGGAGGGGGGCAAATAGTTTTTCACACCACTGTATATGTTATAAAGCTTAAATTGCTGATTACTTTGCAGGACAGTTAGTTTCCATGAAGTACTCACCATTTCAGGAGGAAATAGCGGGAAGTTCGAAAATTCTGGAAGAACGCTTTTGCGCATGCGCAGAGGTCCCTCTTGTTCGTCCAACATAAAAATGTTTGTGTGCAGTTAAATGTTTCATGAACACAGTTATACTCGTTGCCTTGATGAAACTTTCGTAGTTGAGTAATGAAATTTATACAATCATTGAGAAAACATATTTTTCTTTTTTGACACCAGCATTATATTAGCCCAACATATATTTCTTTGTTCCAACAACTATTTTCAGGATTTATTTTTTACAGTGTACTTGAGTAGAAGTATAGATACCAGGGTTTAAAAAGACTTCTTTAGAAGTTGAAGTATCAACTCAAGCTTTTTACTTAAGTAATAGTGTAAAATTACTGGTTCCAAAACTACTTAAAGTATTCACCAGATACTAAAAGTATACTAAAAGTAAAAAGTAACGTGAGGGGGAAAACAAGCATTAAGGTCACGCGTTTTGATCATGCGAAGGGGGGTGGGTGTAGGGGGCGTTCTGATCATGCGACCGGGTGGGGTTTGGGTGCGTTGTGATCATGCGATGGGGGGGGGGGGGGAATCGGGGTAAATTAAAATGTAAGGAGTAGAAGTTAAAAGTCGGTGGAAAAATAATGAATCCAGTAAACTATAGATACCCAAAAAGTATTTGTACTTCGTTACTTGTCACATCTCTCAGGGACCGATGGAAACTACAAAGCACTTTTTTGTCGCTCTGGATAAGAGTGTCTGCCAAACACCTAAATGTAAATGTTTATACAGTTGTTTTGTTTATAGGGACAAATAGAAAAGCATGGCAAACTGTTGTCACAGCATAGCACTGTCCAAGATGCTGAAGCATGAAGAAGCCCTTCACTTGGGATAAGGGACCTGATTGAAACACCTGAATTTAATAATTAACATGTTTGGCCAAACACTTTTGTCCATGCAGTGTATGTTTGTGCTGCTCTAGATTGTATTCTTGTGCATCACGCTGTATCCCCAGGACAGGCTCCATATCCACCTACCACTCAGACTGAAATAAATTTCTTACTGAAAACCGTATGCCTTTATCTTCATCACCTCATCATTTTTTCCCTACATCCTCCCTTTGTAAAGCCTGCATATACACACTGTGCAATCTGATAAGTTCTTAATAATTATGATGCAATCGTTGCCACATTAGATCTAACCCCAATGGGATTTCCTGCAAAACCCCTGAATAGTCATGACCATACCCTGAACGGATGAATCTAATCATGGGAATATTTTTGTAACATGACATAATTTAATAGAGTTTCTCTGAAGAGGGAGGGATTAAAGTATCCAAATTTGTGCCTCTTTATGCTATTGCCTGGTGTTAAGAAATGGCACATCAGAATTGATTTATTTCTCGCTGTGGATTCGGTCATGAGGTCTCTGGGATTTCTGACTCAGATTTGAGGGAAAATTGTCAGTTCTTTTTGAAGCACCTCAACCATGACTTCAGCTTAAAACTGTGAACCAGTAGAGAGAGAGAGAGAGAGAAATGAGCTTCCTGTGCATCAATCAGGGAGAAGTGTCGTGAGGGAAAGAGGAAGAAGAAGAGGCGTCGTGGGGAAGAAAATCCGAAAACAATCCCAGCTGATTGTGCTTGTGTGTGTGTGTGACTCATATTTTGTTTCCAATACTGGTATATTTGGTATATCCTTATTCTGTTTTATGACTCAGTGTGACCTGACATATGGAACATGATGTCTTTTTCTCTCCCTCTCTTCATATACTTACTTTAAAAAAAAAAAAATCTACATATTTAATTTCCTTGTCTTGCAAAATCCCTTTAAAATGTATGTGATTCTTGTGCAACCTGTTATAGGATATTTGGATCTCTGACAATGTGTGATTTTGTATAATCTGTGTCAAGCATAGACGTGCGTGTGTTCGTATAGAGATTGCTGTCTTATGTAATATTTAAATGTGAGTGTAGTCTGGCTTCGCACGCTAGAATGGGTTTTTCAGCGGAGTCGAAGACAGGAGGAAAGATATGCAGGGAAGACATGACAGTGAAAGGGAGGGGAGCTGTGAAAAGGGAGGCGAGAGAGAGAGAGAGAGAGAGAGCACTACTGGAATTATGTAAAAAAAAAAAAAAAAACATGCGTGGGAGAGAAAAGCAAAGACACAGAAAGGGATGGAAACCGAGAGAGGGAGGGGAATTGAGCAAAAGATGTATTTATAGATTATTGATACCCATATGTATATACATCATCAACTCTATATGTGCATGGGAATTATAAAGACGTTATAGACATCAATATAGATTTGTTAAATTTAAATTTTTAGGATTAAATTAAATAAATAATGAGAAACAAAAGTAGTACAGGTTTTCCTTTGTTATTAAGTGATACTATTTAACCAGATAAAGATTTTCTTCAGTTTCTTTTTCTGTTTTTTTTTTTTTTACCCCATCTTTACAGTGGGTGCCAATATTTTTGGAGCTTACTCTAGGTTTGTGTATCTATCTTCTTACACTAGTAGCTGTTGACAGAAGAATCTATAAGTTTTCCACTTGAGGAAGAGCTCAAAAGCCCTTGACGTTGGCATTTTTCCTTTGAGTGTGTTAGATACAATATTTTCATCAACATTTGTGAAGGTCTGCTCAATCCTGTGGGAAATCTAGGAAGGGTAAAAACAGGAAGGGTGAGTGGCATTCGGGGAAAAGCTGTTTGTGTGTGTGGAGGGGGGGGGGGTTGGCGTCTAATTTTAGATCTGGTGAATAGCATAAATGCTGTTCATCTGTTGTAGGTCTATTTGTCCCTTAAGCAGAATAATTAGCTTCTCTCTCTCTGTCTCTCTCTCTCTCTCTCTCTCTCTATCTCTCTCTCTCCATAGAGCACGCTCGTGCTCGCAGAAAGAGCTTTGCCACTGTGAGGCAGAGAAGCATGGAAACTCCGCCCACTGCCCCTCCACAGCAATTTCGTCAGTCGGTGAGTACCACTGGCTCCACCCCTCTTCCTGCATCCTTTCAGTAACCGATGTCTTTCTCTCTTTTCCTTTCTGTCTCTCTCTCTCTCCCTCTCACTTTGTTAGTCTCTTTATTATCTATCAAATGTATTATAGCCAATTAAAGTTTGATAGAGCATCTAAAACAAGGCCAGTAATATGACATTGATAAGCTGCTGAACTGCAGAAGTGGATAACTGAGTTATTTCCAGGATCTGGGGATAATGAATGGAATGATGATCACCGCTGCTGTGTATTTACATTTATAGCATTAACCAGAAGCTCTGGGTTCCCTGATTGAATCTGGTTCCTCTCAAGGTTTCTTCCTATTGCCATTTCAGGGAGTTTTTCCTTGCCACCGTCGACCATTATTATCTAGACACATTTTTCTCACACATACACACTTCCAAATATTTTCTTTTCTAAAATCATTTTTGTCATTTTTGTGAAGCTGCTTTGAGACAATGACCATTGTTAAAAGCGCTATATAAATAAAATTGAATTGAATTGAATTGAATTATCCATAGTGACATACAGATTTACTACATAAAAACACATCTTCATATTAGGATGCATAGTCTAGAAATACCATATAGCTAATAAATACACTAAAACCTTGTCCAAAGGAATACAGGAAAATAGGAACTAATTCTAATGTTTTGCCCTAATAGTGTTCATGTGGCAGTTACGCAGTTTGTAAAAGTGGTCCAGGTGGATGACTATCGAAAGATGAACAGACAGGGCCAGGTTGGTGACTGTAGCAAGATGAATGGATCAGGTGGAATAGACTGGAGAGATGAAAGGACAAGGCCAGGTACATGACTATAGAGCACTGAAGGGGAAAGATCAGGTGGATGAGTCTAGAGATACAAGAGGGGAAGGCCAGGTGGAGAAGTATAGCGAGATGGAGGAGCAAGGTTAGATGGATGAGTATAGGGAGAAGAAGGGGCAAGGTTAGGTGGATGAGTATAGATAAAGGTTAGGTGGATGAGTATAGGGAGATGATGGGGCAAGGCCAGGTGGATGAGTACAGCAAGATAAATTGGTATGGCCAGGTGGATGAGTATAGGGAGAAGAAGGGGGATGAGTGGATGAGTATAGAGTATGGATGAGTATAGGTGGATGAGTATAGAGTATGAGATAAATTGGTAAGGCCAGGTGGACGAGTATAGGGGGATGAGGGGGCAAGGCCAGGGGGATAAGTGTAGTAAAACGAAGGGGGAAGGCCAGGTGGATGAGTATACAGTATGAGATAGATTGGTAAGGCCAGGTGGACGAGTATAGGGGGATGAGGGGGCAAGGCCAGGTGGATAAGTGTAGTAAAACGAAGGGGGAAGGCCAGGTGAATCAGTATAGTGAGATGATGGGGCAAGGCCAGGTGGATGAGTACAGCAAGATAAATTGGTATGGCCAGGTGGATGAGTATAGGGAGAAGAAGGGGCAAGGCCAGGTGGATGAGTATACAGTATGAGATAAATTGGTAATGCCAGGTGGACGAGTATAGGAGGATGAGGGGGCAAGGCCAGGTGGATAAGTGTAGTAAAACGAAGGGGGAAAGCCAGGTGAATCAGTATAGTGAGATGATGGGGCAAGGCCAGGTGGATGAGTATAGGGAGATGATGAGGCAAGGCCAGGTGGATGAGTGTAGGCAGATGAAGGGTCAAGGCCAGGTGGATAAGTATAGAGATATGACAGGGTAAGGCAAGGTGGATGAGTATAGGGAGATGATGGGCCAAGGCCAGGTGGATGAGTATAGGGAGATGATGGGGCAAGGCCAGGTGGATGAGTATAGGGAGATGATGGGGCAAGGCCAGGTGGATGAGTAAAAGGTGATGAAGGGGCAAGGCCAGGTGGATGGGTATAGGGAGATGAAGGGGTGAGGCCAGGTAGATGCCCATAAAGCAGTGAAGAGACAGGACTGTGTGCAAGACTATAGAGAGATGAAGAAAAGGGATGAAGTTGATGACTATAGAGAGATCAAAATGCACCAGAAAGATGAATATGGGACAAGGCTAGGTGAACAACTGAAGGGAGATGAAGAGGCATGGTGCCAGATGGATGACTATAGAGAGACAAAGGTGTGGGACCAGGTAGATGACTATAGCAAGATAAAGAGGCAAGGGCAGGTGGAGTGTGGGTAGAGGTGTATTGGGAGATAAAGAGGTTTGGAGCCTGGTGAATGACTATAAAGGGATGAATGCGCAAGGCCAGAGGGATGGCTGTGAAGGGATGAAGAGAGTGGGGACAGATGGGATGACTATAGAGACATCAAAGACCATGGAACCAGGTGAATGACTATAGAGAGATCAAAGACTATGGGACTAGGTTGATGAGTCTAGGAAATCTCGAGATTTCAACTCCAACTCTAAAAAATCATACCTGCTTGTAGCCTTAGTAATCCTGAAGACTTTGTTTAGTTTGTTCAGATGTGTTTGCCTACCCCTGCTCTAGAGAGGTAACTATGCAGGACTAGGTAAATGACTATAGAGCAGAGGAATGGGTGAGGCCAGATGGATAAGTTTAGCGAGCTGAGGTTGAGGTAAGGGAAGTAGTGGAGCCAGGTGAACTAATACTGTATATGTAAATCAGAAGGGTAGTGTATGGTGAGATTGGGTAGGTTGGACCAGGACTTTTATGGAGACATGAGGGGGCAGCTGCAGTTGAAGGACCTTAGAAGGACTGTAAGGTATGTAAGTGAGTATGTAAGGTCAGGTGGATTTTTTGTAGAGAGATGAAGGGGCGGGGCCAGGTAGACTTTAGAGAAATTAAGTACTGTAGGTGGGGCTAGGTGGCTAGGCGAGTTTATTAGATGGCGCCACAGGGACTTTTCAATGAGAAACGAGGGGGTGATAACTTGGAGTGCATGACTATTTATGGAGAGATGAGAGGACAGGAGCAGGTTGATGACTTAAGAGAGAATAAGTAGGTGGGGTCTGCTGGATTTTTCTAAAGAGACAAGAGGGTGGGGTGTGGTAAATAACCATAGAGAGGTAAAGTAGCAGAGATATGTAGATGACTATAAAAAGGCTGGTGAGATAAGTCTGGGTGAATTATTATACAGAGATACAGTAGGGGGTAGGACTAGGTCAATAAGCACAGGTTCCAAAATGAAGCGGCACAGGCCAAACACTGCCCTCTGCCTTGTTGCATTTGGCGCTGTGAACTTGCAAAAACTAAGAGTGTAATGGCCCGTGGTACCCTGTACTCAACATTTTCACACTAGAATTCACAGCAGATCAGTACCATAGCGACTGCCACTTTACACCACATGTCGGCTTGCATTTCACAGGGAGAAAATTCAGATTAAAATCAACACCAATCCGCTGCTTTAGATGCAAGTCAGACCTGAGTCTAAAAGAAGAATTAGACACATGCAAGGATTTGGACTTTATTGCAATTCAATGATTGATTCTACGCTCCAGAATGTTATTCTCAGTGTGGAGAAAACTTGATGGAGCGCGGAGAGAGGTGCGAAACTAATGAATGTTCTTTGTAGAGAAAAATCTGTATGAGTTGTATAGTCTATTTTCAACATTTAAGAAAGAGATAAGCATAAAAAAAAAAACTTTATTATGCACAAAAATTAACAACTTATTTCTGTTAGCCCTTTCAAGATTTCCTAGATTATTGGTACTAATTGAACAGCAAAAAAAAAGAGTTTATTTATTTATTTATTTATTTATTTTTTAAAAATTAGTTTGTGAATTGTGGCTACAAATAAGCAAACATACACAGCGAAAATGTGAAATATAATCTGCAAACGCGACTAGCAATGTGTACAAATTCAACTCAAAATTGTGATTTAATGCATGATTGCGTCAGATAAGGAAATCAATTCTAGAAGTTGAAAGCATCTAAACTCTGTAACGGAGAAAAGCACCTGCATATGCAACTTCCCGGATCATTTTTCTTAATATTCTCTCAGGCTTTAAAGGTAAAATCAATCCTAACCATTGAAAGAAGTGTTGTGAAATGCATGCTCTATTTAATAAACACACTTGAATAGGGTCAATAAACTCATTTGCTGAGTTTGTGGGGTTGCGTTTTTCGACAGCCATGTTTAGTCGGTGTTCTAGGTAGAGTAATTATAGCTGACACCAGCATGACTTTAGGTAGAGGCGGTGGAAATTAGTAGATAGCAGGTGCTTTTAAACATGCAAAGCCGAACTGCAGTGGATTTTTTTTTTTATACAGAGATAGAGAGAGAAAGAGAGTGAGAAGGGGGGGGGGGTTAGAGTGGGTGTACAATATCTATATAAGTGCTCAAGACAGAGAGAGAGAGCGAGAGTGTAGGCAGAATCTGAGTATGAGTCACCAAGACAGAAACAGCAGCAGTGACTATTATGTTCATCTCCAGTGCTATCTAGTGGTCATTTATAGATAAAAAAAGAAAAGAAAAGAAGAAGAAGGAAAAAAAACACCTCTAGTGTCATATTCAACCTTGAAGTGCAATTTCCCTCAACCAGGTTACTTGAGTTCATATCAGAATAAAAGATTCCCTGTAATATTCCCTGTAAACAAATCAATTAAAATGATCAGCAATAAAGAAATAAGTGATGAATGTTTATCTTATAATATCTCATTTTTGTTATACTTCTTTTATTCCAATCTGATCATGAATTTTTTGTTACACAGCAGCAGTGTTTGTATCCTGCTTAATGTGGTTTAATACGACAATAAGAGACTGAAGTTCTGATTTACTTAAGGTGCATTGTGTGTGTGTGTGTGTTTGTGTGTTTAACATCACATGCAGACAAGATAATACCCGTTCCCGATGCAGTACAGGATGATTATGGCTTTCTGACATACGTAATGTGCTTCCCAGTTTTACATGTTTGTCAAAGTATGCGATTTGTTGAGCTTCTGTAAAAAGTGTAATATGCAAAAGGAAGGCCAATGCAAGTAGAATAATTTAGCACTTGAAGGGTAATTTATTACATTTGAAAGTTGAGAATTTAAAAGTTCTGTGACATGCAGACAGTTTTATACTGTTCTGTAAGTTTTACTTGATTATCAGAATATCTCGATATAGTCTTTGTATCTTAAAAGGCAAATGAGGATCTGGGTTCCTGATCGGAGGGTTGGAGGGTTCAAGCCTTGCCACTGCCGGGTTGCCACTGTTTGGTCCTTGAGCAAGAACCTTAACCCTACTCCCTCCCATACAACCCAGCCTGTTTGTGGTCCCAAGCCTGGCTGGGAAAAGTAAGGAACTCTGCGTAAACCCTGTGCCAGATCTTGTAGATCAAATGATTCGATCAACTCCATTAAAGTTTAACCACAGCAAAGTTGTTGTTTTATCGCTCCGTTGATCTGGGTTCTATCTTGAGCTCAGGTTAGCGTCATGTCCCCCCCAACCCCCCATGTCTGTGTGGGTTTCCTGAAGATTCTCTGGTTTCCTCTCACCTCCCAGTCGCATGCCAGTAGGTGGACTGGCTACACTAAATTACCCCGGGTGTGAATAATTGTGTAAAGATAGATGAATAAAATACATATTCATGCAGTTTAATGCCAAAATAGAAACGCTGAAAAGGTTTTCTTTAACACATACCTTCAGATACAAAAATACATAATTATTTTGGGATAATATTTTATTTTGTACAACATGGCTGAAGTTTTCCAATTATTCTGCTATACAACCTTATATATATTGCTATATAACCTTATACATACATATATATATTCATTCATTCATTTATTTTCTATACCGCTTAATCCTGTGTTCAGGGTCGCGGGGGACCTGGAGCCTATCCCAGGAGACTTCGGGCACTAGGCGGGGTACACCCTGGACAGGGTGCCAATCCATCGCAGGGCACACACACATACATACACACGCTCAACCACCCAATCACACACTACGGGCAATTTTAGGAGCGCCAATTAGCCTAACCTGCATATCTTTGGACTGTGGGAGGAAACCGGAGTACCCGGAGGAAACCCACCAAGCACGGGGAGAACATGCAAACTCCATGCACACAGAGACGGGAATCGAGCCTGGCCGGGGAATCGAACCCAGACCCTGGAGGTGCAAGGCGATAGTGCTAACCACTACACCACCGTGCCACTATATATATATATATACACACATATACCTATGTGTGTATATATATATATATATATATACTTATTTATTTAATTTCTTTAAGCTTTTTTTGTTTTGTTTTGTTTTTTGGGAGGAATCTGTTTGAGATATTAACTCACCACAGCTATTACGATGAAATATCCGACACAAAAAGATAATTTACACGTTGCATTTCACATGAGTCATATTAATATTCTTTGTAAATCATCTGTACTGCGGACACATTTTTGCACACAGTAGAAAAAGCTATTTGTATGTGGGAGGTTAGTAAATCAGTGCCTGAATATTTCCTAACCATCACCACATAGTGTAGCTGTGCATTCCTCAAGTGTCAAGCACTGACATGGTCACTAGTAACTCCAACTCGCTAGTTAAGAAGCTGTGTTTCTTTAAAAAAAAAAAAAAAAAACACTGATTTAGCCTCAGCATTAATCTTTATTTTTAGAGAAACCCTGTATAAAATCTCAGACTATGTCTTTCCATGCTGCTTGCCCCTTCTGTCCTGAACTTCAAACCACCTGAGATTCAAAAGAAAAGGAAAGGAAAGAAAAGAAAGAAAAGCCTTTTATTACTTGTACAATTGCATGAGAGGATACTGAAATTCATATTAAAATTCTGAAACTGTGTGTGTTTTTTCATCCAGAAAATGTGCCAGAATTACTTTATGTGGTCCATTAACACCATTGTTTCACAAATCACTTATAAAATAGAAAAATGCTCCTATTTACAGTACTGTTCAAAATTCTTCAACCCCCTTATTCCTTCATATTTTGCTTTCAAAGGGCCGGCCTCTTGTATTTTTTAAATATACATAGTCACACCCTGCCAATGCAGTCAAAGCATACCTAAATACCATATCAGTTCAGGACTGGCCGCGCCAAAGCCCAGATCTCACACATTCGGGCAGCGGATGTACATCCCCTATTTCTGTGGCAGTTATTTACAGGGTCGGGTTGCCAGCTCGATGCCCCGATTGAATCTAAGCACTTGGGTGAATAGCCATGCTCAAGTGTCCTACAGTGGCGACCCAGGAACCAGGGACCTCGTGGTCTGCAGTTCAACACCTTAACCACCAAGCCACCCCCCCCCCCCCCCCATGTACCTTATAGCACAATGAAATATTGTTTTTCTCATATCCCACGTAGGAGGCTGGAGTCAGAACACAAGGTCAGCCAGGATATAGTGCCCCTGGAGCAGACAGGGTTAAGGGACTTACTCTAGGACTCAATGGCAGTTTGGTATTGCTGGGGCTTGAACCCTCAACATTCCGATCAGTAATCCTCAACCGTAGCCATTTGAGCCACCACTTTTTGGTATTTTGGTCCGTCCATGTGTTGTCGGGAATAGCCGTCATTTCTGAGGCAGTTACTTAAGGGGTCGGATTGCCAGCTCGACACCCAGTTGTCATTCACACGCAATTTGGGAACGCCAATCAGCCTAACCTGCATGTCTTTGGACTATGGGAGAAAACCAGAGTACCTGGAGGAAGCACCGGAAGAACAAGCAAACTCCATACACACAGAACAGAGACGAGAAATGAACCCATTTACCCTGCCGGTTCGGCCACCACTACTCCAAGAAAAACTAAAGAAATTACAAGAAAGCTTGCCTAAGAGAGTTTAGGCTGTGTTGAAGAATAGTTGTGGTCATACCAAATATTGACTAAAGCTTGTTAGAATTATACAAACTTTCTTAGAGTAACAGAGTATAGTATGATTATAGGCACATGCACATACTGCACAGATAGTGTACAGATAGTGACGTTTCTTTACTATAAAGAAATGAGGGTGTCTCAAGACTTTTGCTCAGTGCTGTATATATACTGTAGTGCTTAAGCCGTTTCAACTCAGTATCAACCTCTATATTACTTCTAATCTACAATTTCCACATTTCTCTCCTTTAAATTTTGTCATGTTGATCTAAACTCTGTGCTTGTGTGTATGTTTTCAGAGTTTTCTTAGCCGCCGTCTGAAAAGCTCAATCAAGCGAGCCAAGAGCCAGCCCAAACTTGATCGCACCGGAAGCTTTCGCCACATGATTCTCCCACGATTCCGCAGTGCTGACCAGGATAGGTAGGCATGCATAATTTTACACATACACACAAACACACATACAGCAGCTGAGTGAGCACAAATAGCATTATAGGACTCATGTCAAAGCTTATACTGAAATCCTCTTAAGGGTATCTTTCCTGAATAATTCCATTCATCCATCTAGTAGTCCAACCAGGGACCATGGAGGCCAATGGTAAACTTTGTATTTATTCCTATTTTTGCATCGTAAAACCTCCGGTCAACATTCACCGATGCTACGGGGCAATTTTTTGAATGCCAATTAGCCTAATCAGCATGTCTTTGGACTGTGGGAGGGAACAAACCATGCAAACTCCGTGCGCACAGACCCAATGTGGGAATTGAACCCAGGACCTGGAGGTGCAAGGCAGCAGTGCTAACCACTAACCCACTCCTGAGTAATTAGTTATTAAAAATCTTATTTCCGTCAGTGTGTCCTAAAGCAAGTGCGTTTTAAAGACTTCCGACAGATGAGCCTGAGTGGTCTGCATGCCGACTGGGAAGGCATTTACACTCGCAGTAGTGATAGGAAAAATTATTTAATCTTCATTGTGAATCTACATTTAGACTATAAAAAACATGGATATACGCAGAGATTTTTATTATTATTATTATTATTATTATTATTATTATTATTAATAAACATTTCCAATAAAAATATGCAAATATATTAAGACTATGTATTTTTAATCTAGATCTTTATTGTCAGCACCACCATATAAACTCCACAGTGAAGTAATGTAACATTTCTTCCGTGGCCCAAAGTACAAGACATATTTATGAAACAAGTATAAATAATGGATGATGCAGGCTAAAGAAATCAAAATGCACCACAATGTAGAAAGGATCGTTTTATATTCCAATCCTCACCTCACTTGAATTTTAGCCCGAGTTGATTCAAGGTTTCTCACCCTAATTGACACGACAAGCCGTGTTGCGCTGAAGTGGTGCTCATTTCCTGGTCTCCTCCGCCAGTACGTGACATCTGCCAGTCATACGGCAGAGCCGAGGACTTTATCCCTAAGCTCCTTCAAGCCTGTTGAAGTTCATTATAATGGATGAGTTCCTCGCCATATACCAGTACGGTCGGAGTTCACGCTGTCGTACTGCTCGTGTGGCGGAGACAAATTTTCTATACTCAGTTTTCTATACACAGTGATTCGGTAAAAACAATATAGAAATATACGCTTTGAGTCCCAGCTTCAAGCTTTAGGTTTCTAACGAATCATAACGCTGAAGATTTATTATATTTTAATTGTGTAATTTACTGTATAAAGTAATAATAAACAAAAATGAAGTAATAATCAACAAAAACAAAGAGTACTTGTATAGCATTGACGCTTCTTACGCTGCTGATTCCTGTTATGTGCCGGTGATATTTTTCTCTTATGTACTATTTCACTACAAAATACTTGATTTTTTTTTTTTTTTGTCAGAATGGTAAAAAAAAGAAAACTTAAAGAAAACTTCACCATAGAAATATGCAAGAAAGTTTGTTTGTTGCTTTTGTTAGCCTTAAATGACATACGTAGATATACAGTATTTTCATTATTGAACATATTGCGGCCCTGATAAGATCCAAATTACGACTGCAAAATTTGTGAATGTATTAGATTACATGTTGGAAATAGACTTCTATAAAAACCTGCCCTTTAGTTGTATTCATTTGTTCACAAAGTTGCCATTCTCTACAGTAAGTGACTTATTCCAGACTAGTGTTAAATTAATTGATTTGCATGAACTTTTCCATGCATTTTGCACCTTGTGATGTAAACAACCCCGGTTGCTTCTTTGTTACTGTATATAAAGCAAACACGCACCCCTCTACAGACCCTGTGAGTAAATCTGCTTATGTAGTTTTTAAGCTTTTGCAGATTTTACAGAGATACACATTTAATAAATCAGGGCTTGTGTTGAACGTTTATTAGGTTCTGTGATATTAATAAAATCGTCTATTCAGAAGCTATCAAAATTGATGAGATTAGATTCTATTAGAAAGCAAGAGCTTAACCAGTAAAGAAACAGTAAGCACAGATTTTAACCTGTTTATATAAAGCATAACCATGTATGCACTGATGTTTAATATATTTTTTTTTAGTTATGAATAACAGTATGTATATCTGTGGATTAGAACCTGAAACGTACACAGATTAGCCATAACATTAACACAATAACATTGATTACTGTATCTATTGTACAGTACACTAGCAAACTGGTGATAGGGATTATAAGCACCCAAGGGTCACTCTTGCCTGCGGACACTGAAGGCCAGCCTCTCTGGTCTAATCCCACAGAAAATCCAATGAAGCCCAAATCTCTGAAAAAGGTCAATGCTGGCCACCCAGTACATCCACAGTCCATAGATCACAAAGAGCACTTTTAGGATGCGCTGGATAAACAAGTCCGATTAACAGAGGCCTCGTCCCACAGCACCAAAAGGATTCGCTACCAGCAACCTAGTGCCAGACACCACGGCACACACCCAGAGGCTCTTTGTAGTCAGAGCCACCCCGGAGGCACCAGGGGAACCCAAAACCTATGGGGTTGTAATGTTAATGGTTTGGTGAGAGGTGACAGTGAAACTGTACTGTTAAAAAGAACTTGAATATTGAAACGGATTTAAATGATTAATGCAATTAATTATTTAAATTAAGTATATATTAAGTATATATTAAGTTAATATTTTTAAATGTTCATATACTGTAATTTCAGTACAGACATACATTTTTTGGTGGCTTGACTAACCTAGTACATGACTCGTCGCTGTTTAGATAATGTTGACTGTTAAAAAGAATAATATGGTGGTTTTAACAAAAAGAAAAACTATCAAGCAAATTTTTCAAAAGTTACAGTTAAATGAGATGGTGATGAGATGGCTTTATGAACAAAATGTTTTGTAAAGCAAAACATCTGACTGCATTAGCAAATTTTGGGTCCAGGTTGGATCCCCGGGCCAGGTTAGATTCCCACCTCTGTGTGCATGGAGTTTGTATGTTCTCCCCGTGCTTGGTGAGGTTCCTCTGGCAGCTCCAGTTTCCAAAGTATAAAGACGTGAAGATTAGTCTATTTGACGATTCCCAAATGACCTGCTGCTTGTGAATGAGTGTGTGTATGTGTGTGCCCTGTAATGGATTGGCTGTCTAAGGTGTACCCCCGCATCATGCCCTAAGTCTACTGGGCTCCAGGCTCTCCGTGACCTCCGTGACACAGGTTAAAGCTGTATAAAGTATGAGTGACTGAGAATTCTCTGATTTTAAATTAGAAAATATAAGGAATAAAAACTTTTATAATTATTTAATAAATTGTTTTCTTTACTTGTTTTGGTACAATTTCAGTTTTAACTCAACTCTTTTATGAACGCTTGCTGCTTGAGGCCTTTAGTTCATATTTGGACTCGAGCTGGGGTGATTCTAGCTATTGATTTTTTTTTGTTTGTTTGTTTGTTTGTTTAGGAATTTCAACTTTAGTAGGTTTAGGAGGTCTATATACAATATAATAAATATAATTTATTTTATATAATAACCATCAAGATAGAATGATTTATTATTTTGTGCATTGAAATTGCTACACAACAATCAATCATTGCATGAAGTCCTTCAAAACCTGCTGGATCTACTGTAGCTGTAAAAAAAAAAAAAAAAAAAAGACGTCTGCAGTACTCAGGTGTTGCTCACTCGATCCATGCCTGCTTGATTGCTTCCTGAACATCGTGTACAGCAGGGTTCTGTAACTCCAGTCCTGGAGGTCCAGGACAGTTTGTACTTCACCAACACCGAGAACTAATTAGCTACGTGCATACTTTCTTTCTTTCTTTTCCCTATATTGTTAAATCTACTTTTGCTGCTATTGTGTTCCTTTACTCTCAAAATTAGCCGACACGCTTTGGCAATACTGTTTTTTATTTATTTATTTATTTTCTTGATGGTAAATGCATGGTGAAAGTCTGCTCTGACTGATGGTAATCTGAGGGAGCGACAGACCTTCAACTTGACCTGCCAGTCTGTATTCCTTGATTTTTCGTCTTGAAATAACCCAGAAGGACGTTTTCTTGATGTCTGGTCGCCCGCGCCGTCTAGTTTTTTGTGCTGGGCTTAATTCCTCCCCCTCCCCTCCCTCGGACGCTGAGTGCCTCAGTAAAGTAACTCTCTAAGTCTGTCTGATGTTTTACTGTGAAACACCTCCACCTCAAGGCGGAAATATTTCGCGGCTAAATCCCGGAATGATCAGTCCTAACGCCGCCACTGGCCTTGAGCGGTGTCCAAGACGACCATGAACTATCGTTTGCCAAGTGATCTGACAGTTCTGCTCATTCAGGCACTAAGATTTAATGCACAATAAGAAGCAGCAACATCACAGCATGATGAACACAAGGGGAACCATTAACTGTTTTATTGTTATAGCAGTGTTATTAGTCTTTCTTTTTTACGGCTCTCTTGCTGCAGGACACGTCTGATGCAGAGCTTCAAGGAGTCGCATTCCCACGAGTCTCTGCTGTCGCCGAGCAGCGCGGCCGAGGCGCTGGACCTCACGCTGGACGAGGATGCCATCATCAAGCCCGTCCACTCCAGCATCCTCGGCCAGGAGTACTGTTTCGAGGTATGGATGTGTGTGTCTGAGTGCAAGAGAGAGAGAGAAAGACATTTTGCTTTGAAATGTAGGAATGAAGCTATGAGTCATGAATTTACACCAAATTGACGGTAATATTAAACAATCCATATAGATGTGGAATTATTGACAAATAATAATGGTAAAAGTTGTGATTGCATAAGTATCCACCTCTTGTTGCTGTTCCTGGAGTTTGTTTCTTAGAAACCTACTTAAACTAACAGCGTCATAGAGACCAAGTTGAGATTTCACAACAAGTCCAGGAGAAAATTCTGGAAACGTACCATCATGGTTTAGTTATTTAGTTAAAAATAACTCTGAGCATAAAACATCCCACAGAGCACCGTTAGAGACCTATAAAAAAAAAAAAAAAAAAAACACGAACAAATATGACACAACCATGATTCAGCCTAGAGGAAGCGGCACACCAAGCGTCAATGGCCACGGATAAATGAGAAAACGCAACCAGGAGGCCAATACTTATGCAAACAAGACCTTTTGCCATGTGTGTATGTATATGTGTGGTCTTTAGGTAACAACAGCTTCAGGCACGAAGTGTTTCGCCTGTCGATCGGCTGCCGAGCGGGACAAGTGGATTGAGAACCTGCAGCGAGCTGTTAAGCCCAACAAGGTAGGATACGTGGGTGGCTGGCTCTCAGGCTCTACAACCGAGTCCAACTGTGAAATGTATCCTAGATATGTGTTATTGTGTGTTGTTATATAATTCTAATGCTTTATATTTTACATATGCTATTAGGTTGTTAGTAGAGTCTAAGTGAATGGTGGAGGAAGTGGAGTTTTCACTGTGCTAAATGGGTGGCTATACATTTCTGTTTTACTATCAACAGGTGCCTCTTAGCACCAGGGCAAAGGGAAAAAAAAGGCTTTTCCTTGTATATACAGTACAGCAGTCAAGTCTATGGACTATACAAGCTATGATTATTCTCTCATTCTCTTTACCCCTCATCCTGTACAGGGTCGCGGGAGGCCTGGAGTCCATCCTAGGGGACTTGGGTGCACTAGGTGGGGTACATCCAGGACAGGATGCCAATCCTTTGCAGGACACACAAGCATGAAATCTTACACACACTTTCACACACTACAGGCAATTTGGAAATGCCATTTAGCCTAATCCGTATGCCTTAGGACTGGAGCGAGCAGCCAAGGTACCTGGAGGAAACACGCTAAGCACGGGAAGGACATGCAAACTCCACACACACAGACCTAAAGGTGGGGTTCAAACCCTCAACCCTGGAGGTGCGATGCCACAGTGTTAACCACCGTGCCGCCCTACACTATAAATGCTAATAATCAAGCAAACAAATGCATTACGGTAATATGGTTTGAAGCACAAAATAGTTTTAACTTGATTCAATTTAACTTGATTTAATTTGTAATGGGGGCTGTGGTGGCTCAGGCCATTGAAGCTCTGGGTTGCTTTGTAGGGGGGCCGAGCCCCTTCACCGCTAGGTCACCACTGCTGGATGTTTGGGCAAGACCCCCCTTAACCCTACTGCATGCAGTGCCAGCCGTGAGTGCAGGTAAAAGAATAGGAGGTTGTGCCAGGAGGGACATCTGGCATAAGATGTGTGCCAGATCTTGCAGATCAGATGATCCAATGTGGCAACCCATAGGATACAAGAGACAAGAAAAACACTAAACACTTAACCTGCAGGAGTGTTGTGAAGTGGCCCAACAGAAAACAATCTGAGGACCATGTATGTGAATGTCAGCCACGTGTCACAGGGGGAGTCAAAAAGAGCACATACAGTAGGCCATGCAGTTTCAATTAGAGGGATGGTATTACTCTATCTTGACTATCAGAGTGATATTAACCAACCATGAACATCAATGAGATAATGAGTGTGATTATGAGTTCAGTACTGTGAAAAAGTCTCGAGCACTCCTTATTTCTTCATGAATGAAGCTGTAGAACAACATGGATTAAAGTGCATAAAGATACAATTTAGAAATTGCTTGTTTATGTAACAACATGAGCTGCAGCCTTATTTCCCCTCTCGTCTGTTCCAACCACGCAACATTAAGCATATATACCATATACTGTAATATACTAACCGGCTTGATCAAGTGATGATGACATATAGTATTGTCATCATCTGCACCTGTTTCTCACTTGTTCATGTTTTAGGATAGATGATTTTAATCTTTACTGATCCATAGGTCAGTAAAGCTGGTCAAGTACAGGCTGAAAACTTGTCCTGGAGGAAGCCTGGAGTACTGTTCATCAAGACTACATTAAAAATCAAAGATAATCTGCCCTTTGGAAGCAAAGAAGAAGAAATTAGGGGTGTCGTAACACATTTGATCAAAATGGGGGATGGGAGTGGGCAGTTGTTTCCCACCAGTTTTCATCCAAAATATTTAAATTAATGGCATTAAAATTAACAAACCCATTCCTTTTTAATGTAGTTACCAATATAAGCGGTAATAAGTAACAAGCTTTCAACCCAACAGACATGAACTTGGTAAAGTTGCCACTGGTGAAAAATTCACAACTGCCTTCCTTGCAGCAAGAGAAATAAAACCTCTGATGTAACACACTGTAACTCCTAGCACGACTAATACACCTCAGAATTAACGATTTTTTCAGGGGGAAAAAAATTCTTGTTATCAGCACAGCTTGAAATTTAAATAGCAAAGAAGGTTGCGATGACAGTATAGCAGCTAATGAACTCATCTGTTAGAAAAGTGATTTGATTTTGCGCAGCTGTTTGCTACACTTATTGAAAAGAGAATTGGGGCTAGGACTCATTAGCCAGTGTGATTATTGTGGTTCTTGCTGAGTAAAGACTGTAGTCTGATAAGATTAGTCATGCTGAACCTTGAATGACCCTAAACACGCTTCTGCAATAGGTGTAAAGTATGAGTAATTTCCATAATATCCTAGATTATTCCAGAATATTGATGCTGCATAGATTTTAACAAAGTGGTTTAGTCGATAGCTTTGTATTGTCCTTTATTAGCCTTTGTTATGGTTATGTAGGTGCACTTGAAATACCTTAGAACAAGCCAACCATGAGTCGGCAGCTTTAGCTGAGTCTCATTAAAAAGAGCTGCCTGAAGTGTGGCATTCAAACTAGGAATGTGGCAACAGCTGGACACTGAATGAATGCTAAAGTCATAGTTGCACATGCAAATCGTAGTTGCTGTAATAGACCCCTTTCCTTAAAACAAACACAAATAATTTGTCTATGATTAAGTGTTTTTCTTGACATTAAATTAATTGCATAAACTGATCAGTAAGGGAAATTTTTCATTTCATTAAATTTTTCTAATTTTCTCGCATCTCCATGGTCGGGGTTCTATTCCTGCCTCTGGTCTGTGTGCATGGAGTCTGCATGTTCTCCTTGTGCTTGGTGGGTTTTCTCCTGGTATTGCAGATTAGGTTAATTGACGTTCCCAAATTGTCAGTATTTGCTCATGTGGGTATGCACTGTGATGGATTGGTACCCTGTTCTGGGTCTACGCCACCTCATGCCCTAAGTCTCCTGGGATAAACGCCAGGCCCACCGACCCTATATACAGGAAAAGTGGTATACAGAATACGTAATAAGTGCACTTTACACAAGCTTTATCTTATGTTTTGGTCTTTTTGACTAAATGATGCAGGATAACAGTCGTCGGGTGGACAATGTTCTTAAATTGTGGATTATCGAGGCGCGGGATCTTCCACCTAAAAAGCGCTACTACTGCGAGTTGTGCCTGGATGACATGCTGTATGCGCGCACCACCAGCAAGCCTCGAACAGACACGGTGTTCTGGGGTGAGCACTTCGAGTTCAACAACCTCCCGGCTATCCGAAGCCTGCGTCTGCACCTGTACAAGGAGACGGACAAGAAGCGACGCAAGGTCTGAGTGATGACAAAAAATAATTCTAATGTTTTTATTGATGGATAGCATTAATATGCTGACACAAATGTATTTTATTCGGCAGTGTTGTAATGGATAAGTATGATAGTTGCGCTGTACTGATTGAGGATGTTTGTTTTTGACAGGAGAAAAGCACATATCTCGGCTTGGTCAGCATTCCCATCTCGAGCATCACGGGTCGTCAGTTTGTGGAACAGTGGTACCCAGTCATCCAGCCCAGTGTTCTTGCAAAGGGTGGAGGTGTGGGCAGTGGAAAGGTCATTAATGCCTCACTGAGGCTCAAATCGCGCTATCAGACTATGAGTATCTTGCCCATGGAGCTGTATAAGGAGTTTGCAGAGTATGTGACGAATAATTATCGCACTCTCTGTGCTGTCCTGGAGCCACTGTTGAGCGTGAAGAGCAAGGAGGAAGTGGCCTGCGCTCTGGTGCACATCCTACAGAGCACCGGCAAGGCCAAGGTCCGTGAGTGCACTTCCTCCTAAAATTTGCACCATTTTGAGTTTCAGAAATATACAGTAGCAGGGGTAATTACCTCAGCACGTAAAAGACTCAGAAAAGGTTTTCTGGAAATGAGTTGTGAGGATAATTTTTGGAAATCAGATTAGTCTTCCTTTTGTTTTTGATAAACGTCTACACCTAAAATCTCTAAGCAGATCATAAACTCTAAGATGTTTATCATTTTAAATGTTTTGGGCACAAGTAAAATGAGGTTTGAGAGGACTTGTGTTTCTTGTGCAGGATTTTCTTTCGGACATGGCATTATGTGAGGTGGATCGATTCATGGACAGAGAGCATCTCATCTTCAGGGAGAACACACTGGCGACCAAAGCCATAGAGGAGTACCTCAAACTTGTTGGACATCGCTACCTTAAAGACACGATTGGTATGTGGTTAGGGTGGTGATTATCATAACTATCTTGGTCTGACCAGACACAGCATTATAGCTTTAAAAAAAATCTAAAATATTTAATTGTCAGTTTAGACAAACAATAAAGAAACTTGAAATTAACTTTCCATCTGGCAATTATGGTATGCAACCTTGATCAGCTCAGTCTGCTTGGGCATATTGTATCTGTTTGGAAGAAGCTGGATTTTTCGGTTGAACATGTAAGAGATTTCTGAATTAAAACATGATGCTGGTGATGATTCCCTCTTACTCATTGAGGAATTAAGCATGGGAGGTTGGCAAGAATTATGTTAATGGCATTGCCCTTGTTGATAATGGACATGATCTGTGTGTGTGTGTGTGTGTGTGTGTGTGTGTGTGTGTGTGTGTGTGTGTGTGTGTGTGTGTGTGTGTGTGTGTGTAGGTGAGTTTATTCGTGCACTGTATGAGTCAGAGGAAAACTGTGAGGTGGACCCCATGCGAACCCCACCTTCCATGCTTCCAGACCACCAGGCTAACCTACGCATGTGCTGTGAACTTGCACTCTGCAAGATTATCAACTCCCATTGGTATGTTATTCCCTACAATCTCTTTTTTTCTTTTGCTTCATGTTTTTTTTTCTTTTCAGGCCAGAACATTTGGCCAAAACTTTTAGCAATCTTGAGACCTTTCACTCTACTTGATTTCTGCTGATCTAGCCACTCTCGCCCTATTTAAGTTTTTACTACGGTCAGCAATCCAGGTCAAGAAATTAAAATTGACAAGAACAAGGGCTGCAAAAAGATGCTGAGAGACACGCAGAGTCCCATCAGTTTCACTGTCTGCCCGAAATTATAATAACAGATTGAACTTTAAACTCTTAAACGTTAAAATCAAGATATACATACCACACTGAAGTAATATCCATTAAAGTCATTTATTGATCATGTACAGTATGAAAAACAGATTATCAAGTCAGGAGTTCATGAGATATTGGATTGCTAATTTCATTTGCATTGCCATGGCAACTCATTGGATATTTATAGTCATCTGAGCTCAGTATTAATGTAAAAAAAAATAATTAAAAAGGTGGCCCTAGAGCCAAGCCATGTGGGACACCATAATTTGCTTGTATATGTCCTTATATTTTTTTCTTTGCATTTACAAATTGATAGTGGTAATCATTTTAAAGAATTATTACAGCCTATATCTTGCTAATATGCTTAAGCAAAACAAGCAAAGCACAGGATTAAAGTTTTCTCAATCACATTTTGAGAATTGTAGCTATGTACCCAAAGGAAAATGAATTGCACAAATCTACAAGTGTGTACAGAATTGTGAAATAAGGGTATTTTTTCCTCTCCCTTAACTGCAAAACTAGTATTGATGTATCAGTTATAATAAGGCAGTATAAAACAGTGGAAAACCCTAGTGCAAAAAAAAAAAGCAGGAAAGCGGCACCATGATTCATTGTACATTATTCTGTATGTTTAGTACTGTAGTTCTAATTTATTATTCTTACACTTTCTACAGTGTTTTTCCACGGGAGCTGAAGGAAGTGTTTGCATCGTGGCGTGTGCGTTGTGCAGAACGAGGTCGTGAGGATATTGCAGACCGGCTCATCAGTTCATCGTTGTTCCTGCGCTTCCTGTGTCCAGCCATCATGTCTCCATCACTGTTTAACCTGACGCAGGAGTACCCATCTGAGCGCACATCCCGAACCCTCACGCTCATCGCCAAGGTGGTGCAGAGCCTGGCCAGCTTCTCCAAGTCAGTCACTAGAGTCCACTGCCATCCAGGCCGGATCCATACTCACCATCCAGGCCCAAATCATACTCGCTGTTCAGGCCCAAGCCATAATCACAACACTTCAGTATCCTTACTCAATCCATACTTACCGCTCAGTCCCAAAGCATACCATCCAGCATCCTTAGTTGATACCTACACCAGCATCCCTGACTCAAACAATGTTAATTATATTCATTACACATATCCAAAAAACTTCCAGGATTATACAGGAATTATGTAAAACATACTCCCAGTTCAGCCCAAAACTTAGACATCACCTTCATCCAGCCCATCTGCACCCTCTGCACTAAATATATTTCCTATTTGTGGAGGTAATATTGATTAATTATAATTATCAGTTTGTCCCTGAGATATCAGTAGGAAGAAATCTTTAGAGAGATTACTGCAGAACCAGACTCAACAGCGAACCCATCCTCAATGGGTGATATCAGATAGATAGAGCAGGTAGTGATTTGCAGTCATACTCTTTATTATGAGCCTGGGAAAGTTGTTTAAGTTAATACAAAGTCAACTTTTGTTGGTGGTGGCTCAACTGCTTGTGGGAATTTCAGCCCTAAACTATTAAGAGACTGCAGTCACAAGCCATCAGAGAAAAAACTTCCTGTATCAGTCCTTCATGGTCATGTTTCTCAAACAGACCACATGGGGCCATTTTCAGCAGCAGTAGACGCCTACATGTGACAAGGTCTCCAACCAGAAGCAGGGCAGTAGGATGTGGTCGACAGGTCCGGTGGGCAGAATGGGTCAGGATCTCTGGAAACTCAGGAATGTCACAAGTAACTCAACAGAGAGAGAGAGAGAGCAATTACGTATGGTCATAGTCACATAATGTATAAGGTTTATGCATACAGTATTTAGAGCAGAGTGCAACCAGTGACTCCGGCTGGACTAACTATGACAGCATACTATACTCCAACATTCCAACCAAAGCCATATTTACCATCTATGCCCAATCCATAATTAATCTGTAGGATCCCTATTTAACTAATTCTTAACATTTAGGTCATATCTATTGCATCTCATCTAACCCATGCCTAATCACCCAGGCCATACCCACAGTGAAGGTCCAAGGCATCCCTACTCAACACAAGCCAGCCGTCTAGACCTAATCCATTTTCCCATTTAGACCGCTATAATATTTTCTAATCTGGGACATCACTACTATACCCAATCTACAAAAAGGCATGTACATGTGCTTAAGATCCAAGCCCCACTCAAACTACCATCAAGGCCAAATACATGGTCACCATCAAGGCTCATACTGTAGCATACTCATTAATCTTTCACACCTGTACCCAGCCAAAACCAACAATAGCAAGATAATTCCCATTCCTAAGATATCTGGCATGCCTACCCAACCCAACCTAACAATCCATGTCCATCCCATGCTTACTATTCAAGCCCAAACTATGCTAAGTACCAAATCATTTCTCTCCAGAATTGCTGCACATGCCAATCTCACCATCCATGCCCTTACCATAACCAACCTGGGAATGCTATTCAACCAACTAATCTTCCAGGCCCAAATCCTAATGACTAAACTCCAGTGTCCCAACACAAAACATGCTTTACCATTAAACTCTGTGCCATGTGTCCATTATTACTACCTACTTGACTAACTGTCATCCCCTACCTCGCCCTACCTGTACTCACTGTTAAATACCAATCCGTAGTCATTAGTCTAAATGCAAACCATAGTCCATTCACATGTAGATACTGTAGGTACAGCCTCCATTTAGAACCAGTAAATCCATTTCATATCACCCTACGTACAGTATGCTCATTAAAATCGACTATTCTAATCTATTTTCTGATGATTTATTTGCTATTCTGTCCCACTAGACAGTGCATTAGGATCTCATCCATGAGCTCATTATCTAAAATCCACTCTCGCCCTGTTTTTTTTTTTTTTTTCACTTGTCATGTTCCAGGCTCCTCCACAGTAACTGTGTATAACTTCAGGCTTTTCCTGTACATGTGCCATGCTTTTCATCACAATTTCAGAAACATTCTCATTTAGCTTTGCTCTCCAGCACTGAGGAATGTGTGTGTGTGTGCGTGTGTGTGTGCGTGTGTGTGTGCGTGTGCGTGTGCGTGTGCGTGTGTGTGTGTGTGACCGAGTGTGGTGAACAGTTTATCTGCTGCTCTATCGCTGTTCCGTCTGTGTCTGCATCGCGCTCATCATCTGTCTCTCTTTCTCTTTAATCCCTCCTTTTCTCTGTCACCCATCGACCACTCAACCCTCTTTCCCCTTCATCTTCCTGTTCTTTTCTCTCTCTCTCTCTTTCTTTTCTCTGTCATATTTGTCTTCTATCATTCTCTTTCCCTCTTCTCTGCCTGTCAATTTCCCTTTTCTATCTCCTTTGCTTTTCCCTTTTTTCCATTCTCTCTCTCTCTCTTTCTCTCTCTCTCTCTCTCTGTCTCTCTCTCCCACACTCCTCTTTGCTCTGTGTATTCTGTAGGTTTAGTGGTAAAGAGGATCATATGATATTTATGAATGAGTTCCTGGAGATGGAGTGGGGATCCATGCAGCAGTTCCTCTATGAGATCAGTAATGTGGACTGTGGTAGTAACGCGGGGGCATTCGAGGGTTACATCGACCTCGGCCGAGAGCTCTCAATTCTACACAGTCTGCTCTGGGAAGTTATGGCCCAACTTAGCAAGGTAACAAAATATCCGAAAGTCATACATTATGATAATTAGTCAAATTTTCATGACTTAACTTTTCGTGACAGATTTTACAGTAAATTTATCAGGTTGATTGTAATTTGCCTTAGATGTGATTTTTTTTTTTCCACACAGTGAATGTCTCTGCTTTGATCGAGTCACTGGATTTGCATGTGCTACAGGAGAAAGGGCATCGATTCCATTTATAACAGATGCTGGCTGTGAAAATAACTGAGATTTTCCCTTTGTTGCAATCGGAATAACATATTTAAGACAATTTACTTTTTTAATTTATTTTTGGGGGTATTAAGAATTTAAAATGAAAGAATTGAATTGTGGTTAAGAAACATGCGAATAAGAGCAGGGTTTTGATCAGGAAAGTAGTATCCACCGGTCAGCTATGACATTACGATGCAAAATATTACACCCAGTATTATGTATGATCCAGGGCAGCTCTATCCGCTTGGACTCCACAAGACCTTTTGGGGGTGTGCAGTGATATACAGGGCCAGGAGTAGCTCAGTGGTTAAGGCATTGGACTACGGTTCGGAAGATCCCAGGTTCAAACCCCACAACCACTAAGTTGCCACTGTTGGGCCCTTGAGCAAGGCCCTTAACCCTCAACTGCTTAGATGTATAATGAGATAAAAATGTAAGTCGCTCTAGACTTATAAGGGCGTCTGCCAAAAGCCTAAAAGTAAATGTAAATGGAGCACCAAGACATTGGCAGCTGTGGGTTGCAGCTTGTTGGGCTGTCCTTGGATCCATGGGTGATAGATCAAATTTGGATCTGGGGAAATTGGAGGTTCGGTCAGCAGCCTTGAACTCTTTGCCTGCTGGGCCAAATGCATGACAGGTTGTGGTGCACTGGGTGTTCTATTGCCTTCCTCTTGTGGTTAACATTGACTTTTTCCAATAGGTTCCTCTGCATTGACTCTGCATTCTGTGGGGTCAGAATGGATGGATATCCTGTATTAGATAAACGGTAGAGAGGATGAGTGAATGAATAAATAATAATCTTTAATAAGAAGTTATTAAATCTTTGATAATGGCAACTGTTCCACTAGTTTAAAAAAAATCAATGTGCCCTTGGCTGTGCTTAATGAATGCCTGGGGTTCCCCAGACCCCATTTTGAGAATCAAAGAGTTCATCTCTGACCAAGGGTAAATATAAATAAAATACTGTATGTGCCACAACAGCATAATTAAAGCACAGCCTGCATTTTTGTAGGGTGAGTTTCAGAGTTTTTATTTCATATGAACACAGTGTAAATGTGTAAACATGCATACTGTACATCTAACAGATCTGTTGCTCTTGTTTTGTGCTACTTGCTTTTAATAAAGCATCGTCCACTTCCCACACAAGTCAGAAGTCAAGTTTCTGAGGATCTTTGTGTCTAAAAATGTGGTAAAATTCTCCCTTGATAAAAAAAAAAAGTGCGATAAATGTCCACTTCTGACATGACCTGTCGTCCAGTAGCAGCTTTCAGTGCCACAGAAAGGATTTATTCTGCAGTACAGTACTCAAAGGACTTCAAAAACCTGTGTAGTTAATTTTTTTATGATGTCAACAGTGCAGCTGTTATCGCACAGCACTTTGCAATTAGAAATGTAAAAATTGCAGAGGTGTCAACAGTTACACTGCCCAAAGTGCTATCTTAGCAATTGAAATATCTCGAATCTAGTCAAATTCAAATACATTTTTTTATCATACGATAACAACAGACACATTTTAAGTAATAGTCATTTTAAGCATAAATGTCTTGTTTCAAGAAATGCATGCTTAAAAATGCTTTGCATTGTGTGTGCAATTATCTGCCAATAGAACAAGAGAATGACACATTTAAATATGTAGTAAAATATGAGGTGGTATCAAAAAGTTTCCAGACTAGTTTTGTAACGTGCCAACAGACGCACAGTCACAGGGATCGCCCACCTTCATAAGTCAGTGTGCCAAAAGACATCATCCTGTGCACATCAGGATCTGTGGGACTGGTTCTATTCTGACCATTTGTGTTACCATGTCTGCTATTTCATCATGGACAACAAGTTAGAATAAAGACTGAAGATCAAATTTTGCGTGAAATTGGGCAAATCTGCCACAAAGACATTTAACATAACTCGGAAAGTTTACGATGCTGCTGCAATAAGTCGTACAAAGTGTTTTGAGTGACATTCGCGCTTCAAAAGTGGAAGAACATCACTGAGAAACGATGAAAGATCTCAACCCCCGTAAATCTCGAAACCATTCGCCAACTTGTGTATATTATTGCATTACATTCTACAACATTGCTGGAATTGTCGGTATGTCATATGGAACAGTCCAGGCAATCCTCACATGTGATTTGAACATGCATTGTGTTGCTGCCAAGAGCGTCCCCAGGCTGCTGACCCAGGAGAAGGTACATCGCGTTGCCAAGACAGTCTGCCAAGAACTCAATCAATAGTGTCATAAATGACCCATTTTTCCTGTAGAGGATCATTACCGTTGATCCCTGAGACAAAGCAAAGGGAATTCGTCCAGAGGGGACAGACCATCAATAGCAATTCTATATCCAGGTTTTAAGGCATCTGATGGAGGACATACAATGAATTAACAGAGCTCATCTGCTAAGATTTCACTTTTTGGTGTAGTAAATTCCTATATATAACATAATATAACAACAGACAGATTACAAGTATGTTAGGGCTTGTGTTTGCTCTGTTAATGTTTACAGTATACAGTATGTGTTAAAATGATGATAAAATCTCACCTTATAATCTCACCTGTATACATGTACAGGATGCTTTTAGAGGATGTAGGCGATGTCGTGTTTGTAAATGTAGAAAGGAAAGAAACAACGTGTTAGGTGAAGAAAAATGAAAGTTCTGTACATACTGTATACTGTAAGGAAAAATAAACGCACACTAACACTGACAGGTATTCCACCTCTCGGCTGTAATCAACTTAAATTAGTGATGGTCACGGATAAATTATTCAAGAGTTAACCAGAACTCATTTTGAATATATTTTTTTTCTCCGTATTGAATTTTTCAAAATCGCATCCGTTTTAGGCTTATCAATAATTCCAACAATTTTCCATATTCTATGGAAATAATTCCATATTCTATGAATATTTAAAGTTTCAAGCTCTCAGAATTCCATATGGAAACAGCTAAATATTAATGTAACATTTCTCTAATTTAACAAATGTGCACACTTAAATTTATTTTATGGAACGGTCTATATATTATAAAACACGAACAGACAATTTGCAGTGATTATTTAGCAAAATAATTTCTATCCCTAAGGAAAATATAGGACGCTAATTCATTTTTTAGAGATCATGCCTGTATGCATAAACATGATCTAAAAACAATGATTATTTATCTCATTTCTGTACCAGGATGCTATCTTGAAGCTAGGGCCTTTGCCCCGCTTGCTAAATGACATCAGCATGGCTCTGAGGAACCCGCAGCTGCACCGGCAGGCGAGTCACCAGCCACCTGAACGCCACCTCGCACGACCTCCCTATAGCCGTCCAGCCACTAATGACTTCCAGAGCCTGATGATGAGGGAGCAGAACAGGTATAAGAATTCACATTAGACTCCATTCACAAATAGAGAAAGAAACTTGAGAATTGCATTGAATTATAGGCCAGACTATAATGTTATAGAGAACTCAGAACTCAACTCATTGACTGTGCTTGTACAGTCTTCTGTAAGTGACAGTTGGTTTTTAGACCTTCATGAGAAATTTCATCATAAGTCCCAATTTGACTTGAACATCCCCGGTATGATATGATATGATATGATATGATATGATATGATATGATATGATATGATATGATATGATATGATATGATATGATATGATATGATGGACAACACAAAAGAGCTGTTGTTGGTTAACAGACACTGGGCTCTTTAATGGGTCGTTATAAATGTGCAATTTCTAAATGTTAATGCTAGTAAGTTAATTAAACCTAATACATTTTTGTTTGTATCTCTAGTTCTATAGATATCTCTCGTCTACCATCTCCTACCTCTGGAGGCGGTGCTCTCTCTCACCCAGGCATGGCTGGCTTCGAAAGGGATCCCCGTGGCAACAAAGAGGTGTTCTATGTGGCACGCCCACCCTTAGCCCGCTCAAGCCCTGCCTACTGTACGAGCAGCTCTGACATCACAGAGCCAGACCCAAAGGTATGTGAGAATGAACACCAAAACATTTCCAAATAAAGATATTAAATAATGCTATAAATATTAAGGATGTCAAACAAACTGTGGTAATGCAGACAGAGTTACTTTACGATGAACTAAAAGACGATTATTTTGTACAAAACAATGAGAGTACTGCTGGTAATCTGTAAAACAACATGAACAAGCATTGTGAACCAGTTTAATTATTTGATTGTTGGCTAAATTGACTAAAGTGGACATGACTTGAGGGCACTTGACTTAATTCTACTTGAGCGGATTTGACCTGACCTGCCTTGAAGTAATTTAACTGAAGTTGGCTTGACTTGAGTTGACTTGAATCAACTTGACCTGATCTCCCTTGATTCATTTGATTGTAGTGGACTTGATTAGTTTTGACTTGAATTGACCTGACTTGACTCTCCTTGATTTGACCTGACCTGATTTCACTCAGATGGAGTTGTCTTGACTAGATTGCCTTGACTTCACTTGACTTAACTGGATGTAATTTGACAGGACGTCACTTACTGTGACTGGAAACCTTACCATGAAATAAAACATCACAAATGTAACCAGCTTTACTAGGTACAACTAAACTATTCAAATGATCTTGATACGAAAGACTGAAATACTAAATAGACTGTTTATTTATTACCATACAAAGATCCAACTGGCTCCAATGTAACAGATTCCAGCGCTGATTTTTGTGCATGTGTTTCCAAGGTGCTGAGTGTGAATAAGAGTGTATCTATGATGGACCTGCAGGACTCGCGCATCAACAGCATTTCCAACCTGCACTCTGTAAACGACATGCTGAACTCATCACAGGGCTCCATTGCTGGACTGGGCAGTTTCGGTGGCGCTCCTCTGCGGCTTGGGGGCATGAGGTTCAGCCATTCGGGCGGCCTGGCCTCGGACTCGCTTTCCCAGCAGCAGCAGCATGCAGCAGCAGCGATGCACGTGCCACTCTCCTTCCAGAACCCGCTGTTCCACTTGGCTTCGGATGGGCCTCAGTACCATGGGCCACCCCATGCCTCGCATGCCCCACCACTCCTGCTTGCCCCAGAGCCTGAGAACGGGCATGCAGGTTTCGGTGTGCCGGCCTTTGGCCATGGTGGGTTCTCTCGCAGTGAGGATCTTTCTGCCCTGCGCACGCAGAACAGCCTGGTGCAGCCCAGTATCGTCCATTCGCACAGCTACAGCGACGACTACACCCGCCACAACCAGGCCGACTACGCACGCCGGCAGCTATCACTACAAGTGCAGGTATGCTGCAAGTAGCAGTGTTATAATTCACTTTATTTTATTGCAATCATTCACTGAATTGTTCAGTAAAACCTTTTATTTTATTACATTTTTCCAAAATATTTTCTCATTTTGATTATAAAGAAAGATTAATTTGCAGTTTTGTTTTGGAGCTCAAAAACATAACAAAAATATGAGTTACATATAAAAATATTTTAAAAAGGAACAGTGTAATAATGTTTGGAATATATTACCGTACAACAAAGTGTGTACGCTAGGGCTCTGAATTGGATTTTGAGTTTTAATACACACACAAAAAAAGTTTTGGTCCAAAACTAAAATGAATTATTTTGAGATTAGTTTTGATGACCGAAATTATTGCTTTGACTTATGACTTTTTTTTATAGTATAATACATTATTTCTCACTCTGTCTCCCTCTTTTCCCTCTCCCTTTCTCTCTCTCTGTTTTTTCAGGAGAATCTCCACCAGCAGGTATTAATGGGCATGGCTCCTCAGACCGCCACTGGCACCGGAACACCCGCCTCAGTTGCAACGCCCCCGGCCACCATGCACCCCGTCCGCCAGGCCTCTATGGCTCCTCCCCCTACACAGCGGATAAAGCCTCAGCCCTCCCACCAGCTGTCAGTCAGCTCAGCTGCTAACTCCACTCCACCCAAAGTTCGACCCCAGAGCGGAAACCTCCTTCAGTCACCTGAGTCTAGTTTTGGAGCAAGGCCGTTGCCACGTCAACAGCTGTCAGTTAAGGACAGCCCCGCCCCTGGTCTCCCTCATCAATCCAGCACAGCCAGTGATAACCAGCCACCACAGGGAGGTGCTAGTGAAAACATGGAGAATGCACAGAGTGATACTCCTGCTAAGACTGCTCAACAGGCCAACCAACAGCACCTCCTAAAACCAACTACTAACAAGCAGGTACATTTATACATACATGACTGTACACATTATATCACTGAGTATCTGGAGAGTGCAGATACACTGATTAACTACATAACTGTTTGGTTTGTGACACAGGAATTATTTACACAATATGCAATATTTTTGTAAAAACATATTTGCAACAAACGTAAGTGACTTTTGTTAGGTTTATTTCACATCCATGTTTCTATGTTCATTTGTTTAGGGCTCAAAGTCTCCCTCCACACTGAACCCTCCAACCCCTGCATCTGAGCGGACAGTCGCCTGGGTGTCCAACATGCCGCACCTGTCAGCTGACATTGAGAGCCTGCGTGTGGACAGGGAGGACCTAAAACTGAAGGAGCATTCTAAAAGCATGGACGAGTCTCGGCTGGACCGGGTGAGTAACTCTTTTTTTTTGCATTGACAAATCACTAGTAATATCCATTATGGTGTGAAGCACCTTAAAGCTGTAACTGTAGTAGTGCATGGTACTCATTCTGAATGCCACCACCTGACGCACCACGATCATTGCCCAAAAAGCAACCAGGTTAGGAGTGTTATTAGTCAGATTCATTTGTGTAAAAATCGGATAGTTAACATACAGAGGCATAAAACTGATGAACCACACCATGAATTCATGGGAAAGAGTAGTGAAAGCTAGGTGGATAGTGAGAGGTGACAATCTGTTAGCAGCAGTATGGCTTCATGCCAAGAATGAGCACCACAGATGCCCTGTTTGCTTTGAGGATGCTGATGGTGATGTATAGAGAAGAGCAAAAAGAGCTGCATTGTGTAGTCGTAGACCAGCGTATGACAGGGTGCCCCCAGATAAACTGTGGTATCGCATGAGAAAGTCAGAGAAGGTTTCTGAAGGTGGTGCAAGATATGTACAAGGACATCATTACAGCGGTGAGATGTGTCATAAATACGACTGACTGGTTTAAGGTGAAGCACCAAGGATCGTTTCTCGGCCCCTTTCTTTTTCAAATGGCGGTCAGGTTGACAGATGAGGTTAGAGAAGAGTCCGCATGCGACTATGATGTTTGCAGATGATATTGTGATCAGCAGTTAGAGTAAGAAACAAGTTGAGTTGAGTCTAGGGAGGTGGAGGGTTGCACTGGAGAGAAAAGACCTGAAGATCAGTCGGAGCAAGACGGAGTATTTGTGTGTAAATGAGAGTGAGGGTGGGGGAAAGGAGCAGTTGCAAGGAGTAGAGGTAGGGAAGGTGTAGGGGTTTAAATATTTAGTCAACTGTCTAAACCAACAGGATTGTTGTAGAGAAGTGAAGAGAGTGCAGGCAGGGTGGAATGAGTGGAGAAGAGTCTTCTTTGAGAGTGATGTTTGACAGAAAGATATCAGCAAGAAGGAAAGGAAAAGTTTACAGTGCATTAATGAGACTAGCAATGTTGTATAGTCTGGAGACATTGCCGCTGACAAAAAGACAGAATGGAGGTGGCAGAACTGAAAATTCTGTGATTTGCTTTGAGGGTGACAAGAATGGACAGATCTGAAGATCCGGGTTTGAGTAAGTCTAAGGACGTTGTCTGTTTTCCACTGTTTCATAATACAACAGTTTTATGCGAAAAAGGATGGAGGAAATTAAATGGAATGTTTATGGTCGAGGGAGATCTTAATGTCATCTGGATAAACATGGAAAATGTATGTGAATAATGGAGGCAAGGGGAAGCCTGGACGAGGCCTTCAATGGAAACATTTTAAAAAGGTTATCCGATAGCCAATAGAGATGAAATTATTTGTTTGTGAGGTAGAAGACAAACCATGCCTGAGCTGTATCACGCTTGGTTAAATGGAACGGAATATGGGAAACAATATAAAAAGCAGAGGGATCAAGAAGGAAGAGGATGCTCAATGAAAAGAGAATCAGCTGAAACGAGATGGTTATTTGCTACCCTGTTTTTGTGCTGTGTTGATAGAGATTAATGAGTTCATGTAGATTATTGCTAGAACACTTAGACTAAATTTGTTAGTCAGAAGCTTGGATAGAAACTGACAGCTGCAGAGAGAATATGGAAGAAATCACAGCTTGATGCAGATCTTGTCTCTTACCATGCTTTTCTCTCTATATTCTCATGTGAAGTGACTTTCGCTAAAGCTGCCTTCTACAGGGAAAAACTGGTGGCTTCTGCATATGATCCTTGCAAGCTCACAGTGGGGCAAAAAACCTTGGGAAGACTTACAGAAAGCATTTGTCCTCTGTCATTGCCAACAAAGGGTATATAACAACGTATTGAGATGAAATTTTGTTATTGACCAAATAGTTATTTTCCACCATAATTTTCAATTAAATTCTTTAAAAATCCGACAATGTGATTTTCTGGATGTTCTTTTTCTTATTTTTTCTCTCAATGTTGAGGTATACATATGATGAAAATTACAGGCCTCTCTCATCTTTTTAAGTGGGAGAACTTGCACAATTGGTAGCTGACTAAATACGTTTTTGCCCCACTGTATATTATATATATATGTTCTCTTCCCTACTCAACCCACTGGCTCCTTCCGCTCCATTCTCTGTGGCCGCTGATGACATCTCCATATTCTACGGGGAAAATAGACTGAACAGAGCCACAAGATACAACAATCTGCCAGACCTTTGCCCCCGTCCCAACACCTACAGCAAAACTTCAGGACCTTCCCTCTACCACCGTAGCACATTCCACAGAGTCCTTCTGTCTGTCATTGACAACCTCCATGCTAAACTGTTAATTGTCCTCATCCTCCTGGACTTCTCAGCTACATTTAAAATAGTGAACCACTGATTCTCTTGTTTATCCTTACAAGCCTTGGAATACAGTATATAACAAAGAATGGCAATGGTTTGCTTCCTACTTAAAATATCGGTCGTATGCAGTGACATGAAGGGTTTCATATCTACTTCACACAGACTCTCCAAGGCTCTGTCCTCTTCTGTTCTCCATTTATACCTGATCTCTTGGTGAAGTCATAACCTCACACAGCTTTTCACACCACTGTTATGCAGATGCCACACAACTCATTCTCTCCTTTCCTCCCTCAGACAACCAGGTTTGCACCTGGATCTCAGTATGTCTGGCATGTGAATGTGTATGAATCAAAATGTTCAGATAGTCCCTGGTGAGCAAGCCGCGGGCGACAGTGGCAAGGAAAAACTCCATAAGATGTTAACAGGAAGAAACCTTGAGAGGAACCAGACTCAACAGGGAACCCATCCTCATCTGGGTGAAACAGATAGCAGGAAATGATTTGCATTTATACAGTGCGTTAGGTGGCAGGCAGTTCAGCTATAATAATTGATGTTAAAATGGAGTCCAGGTAGTTATTGGAGACTCAGGTAGACTTGTAGAAAGTTCCAGTCCTAAACTATCGAATTGTCAAGTCCTCAGAGAAACAGCTGACAACACCAGTCGAGGCCAGAACTATCTTCTAAATAGATAGAATCATCCCCAGACACCAGACGCATCCCAAAGAGACACACGGGGCATCCATGTGACGAGATCTCCAAGCAGAAGTGGGGCACCAGGATGGGTCAGACAGGTCCGGAGGGCAGAGGGAGTCTGGATCACTGTCTGGCAGCTCAGGAATGACATGTGTAGCTCGACAGAGAGAGAGAGAGAGAGAGAGAGAGAGAGAGAGAGTGAGACGGGGAGAGAGGGAAGAGAAAGAGGGGGAGAAAGAGAAGAAGAGGAGAGATGGCAGTTAGGTATGGTCACAGTCACATAATGTATAATGTGAATGTATATTTACTGTAGAGTGCAAGCAGAGACTCCGGCAAGACTAACTATGACAGCATAACTAAAAGGGAGAGCCAGAAGGAAACACAAACATGAGGGATCCCGGAGATGTAAAGCAAACAATCACCCCACCGTCAACAAACCTGAGTGATCAAATGAGACTGAGGAAGACAGCATCTAAACATACCAGTTCACCATAATACTCTACGTCCATGAGTCCCCCAGATCTGCTCCTTTACCTAAGGCAAATCTATTTATAAAATTGCTTGGCTAAATAAATAGGTTTTTAGCCTAGACTTAAACACTGAGACTGTGTCTGAGTCCCGAATACTATTTGGAAGACTATTCCATAATTTTGGGGCTTTGTAAGAAAAAGCTCTGCCCCCAGCTGTAGTTTTCATAATACGCGGTACTGACAAGCAGCCTGCATCCTTTGATCGAAGTAGGCGTGGCGGATCGTAAGACACTAGCAGTTCACTCAGATAATGCGGCGCGAGACCATTTAATGCTTTATATGTCAAGAGTAGTATTTTAAAATCAATGCGAAATTTCACAGGGAGCCAATGCAGTGAAGATAGGATAGGGGTGATGTGCTCATATCTTCTGGTTCTAGTGAGGACTGTTGCTGCTGCATTCTGGACTAGCTGAAGCTTGTTTATGCACCTACCTGAACAACCAGACAGTAAGGCATGACAATAGTCCAACCTAGAGGTGATAAAAGCATGAACTAGTTTTTCTGCATCGTTTAGTGACAATATTTTTCTTATCTTGGCAATATTTCTGAGGTGAAAGAATGCTATCCAGGTAATATTATATACTGCTTCAAATGAAAGGCTGGAATCTATAATCACACCGAGGTCTTTTACTGTTGCACTTGATGGAACAAAAAGGCCATCTAAAGTTACGGTGTGATCTAAAATTTTACTCCTAGCTATATGCTGTCCTATGACTAGAACTTCTGTCTTATCCAGATTAAGCAGAAGGAAGTTAATTAGCATCCAATTTCTTATGTCCTGCACACATTGCTCAACTTTAGTAAGCTGGTTTTTCTTATAAGGTTTTGCTGAGACATATAACTGTGTGTCGTCAGCATAACAATGAAAACTAATACCATGCTTACGGATTATGTTACCCAGAGGAAGCATGTAAAGGGAAAAAAGCAGTGGGCCTAAAACTGAACCCTGTGGAACGCCAAACTCCACTGCAGAATAATCACCATTTAAGTCTACATACGTAAACGATCGAATTTCAGTAAAAACAAAACTGCTGTTTTGTTCCAGGTTGTTCCTGCTGTTTTCATCCCAGGTTATTCATCACCCTTTGAGGATCTCATGATCTCCCTGAGCAACAATTGAATTACTCTTTGACTATTCGCAATCTTGGGGTAACTCTGGACAACTGTGATTTTCCCCCACACATTGCTAACCTCTCTTGTCACCTGCCTCTGATCCTGTAATATCGCACAGAGTACTTGTTTAGTCCCTTGTTATTTCAAGACTGGAATACTTGAATGGCTTGACTAGTCCCACCATTGCTTGACTAGTCCCACCAACTCTCAGGGATTGAGGAAGACATTCATCTAGACTGTTTTCTGTTCTGGCACCTAGGTGGTGGAATGAACCCCCACCCACAAAAAGGGAAACCCTTCCGATATGGTTTGACTGATGGCACCAGTAATTGTAATTGTAAAGTGCAAAAAAGTAAAACTTTAAGGAATTGGCTTGTACAAATCTTCAAATTGTCTAGTTAGTAATGATAAAAAAAGGTACTGAATCAAATCCTTTATAAGTGCAGGCCCAAGAAATACCCATTCAGAAAATTACAGAAAACTGCTATTCTAGTCATTGAGCAAATTCATTAACATATTGTTTGGGGTGTACAGGTGCGTGAGTACGAGGAGGAGATCCACTCCCTGAAGGAGCGGCTGATGATGTCCCACCGTAAGCTGGAGGAGTATGAACGCAGGCTGCACTCTCAAGAGCAGCAGACCAACAAGATCCTGCTGCAGTACCAGAGCCGTCTGGATGACAGCGAGAGGAGACTGAGGCAGCAACAGCTAGAGAAAGACTCGCAGATCAAAGGCATCATCAGCAGGTCACGATCCCGTTGAGGCACAGTGTGTGTATGTGTGTGTGAAGGAGCAGTCTCAGGAAAGCCCAAAAGAAAGCATGCAGGCCACCACATACAGTTATGTCCAAATCTCTCTGAAGGGTTCAGCACTCTGGTTCTCACGTCATTTGAGCGAATGTGTTGTGTGTTTTGGTGTTTTGCATGTCGTTGTATGAGTGTAAAATTATTTTTGTGATGTTATTGTGCAGTGTTGTTTGTTTGTGATTGTCTTGCTTACTACAGTGCGGTTATGTTGATATTTATTGGGTGATTTTTTTTTTGTCACTTATTGAATGAAACTATTGTATGGCATCAAATCCAGCTGTGATTTGAGCGCAACTGATGAAGAGCTTCAGCTGCATGGAAAGAAACTCCTGCTCGATACTTCTTGTGTTTGCGAGATGCCCCAATTTGCCATAGAATATTTATCATTTACAGGAAATTACACAAATCCCTGTGGTAAAAGACAAGATAAAATTAAGATTCATAACTGAGACTGCTGCAAGAAAAGATGTTCTTGTAGAAAAACTTGAAATAATAATATAATAATCCCAATACAGGATAGAAGCTAATAGGAATGAAAATATGTAAACTTAAATGCACCTCAAAAAAGGTTAATTCACAATTATTAATAAAACTCAAATAGATAAATCATATAAATCTTAAACAGCTAAATCAAATAGATTACAATTCATGGATATCTAGAATAACATCAATCCAAAATGGATAATTCATACAGATTCAAACTCAGTGATAAGTGGAACAGATTAAACTCAAACAACACAGAAAAAACCCTTAAATGCTTATTTAATTTTAAACTTCACATGTTAAAGGGATAGTTCCGATTTTTTTTCAATTCAATCTTAAATTAAAACCGATGTGCATATACACCAATCAGCCATAACAATACAACACATAACATTATGCCCAATATTGTGTAGGTTCCACTGGTGCCACTGGGGTGGCTCTGACCTTTTGGGGCATGACTCCACAAGACCACTGCGGGTGTGCTGTGGTGTCTGGCACCAGGATGTTGGCAGTAGAACTTTTGTAGTTTATAGGGTCAGGCCTCCATGGGCCTTATTTGTTTGGTTGGAGTTTCAAGGGTACTTGATTGGATTGAGATCTGGTTAATTTACAGACCGGCCTGGCGGCCTTGGGCTCTTTGCCTGCAATGGGTTGCAGTGCACTAAATATTCTGGTATCTTTCTATCATGGCCGGCATTGACTTTTTTGGCAGGTTTGCTGCATTGAATTGACTGTATGATCGGACTGGATGGGCTGGCATTTGTTATCCATGGGCATGGGTAAGCCTTGGGTGCCCATGATCTTATCACTACTTTACTGGTATATAATTGATAATCAATGCTAATGTGTTAAAGTTATGTGGTGTTAATGTTATGGCTGATTGGTTCAAGTACATTACCATACTGTAGGTCTTGGTTGGTTTAAATCCTTCTGCTCTGCACACTGACTGGAAGACCGGGTTTGTCACCCAGAAGGCAACTAAAATGTAAGTAATCAGGGTCAAATACTACAACCCTCATTCCATGCAAAAATGCATTCCAAAGTTCTGCTGAGACTCATATGAAGCTTCTGCATACTTACTTAAGCTGAATAAAGTTGGATCTTTCAAAATTTCAGTGTTGTTATTACAAATTTAACTCTTTAAAAACTTCAATGGTATTGTGCCAATGTCCTGCATACTGTACATACAATACTGTGGAAACGTTTGATGCAGTGGTGAAGAAATACTTTAAGCTAAGAATTCTATTTATTTAAAAATAGATATTTTAACTGTAGAAAACTGAAGAAAAATCTCAATCAAATCAATATTTGGTGTGACTACCCTTTGGCTTTAAACCAGCATCAATTCTTACACTTTCACAAAGTCAGGGATATTATTGGATCAGAGACAGGTGGATGATTAACCAATTGTACTAAGCAGGTGGTAATGATCATTAATTTCATCCAGTATATACAATGGGTTTTAATTCAGGCAACAATTCAATTGAAACAGTAACAGCTGTGTAGGAGGCTAAACTAAGCTACTAAGGTGAGGTTGTGGAAGACAGCTTCATGTCATGTCTTGCCATCATACACCATGGCAAGACTGAACAGAGCAACAAGATACAAGGTAGTTATACTGCAACAGCAAGGTCTCTCCCAGGCAATGATTTCTAGGCAGACTGGGGATTCAATATATGCTGTTTAAGCTATGTTTAGAAGACGAACAAAGAAATGGGCAATGTTGACACAGCAGACACAGTGATCGGCCGAGGAAACTTGCAGCAGCAACCCAGGTATACCCATTTACAGTTCGCTGAACTCTGGCAAGAAGTGGTATTCATGGAAGAATAGCCATACCTCTGACATGAAAACAAGGCTAAGTGACTCAGGTATGCACAAAACAAAGTAACTGGGGTGCAGAAAAATGTCAGGAGGAGTCCTTGACTGAGAAGTCAAAATGTAAATATTTGGCTACAGCAAGAGGTTGTTTGCTGAAGGGCTGGAGAGCGTTACAATAATGAGTGTCTGTAGGCAACAGTGAAGCATGGTGAAGGTTCCTTGAAAGTTTGGGACTGCATTTCTGCGAAGTCCAGGATCAGAATCAGGATTTGGTCAGGATTAATGGTGTCCAGATACTTATCCATCATGCACTACCACCAGGGAGGCAGCTGATTGGCTCCAATTCTTTTTTCTGCAGAAGGTTAATGATTTTAAATGTCTTTAAGAACTATCTTCAGAGTAAAAAAGAACAAGGAGTCCTGGAAATGAGGGCTACCAGAGTTTGGCACCCCACAGAACCCTGATATCTATTGTCTGGGATTATACGAAGTGGCAGAAGGATTCGAGGCAGCCTAGATCCACAGACAATCTGTGGTTAGTTGTCCAATATGTTTGAAACAACCTAACTGATAAGTTCCTTTAAAAACATGGTTGATGCTGGTGGTCACACCAAATACTGCTTTTATTTGGATTTTTCTTCTGTTCGTTTCCTTTCCATTTTGTTAATTGATAAAAAAAAAACTAGTAACACTTTTATTTTTCAAAGCCTTCTTACTTCACAGCATTTTTTCACACCTGCACAAAACCTAAAAATGCCATTAAAAAGCACAGAGTTGCCATGAAGTTCCCTTCATGATTCTGATAGACAGTTCTGCTCACCATTAGTTTAACCCATGGTTATGATGTGTCCTTTGGCTTCAAAAATAATTTTTTTATTGCAGAAGCACAATCTCACACTGAAAAAAAATGTTTTTTTTTTTTATAAAATCACCTGTTTGACGATTATTGGCACCCCTAATAATTCTGATAAAAATTTAAGCATTTTTGTATTTTTTTTTCTGTGGTTAATAAAGTTGATCAGAGGATCTAGAAACTTTTAATTAATAATTCATGGCTTCCTGCTTTCCTGTGGTATAAATATAACATCATACATAGGGTTTTTTCTCTTATCCCCTCTTTAACATGGGAAAGACAAGAGAACACACCATTCAAGTATGGCAGATGTGTGTCGACCTTCAAGTCAGGCAATGGCTACAAGAAAATAGCCACTCGCCTAAACTCGCCCATATCTACAGTACAGTCAGAGGAATGATTAAGAAGTTTAAAACAACTGGAACAGTGACAACAAGGCTAGACGAGGACCAAGTTTATCTTGCAACCACGCACAGTGAGGAAGATGGTAAGAGAAGTAAAAAAAAATCTCCAAAGTTCACTGTTAGAGAACTGCATCAAAAACTGGCATCTTGGGGTCACAAAGTCTCCATAACCACCATCAGACGCTATCTACTGTACATGTTTGGAAAAAGCCTTTTCTCACCTATGATCACAATTGTAAACGTCTGGAGTTTGCTGGGACTTCGACTGGGACTGTGTGCTGTGCTCAGATGAGACTAAGATAGAGCTTTTGGCAACAAACACTGGGTCTGGTGGAAAACAAAAGATGACTATGCGAAAAAGCACTTCATGCCCTCTGTTAGGGTCCATGGCATCATGAACTTTTTGAAATACCAGGACATTTTAAATCAAAACCCGATGGCCTCTGTCAGAAAGCTGAAGATGGGTCGTCATTGGGTCTTTCAGCAGAATAATGACCCAAAACATGTGGCAAAATCTACACAGAAATGGTTCAGCAGACACAAAATCAAGTTCCTCTCATGGCCATCTCAGTCCCCAGACCTCAACCCAGCTGAAAACCTGTGGGGTCAGCTGAAGATAAGAGTGCATAAAAGAGGACCAAGGACTCTGGATGATCCAGAGAAAGATTGTGCAAATAGGAATGGTCAAAGATCCCTCTATCTGTATTCTCCAATCTTGTAAAATGGTATAGGAGGAGATTAAGTCTTGGGATTGTATAAAGTATTAACATAAGGGGTGCCAATAATTGTGGCCCACATGATTTTAAATCATTCTTAATGTGGGATTTTTTCCACTGAATAATTGTACTGCATTTTTGACCAACCTGCCTAAGGCTTCTAAACTAAAAGCGTGTTTCTCAGTTGAAGCACTAATGAACTCATAAAGATCTAGGCAACTAATGAACCTAATTTTCAGACATAGTTACCTACATTATAGGAGGCTACATAATTCCAGCATGTGCAATTATGATTATCAGTGTCATTTTCTACTAACTTTCAGCATGCTCTATTACAATTATCATTTTTTTATACTTTCATTATAGCTTTTAGTTTTACTGCTATGCTTACTATACTTGCTATAATGATGAATGTTTTTTTTTTTTGTTATTTAAATGCAAACTAAGCAATTTTTCAAGTTATCAAATTGTCATCCTCAAATTTACATGCACTCTGACCAGACGCGAGTTTGGTCATACAGATTGAAGATGAAATGAATGAATAAGGTAACCATTAGTGGAATTTGCACATGATCAGATTTAACTTTTCACAGTTCATCACCCTCTAGAACTTCATCACTTACTACATACCAAGTGTAGGTGCACCGATAAAGTAGAGAATGACTGTAGCTACAAGGTGTATGTTATTTTTTCTTAGTGCACATTATTAGCATGATTGTGATTGCGCTTTTTTTCCTTATTATTATTATTATTGTTGTTGTGTGGTGTGGTGCTATGTGATTGTTGCATGTTCTTTGTGATTTATGTTGTTATATGTGTTGTATGATCGTTTCGTTGTGTGATTGTGGAGTTTTGTGATTGTGTTGATGTGTGTTGTGTTCCAGGCTGATGGCGGTGGAGGATGAGTTGAGAGGCAGTGGCGTTTCTGACCTCAAATCCGGAATATTTACAGGAGAGGTCTGTCTCTTTCATATACACATACACACGTGCTGCCGAATGCAGTACAGTACTGGATGAAACACACTTGGCTACGTTTCCATGCACATTGAAACGTGAATATACGTGTTTGGTTTGCTTAACCTGGCCCTGGCCTTTGCTTAATCTGGCCTTGGACTGTTGAAAAGATTGCTTTCAACTGTACACCTGCTCATTCATGCAATAAGCCAATCAGCCAATCATGTGGCATTTCCCTGCTTTGGTTATGTTTTGGTCTCCAATATACTTATAAACCAATTTTAGATTATGGATGTGCATGCAAATGTATGCAGTTTCTGTTCGGATTGTTTCCAGACAAGGTTTAACTCCCATTCCATTACAATCTAACCTTCTTCCTGTACCATTTATCACTGTGGAATCTGATCAAATCACCATACATTGTCATTTATCTGTGACTGTGTTAATTTGAGTGTGTTACCCTAAAGGTTTGCTCCATTAATCAAATAAAGCACTGTTGTGCACCAATCAGCCATAACATTCAAACCACAGACAGGTGAAGTGAGTGACATTGATTATCTTGTCACCTGTAAATAACATTAAAACATTTTTACATAAAAATAACACCTGTGAATATCATTGATTTTCTTGGCATCTGTAACAAGATGGGATTCATTAGGCAGCAAGTGAACAGTCAGTTCCAGAAATTGATGTGTTGGAAGGAGGAAAAATGGGCAAGCGTGAGAATATGCGAAATAACAGAAAAGCTATTGTTGCTCATATTGCTGAAAAGGCTAATGCTGGTTATGATAGAAAGGTGTCGGAACACACATGGCTGTATAGGCATAGACGAGTCAGAGTGCCCACGCTGTGGCAGGTGCCTACAATGGGCAAAGGCCCAGGTTTTCTTTAATATTATGTAGATAACTGGTGTGGTGTATGTCGTTAGCACTGTCGCCCTGCACCTCCAGGGTCCGGGTTCAATTTCCCGGCCAGGGTCGATTCCCGACTCTGTGTGCATGGAGTTTGTATATTCTCCCTCTTGTTATTGATGGGTTTCCTCCGGTTCTCTGGTTTCCTCCCACAGTCCAAAGATCTGCAGCTCTCTGATGGATCGGCACCCTGTCCAGGGTGTACCCTGCCTCGTGCTCTAAGTCTCCTGGGATAGGCCCCCGCAACTCAGAACATGATGAGTGAGTGAGTGAGATAGCCAGGTGTTAGGATGCACTATGGGAAGAAGGAAAGCTATTGAAGGCAGTAAGATACTCTGGACAATGCTTGTATTTTGGGTCCGGCCATTCATATGGTTGTTACTTTGACACAACTACGTAAACATTGTTCCAGACCAAGTAGACTGTTTTGTGGCAATGGTATCCTAACAGTAGTGGCCTCTTTCAGCAGGATAATACACTCTGCTACACTACAAAAACAAAAAACTATTCAGGAATGGTTTGAGGAACATGACAAGGAGTTCAAAGTGTTGGCTGGACCTCCAAATTTCACAGATCTCAACTGTATCCAGGGCCTGTGGTGCTGGATACCACAGCACACCTTCAGAGGTCTTGTGGAGTCCAGCTCTTGACTTGTCAAAGCTGTTTTTGTGGCACATTGGGGACCTCCACCATACAGTATTAGGCAGGCTTTAACGTTTTAATGTTATGGCTGATCAGTGTATTTGTGAGAAAGCACGAATACAACTATTTTAATGAATCGTGTTTGTCATGTCTTTTTGTATTAAAAGCCTGTTGTGGCCATTACTAAAAAAAAAATACATGCTGAGCAGTAAAGCCAGTTTAGAGCAGATACCATATCAGGAGCAAAGTGATGTTCAAGATGAATGGTAGAAACAGAGTAGATGCTTACTGTGAGATAGACTATTTGTGACTATCAGTGCTTATGGATGCAGCTCTATAGCTGAACATTGTAGGGTTTTTGAAAGAGTAATAGGATTTTGTCTTTTCCAAGGAAAGCTTGGGGGGGAAACGGTTCACTTTTATATTCACATTCTTAAAAACATCATCATGCCAAAGATTTACACACCAAAAAATTACAAACACAAAAAGACAATGGTTCATACTGTATGTGTGGACTAACAGTGAGGCCGAGCTAATTCTTAAGGTTGCACTTGAAATAATTTTTTACAACAAAAATTGGTTGTAAAATGCCTTATCCCATAACACATGCTTCATGAGGTTCATAGATACCAACTCAGTTTAGCTAAAATAACAAAACAAAAAGAATGCTTTTTGTTTAAGTATTAAGTAAGATGCAAAATAATAATTAATAATAATAATAATAATAATAATAATAATAATAATAATAACTTCTGACAATTCTTGGAGAAATTGCACTGCTTTTCCTGGAAAACTACGATGGCTCCTACGGGCAAAGCACATACCAAAGTGAAAGCATTACTGTAACATTAAGGAAATGTGCTGCAAATACAAAATCACGCTAAAAGGTAAAAGCACGTGCAAAAAATCAAATGCTGAAAATCCACAAACACATACAATAACCAAAACAAATACATAGAGAGAGAGAGAGAGAGAGAGAGAGAGATTTGATACGATGGAAGTGCTTTGGGATAGTAAGGGTTTGTATGATGAGGAGTGATGAGCTTGATTTTTTTTATCTGCAGTTTTTTTCTTTTTGCATGTGCTTTGACTTTGTGTGTGTTTTTGGATTTGCTGCATGTTTTTGTATGTGCTTTGTCCCAGGGGGCCACCGAATGACTTTAACAGGAAAGCAACAGTGCTGATTCTTACTGTTTTGATACTGTATATGTTTTGTGGGGGGGTTTGTGCAGCATTAAGGGAAATACGGCAATCTAGTATGGATTTCTGGAGACAATCCCTCCATCCATATCGCCTGAATTATATATCAACAGTGTTGGGTTAGAGTTCGTGGATTACTTTTTTAATATAATGAGTAATCTAACGCATTAGGTTCGCCATTTAAGTACTTCGGTTATTCCGTAATCCGTTATTCAGACAATTTATGTAATTTGTGAGCCAGACACCAGTCATTCCGTTAGTGTGTGTTTGTGTGTGTGAAAGCCGTCCTACAAGCCCCACCCCCGATAATCCCCCGTCCTTGCGGTGAGACGCGGTGTTAGGCACCGTGAGCCGCCGCGAGTGACCGCCCGACGTTGCGTGAAGTTCTGGAAGGTCCGCGAGCTTCCGCGAGGACAGACATGCGGAAAGATGGAGATATACAGTAATCAATGCCTTCACATGCATATGAGCTTGAGTAACATTCAGTCCTCAATCCTTCCGGTTTAATATGATGTTGGCCCACCCTTTGCAGCTATAGCAGATTCAACTCAAAGCTTCAAAAGCTTTCCACAAGGGTGACAAGTGTGTTTATGGATATTGTTGACCATTTTTCCAGAAGTGCATTTGTGAGGTCAGACACTGATGTTGGACGAGAAGGCCTGGTTCGCAGTCTCTGCTCTGATTGATCCCAAAGGTGTTCTATTGTGATGTATAGGTCAATCAAGGTTTTCCACACCAAAATTGCTCATCCATGTCTTTATAGATGTGCTTTGTGTACTGATGCGCATGTGGTCATGTTGGAAGTGGTTTGGGGTTGTTTTTCAGAAGTTCAGAGCTCCGCCCCTTAATTCCAATGTAAGGAACTCTTAAAGCTTCAGCATACCAAGACATTTTGGGCAATTTCACAGTTTGGGGACGCCCCTTCCTGTTTCAACATGACTGCGCACGAGTGCACAAAGCAAGTCCATAAAGACATGGATGAGCGAGTTTGGTGTGGAAGAACTTGACTGGCCTGCAAAACCCAAGTCCTGACCTCAATCCAATATAAAACCTTTGGGATAAATTAGAGCAGAGACTGCGAGCCAGGCCTTCTCGTCCAACATCAGTGTCTGACCTCACAAATTCACTTCGGGAAAAATGGTGAAAAATTCCCATAAACACACTCCTAAATTTTGTGGAAAGCCTTGCCAGAAGAGTTAAAGCTGTTATAGCTATAAAGGTTGGGCCAACATCATATTGAACCCCTATGGATTAAGAATTGGATATTACTCAAGTTCTTCATATGCATGTAAGGGCAGGCGAGCGAATACTATTTGCAATATACTGTACAGTAGTGTATGCCCAGTTGGACTCATATTAACTCTGAAAGTTTTAAATCAAACCTGAGGTTTTTATTGTGTCACTACAAGCAAATGGGCTATGGTGGGAAAATACTTTGCCCTTTTCAGGTGATCAATTCATGCATGTAAATATAAAGAAAATTTTAATTTGCAAAGTCTATCAGAGTTATTTTTTTCAGGTTTAGTTGGCTTGTGCATACATCTACACACATCTATTTTTATTATATAATAAAAATAAATTAGGCCCATTCATCCCCTCTTAATCTCTCATGGGATATAGCATCAACACTTGCCATGCTGCCTTCAAATTATGTCAGGAAGCTGACGGACCATATTGCTAGATCGTTGGAGTGTTTGAGTTGTGATTCAGCAACATATATAACAAATATTGAATATTGTAGGCCTCATCTTAATTTTAGAAACCTAAGTTTTATTCTCATGAGATCTCTGCACATGCTTCCTCCACCTGGTGTAATACCATTTTCCACACATCTGAGTGAAAGGAGCAATATACCATGGAAGCCATTCAGTTTTGTCCATCTGGATGATGCAGTGTTGCCAGTTGCTAAAACAGACAGAATCTCAGAACCTGATCATATCTCATGGAGGACTCATCTCTACAGATGTCAACTGTTATTCTTGACACTCAGTGGAGGACATTTTTAACAAACACCTACGAGTGTCTGCAATTAGGATGAAGAAGTTATGCTCCACATTTACCTTCCCCAGAGGACCACTACATACCCAGGACACAAGAACCACCAGAAACAAGTTCTCAATGCTAGAATATCTGGGTTGCTGCAAATCAGACAGAAACTACATTAGCCTTCAGCCAGAAAGACACATTATCACCTTAACCCAGCAAAGGACCACTCACAGTTCTTCCCTCAAAGTAAATTGCTGATCAAGCTTCTATTGTTGCATGAATTTTTTGCTATTAGCTATAAATCAAAAGCTGTCCAAGCATTTTTAATTTATAGAAGTGGACAGTTTGAGAAAAAGCCTATTCAAATACGAAAGATTCGATCCATTTTGCTTCATGGAAAGATGGATGGCATTTACCACTCAACTAAAACGTGAATTGAATGAATGATTCATTAATTCAAAATAATCTTCATGTAGATCTCACATGCATATTCTGCACCCACTTGTCAATAACCTCGATTACCTAGGTGCAGAGCAAAAAGGAACGGCAAAAGGGTTGTTACTTGCCTGATGCCAGTGTAAAACAAATGCTTCCACAAATTCCAGATTTACAGGACTATCCTTCACCTCCATGGTTTACTTTCCTTGACATTTGACTATGTAGTGCTGGTGAGAATTTAAAACAACTTTGACCACTTCATATAGGTAGAGTACAATAGGTCTTGGTCATTATACAAATTCATTCCAAAGTTCAGCTAAAACTCATATGAAGCTTCTGCAGTCCCACTGAGATAAATTGAGTTTGTTACTTTCATAGTCATGGTGTATTTAGTAAAAATATAATTGTTCTTTCCCTGAAAAATACTTCCCTAGTGTTGTGCCAAAAAGTGAATGGTTGCCAAATGATTGGACTCCATGGTAGCACGTTCTGGTTGAAGTCCAGGGGGTCCAGTCAGATTTTGGTAGACATTTACTTTTTGTCACAACACGGAGAAAGTATTTTCCAGGGAAAGAACAGTTAAATTTGCACCATAGGCATAGTTCTACAGTACACCATAAATAGACCTTATCTTTGAACTCGATTTAGCTCAGTGGGACTGTAGAAGCTTAATATGTTACTCTCTGCAAGTTTTATTGGCTCCAAAATATACCGCTAATGTAAATATCAATGAAAATACATAGTGGTCTAATATCGTGTAGTTACTCTTTTATTTGTCACATGTACATTATTGCACAGTTAAGTTCTGTCTTCACATATCCCAGTGTAACTTTCAATTAAATTCAATTAAATGTTATTTGTATAGTGCTTTTAACAATTGTCATTGTCGCAAAGCAGCTTTACACAATCAAAAGAATTATTTAAGTTTGTATGGAATGTGAATGTGTATGAATCAAAATGGTCAGATGACTCAAAATAATCCCTGGTGAGCAAGCCGAGGGCGACAGTGGCAAGGAAAAACTCCCTGAGAGGGTAATAGGAAGAAACCTTGAGAGGAACCAGACTCAACAGGGAACCCATCCTCATCTGGGTGAAACAGATGCAGGAAATGATCTGCATTTATACAGTGTGTTAGGTGGCAGGCAGTTCAGCTATAATAGTTGATGTTAATTGATGGTAATTGATGTTAATATGGAGTCCTGGTAGGTATTGGAGACTCAGGTTAACTTGTAGGAAATTCCTACAAGTAGAAAACTATCTAACTGACAAGTCCTCAGAGAAACAGCTGCCAACACCAGTCGAGGTCAGAACCGTCTTCTACGTAGGGAGAACCATCCCTAGATACCAGATGCATCCCAAAGAGAGACACGGGGCATCCATGTGACGAGATCTCCAAGCAGAAGCGGGGCACCAGGATGGGTCAGACAGGTCCGGAGGGCAGAGGGAGTCTGGATCACTGGCAACTCAGGATTGACATGTGTAGCTCGACAGAGAGAGAAAGAGTGAAAGGGGGAGACAGGGGGAGAGAGGGAAGAGAAAGCGGGGGAGAAAGAGCAGAAGAGGAGAGATGGCAGTTAGGTATGGTCACAGTCACAATGTATAATATGAATGTATATTTACTGTAGAGTGCAAGCAGAGACTCCGGCAGGACTAACTATGACAGCATAACTAAAAGGGAGAGCCAGAAGGAAATAAACATGAGGGCTCCCTGAGATGTAAAGCAAACAATCACCTCACCATCAACAAACCTCTCAAACTCTACGTCCATGAGTCCCCTAGATCTGCTCCTTTACCTAAGGCAAATCTATTCATAAAAATGCTTGTCTAAATAAATAGGTTTTTAGCCTAGACTTAAACACTGAGACTGTGTCTGAGTCCCGAACACTATTTGGAAGACTATTCCATAATTTTTGGGCTTTGTAAGAAAAAACATTTCCCCCAGCGGTAGTTTTCATAATACGTGTTACTGACACGCAGCCTGCATCCTTTGATCGAAGTAGGCGTGGCGGATCGTAAGACACTAGCAGTTCACTCAGATACTTCGGCGCGAGACCATTTAATGCTTTATATGTCAAGAGTAGTATTTTAAAATCAATGCGAAATTTCACAGGGAGCCAATGCAGTGAAGATAGGATAGGGGTGATGTGGTCATATCTTCTGGTTCTAGTGAGGACTCTCGCTGCTGCATTCTGGACTAGCTGAAGCTTGTTTATGCACCTAACAGAACGTCTCGGGTTACTTTGCAGTAACCCTGTTTCCTGAAAGGCGGGAACGAAATGCTGCGTGAAAACGTTATGGGAACCATTTTGTCGCCTTGCCGGTCGTGAAGCATGTGTGCAAACACGCCAACATTTTTGGCTATATATAACCTCGATCAGGTGACGTCATCTGATTAGATGCAGGTGGAGGTTATAAATATAAGTGAGCCGGTTATCTCAGATAACAAACCTCAGATTAATTTGTCTGAACGGACGTCCGGTCACGTGGTAGTGCGGCATTCGGACGCAGCATCTCGTTCCCGCCTTTCAAGGAACAGGGTTACTGCAAAGTAACCCGAGACATTCCCTTTCAAGGCTACACTCGATGCTGCGTGAAAACGCTATGGGAACGAGAATACCAACGCCGCCGCACTACAGGTGTCTGGACCCCAAGGTTGTGTAGCGTGTGCGCACAAAGCCAAGAAGGTCTCAGAACTATGCCTGGGCAGCTAACTCGGGGACAGTGAGCCCAGAGTAGCATGAACATCCAGATTATAAATGTAAGAAATGCGTGCGGGGAGGACCAACCCTTCGCGCCACACAATTACGGCAGGGGATACCTCCTGCTGGTGAGACTGGCACGATCACCCTGGTTGGGTGAGCCCTGCTTCCCAGAGGCGAAGTGAACCCATGCGCATCATAGGAGAGGGCAATATGCATCTCTCACCCAGTATAGTGGCTCTCTGACTTACGCCACTAGCTGATGCGGTGGACGTAAATCTGAAGAGCACATACTGGACAGTAAGTGAAGTTTCTCCTGCTCCGAAGCTGTAAAAGGCGGAGGACAGAAGGCTTCAAACAATGCAGTTAAGTACATCCTGAGGGTACTAGGGCACAAGCCCAAGGACAAGCTTTTCCAGCAGAAGCTCCAGCACTGAAACATTTCGGCAGTGGACTGGGTCTACCTGCTTGACACACACTTGCTACAGGGGAATACGTCTTGCTAATCCAATAGCTGAGGCGATCCCCTGGTTGAATGAGCCCTGATTCCTAGAGGCGAAGTGAGCCCACGCGCCTCATAGGAGAGGGCAGTAGCATCTCTCATCCAGAACATGTAGAAGCTTGAGCACGGCGGGGAGGGAATTTCCCAAAAGCTTGTTCGTATAACTTCGCCCCAGAACCTAGTGGCGGCTGAGTTCACGACATCGCTAAACAGGCCGGAAGGTGAGATAGGGGCATTAAGAAGAAATGCACAATCCTATCCTTGATGCGCCTGAGATTTAGCCACAAGTGCCTCCTGCGAAAACCGTAGCAGCCATAAAACGGCCGATAACACGAGCCGTCTGCTTTGTTGCACGAAGAGACAAGTCTGTAGCTCGGCATAATTCCAATATGCCTTATCTTGAAGAGCCCCGCCAGTACTCAAGTCTCTCAGCAGGTCAGCCTGGTAGGCCTGCAAAACCGCCCTGGTGTGCAGTGGAGCACCAAGCTGACCTACTGCCTGAAAAGCTTTTCCCTCCAGGGAAGATGAAAGTCTACACAGCTAGAAAGGAAGTATAAGCTTTCCAGGAAGGATGATGTCCCAGGAGAGAGATAGCCTGTGAAGCGTCTCTTCTATCTGGGCATCATCATATAACCCCGCGCTTCCACATCAACTATATTTAAATAAATAAATAAGTTGATGGCAGGAAAAACACGGGATGAATACAGCTTACTCCATGAAAGGGTTAACTCATATGGAGAGAGCTAAGAGGGGGGGAAGAGCGTTGTTGAGGCTTCGCCCCCCCGGCCACCCGACAGAGCCTGCCGTCTACTGTTTTTTTTTTTTTTTTTAAGTGCTTAAGGCTATTTTCATCTCCGCAGCTCTGTCAGATGCAGGAGTTTTAAGCCAGGAATGCGCGGCGCACGCAGCACTAGTCGAAGCAGTGTAGAGATCGCACTCCGATATGGATTATCACACACGGAGGGATATCTACTTTAAACTCCCATATTGGTGAGTTAAACACCTTCTTATTTTGCTGGTTTAAACACAGACACGCTCACAACAAGGCTTTGAAGACAAATGATCTGAGGTTTGTTGCCGGCTCACTTGTATTTGTAACCTCCACCTGCATCTAATCAGATGACGTCACCTGATCGAGGTTATATATAGCCAATCTTGGCGTGTTTGCACACATGCTTCATGACCGGCAACGCGACAAAATGGTTCCCATAGCGTTTTCACGCAGCATCGAGTGTAGCCTTGAATGGGAACAACCAGACAGTAAGGCATTACAATAGTCCAACCTAGAAGTGATAAAAGCATGAACTCGTTTTTCTGCATCGTTTAGCGACAATATATTTCTTATCTTGGCAATATTTCTAAGGTGAAAGAATGCTATCCTGGTGATATTATCTACATGAGCTTCAAATGAAAGGCTGGAATCTATAATCACACCGAGGTCTTTTACTGTTGCACTTGATGGAACAGAAAGGCCATCTAAAGTTACAGTCTGATCTAAAATTTTACTCCTAGCTGTATGCTGTCCTATGACTAGAACTTCTGTCTTATCCGGATTAAGCAGAAGGAAGTTGTAAGGTTTTTTCTAAAGTTTTGTAGTAGAAGAGGCGAGTTGCTCGGTCTGTCCGCTGTGCTTCGGTAAGCTTTTCTGGCGCCAGGAGAGATTCAGTCAAACACACACACACGTTGTCTGTCAGAAAGGTCTCTGTTTATTAACAGCAAAAGATGGGGTTTATATATATTTGACCAAACGCCTGGGCTATAGACATATGTTACTACAAAGAGCATGAACCACTGTAAATGTCCTGGTGAGATCCTGAAGAATCAAAGGAGAGGAAGATAGAGGTGTCCGTGCAGAGACAGATCACAAGATGTTGGCTCGAGTTAGGGGGAGAGGGGGAAGGAGACAGAGGGAGATGGAGAGAGAGGGGAAGAGAGAGAGACATAAAGAGAGTATGGGAAGGTGAGCGTGGGAGCGTTCACACCTTTAAGAACAGATGCAAGAGGAGACAGGAAGATAGCAGCAGGAAAGATTTAACACGTTAATATCAAATCTATGAGGAAGAGAACAAGAGAGTAGAATCAACTCCTTTATAAATAAAATAATTCTAACAGAAGTTAATTAGTATCCAATTTCTTATGTCCTGCACACATTGCTCAACTTTAGTAAGCTGGTTTTTCTCATGAGGTTTTGCTGAGACATATAACTGTGTGTCGTCAGCATAACAATGAAAACTAATACCATGCTTACGGATTATGTTACCCAGAGGAAGCATGTAAAGGGAAAAAAGCAGTGGGCCTAAAAATGAACCCTGCGGTTCAACGCCAAACCCCACTGCAGAATAATCACCATTTAAGACTACATACTGATAACTAAAGACCTGCGTGGGACAGATTTTTCCCGTTCCCGCAAGATTCTGCGCCGGTCCTGCCCGCTCCCGTAAAAATATATATTATTTTCTCCCACTACAGCCCGCAGTATTCAAGTTTTGTCCCGTTCCCGCCCGCAAAATCCCGCAGGTAAACATACAAGTAGTTATATTTTTACTGCTTCTTCCCGCTACTCTGTTATTTGTTTCAATTGCTTCCCTTTTGAGTATATATAAAAAAGAAACGGAAAATAAATATGTTTCGTTTTATTTGAGTTTGATTAAATGGAATGATGAACATGGACATGAACGAGGAGCTTTTCAGAACATAGAAATACAATCAGAACTCTTAGAAATAGACCAATCATTTTGCAATTAAACAAAATAATAATAAACGTTGATTTCTCAAGTGGTCAAACAGAAAAACATTTGCCCTACTGTAATACCGTTAGGCTTTTTTGCCTTCAGCAATGTCCAAACATTGAACATATTTTTATTTATTGAGAAATAAGAATAACTTAAGTTCCGACCTTGCACCTGTAAATTGTTTTTATTTTAATTTAGTCGTTCTTGTTGCTTTGTGCAGTTGATAAATAATTTTGTATTTGTTTTCTATAATTCCATTTTGTGGGAGTCCCGCGATTAATTTTATTCTCCCGCAACCCGCACATACATGAGGACCTTACCGCCTGCACCCGCATTCACCCATCAAATCTTGTCCCGCACCACACTCCATGCGCTGGGTCCCGCGGGAGTGCAGGCCTCTACTGATAACGATCGGTCAAATAGGATCTGAGCCAGGAGAGGGCTGTACCCTTAATTCCTACTACATTTTCTAATCTGTGAAGAAGAATACTATGATCAATGGTGTCAAAAGCTGCACTGAGGTCGAGTAATACAAGCATAGTTACACAACCCTGATCAGAGGCCAATAGAAGGTCATTTACTACTTTAACGAGTGCTGTTTCTGTGCTGTGATGAGGCCTAAATCCTGAATGATACAGTTCATGTATGCCATTTCTATGTAGATATGAGCATAGCTGCTCCGCTACTATCTTTTCCAGAATCTTAGAGATAAAAGGGAGGTTTGATATTGGCCTGTAATTGGACAGCTGACAGGGGTCGAGGTCAGGTTTCTTAATTATTGGTTTAATAACTGCTAATTGAAAAGATTTTGGAACATAACCACTGCTGAGTGAGGAATTAATTATTCTCAACAGCGGTTCTGTTATTACTGGTACTATCTGTTTAAGAAAATGTGTCGGTATAGGATCTAATATACAGGTTGATGAATTTGCAGAAAAGATGAGTGAAATTAGTTCATTCTCTTCAAAAGGAGTAAAGTATTCTATGCTTTAGGCATAGAATTGGACTACGGTTCGGAAGATCCCAGGTTCAAACCCCACAACCACCAAGTTGCCACTGTTGGGCACTTGAGCAAGGCCCTTAACCCTCAACTGCTCAGATGTATAATGAGATAAAAATGTAAGTCGCTCTGGATAAGAGCGTCTGCCAAATGCCTAAATGTAAATGTATAGTAAATGTATTCTAGGTTCCAATCTGACATGGCTAGATTAACATCTGCATAAATTGCATTGTCCGGTTTCAAAGCCTACGATAAAAATTTTTTAAAAGTTCATCCTCACTATTGCATGATGTTGTTGTGGAGATTTCTGCAGTGGTCTTACTTCTAGTTAATTTGGCTACGGTATTAAATAAAAATCTAGGATTATTTTTATTTTCTTCTATAAGAGTGGAGAGATACGTTGATCTAGCTACACTAAGAGCTTTCCTATAGTTCAGGATGCTCTCTTTCCATGCTATTTGAAATACTATTAATTTAGTTTGACGCCATTTACGCTCTAATTTCTGAGCAGTCTGTTTTAAAGTGCGTGTGTGGTCATTATACCAGGGAGTGAGTTTTGTATCTCTAATAATTTTTCTTTTAGCTGGAGCTACATTATCTAAGGTACAACGAAATGTCGACTCTAAATATTCAGTCACCTGATCGAGTTCTGTGGGGTCAGATGGTGACCTAATCGAAGTTGGTAACGTAATGTACGTTTAATACGGTAGCGCGGTGCTGTGCGTACATTATCACTGTGACACACTTGAATGGAGACAAGATAGTGATCTGAGATAATTTCAAACAGTGGAATTGTGAATACATTTCTTATACTTAATCCGGAAAATATTATTAAGTCTAAAGTGTGACCTGCTTTATGAGTGGGTCCTACTATACACTGATTTACTCCTACTGAGTCCAGTATGGACATAAATGCTGTTCTCAGAGGGTCTTCTGTATTCTCAAAATGAATATTAAAATCTCCAGCAATTAACGCAATTGTCTACTGAAATGACTAGATTTGAGATGAAATCTGCAAATTCACTAAGAAATTCAGAATACGGCCCTGGAGGTCTGTAAATTATAATTAGTGGAATCGACTGAGCTGACTTAATATACTTAAATACACTTACTGTACTTACTGTTACTCTGTTACTATAGAGAATTTCAAATGAGTTAAATTTGTGTCCGTGTTTTTGTACGATAGACAGATTATCATTATGAATAACTGCGACGCCTCCTCCTCTACCAGTTAACCGAGGTTGGTGTATGTAGCTGTATCCAGGAGAACTAGCTTCATTTAGAGCTACATACTCGTCCTGTTTAACCCATGTTTCGGTTAAACAGAGTATATCAAACGCCTGATCTGTGATAATTTCATTAACAATAGCGAGAGATCTAATATTTAACAGTCCTAGCTTCAGATCAGAGGTGCCGGCTGCGCAATCAGTATGATCCGAGTTTGTGGTCTTTATGTTAATTAAATTATTAAAACAGACTTTCTGAGTCTTTATACATTTTTGCTTAGTTCGGGGAACAGACACAGTCTAAATATGTTGAATCCTGAGTGACGACTAGCAGACAGTTGGTTTAGCCTGTCTGTCTGCTCCCTGACCTGGGCTCTGGATTGTCACCGATTAACTAGCCCTCTTCTGAGACTATGAGCTATACTACAGAAAATGAGAGCAGCACCTTCCCAAGTGGGATGGACACCGTCCCGCACTAACAGTGCTCACTAATACACACCTATCACAAGTAAACGACGGAGGAAGAATGTCTAAACATCCTGCACTATACACACTGAACGAGCTGAATGATAGACATGATAACGTACCTGAGTCGGAGTATAGTTGTTCTGAGCTGAATTCCGTTTGTTGTTCTTAGAAGAAGAAACTCGCACGTTCTCCAAAAAGCGCAGGAAAGGGGGGAAAAGGCGAAGCCAAATAGTATGAATATGTAAAAACTAATTGCTATTAATATGATTATTGTATAATTGAAAAAGCTATGTAATTTACTTAAGCTATGTAATTTGTGTAATTCTGATACAAACGCGAAACTTTCGCAGTAACGATACAAAAACAGGAAGCTATGTCACCTACCTGTGGTCAGAGTACAGAGGCAGCCATGATATAGTGCCCCTGGAGCAGATAGGGTTAAGGGCCTTGCTCAAGGGCCCAAAAGTGGCAACTTGGCTGAGCTGTGGTTTGAACCACCGATCTTCCGAACGCTAATGCAGAACCTTGACACACTGACCAATCATAATCACTGCCTCTTATAATCGCTATCGGTTCTTACAGTACTTCCACCGTAACCTCTTGTGATTGATTTCATGATAGTCACATTACCGCAAAATGTCTATACCTTGTGGTGGGCTGGAATCCTATCCAGGGCATATTTCTGCCTTGTGTACAGTATTTACCAACAGCCTCCAAAACCACCACAATCCTGACCTGCATTACCTACCTCAGCTGACAGATTTGTATTTACATTTACAGTATTTGTTAGCTCAGTGGTTAAGGCATTGGACTACGGTTCGGAAGATTCCAGGTTCAAACACCACAACCGCCAAGTTGCCACTGTTGGGCAAGGCACTACCTTGAGCAAGGCACTGAGCACTGTGCCACTCAAGTGCTCAGTTGTGTAATGAGATAAAAATGTAAGTCGCTCTGGATAAGAGCGTCTGCCAAATGCCTAAATGTAAATGTAATACCGCATGCCACTGCAAGAATATGGTCTTCTGGAAACGTCTCCTGAATTGAACTGATTCATGAACATTGTACGTTGTTGTTGGGATGTTTTGAAAGAGTGGATTTCATGCCATGTTCAGAGAAAATTTTGGACAAGATCATCAACCTGGCCACGAACTTACGACCAGGCTACAAACGCTGGATTCTTATAAGGGTACCTTAGGAAGACTTTAGGAAATGCTTGAAAAACCGTTCGTACTGTGTTAGCAACTATAAAATTGTTTCTATTTTATTTCCGTCCATTCTACTACCTATTCATTCCATGAGCAAAGTTTATATCTTTAGCCCTTTATGGTGTATAATGTAACTTGAAATAAGTTATAGCATTTACAGGCGTAGTTTATACAGTGGAACCTTGGATTGCGAGTAACGCGGTTTACGAGTGTTCCGCAAGACGAGCAAAGATTTTAAATACATTTTTACTTGGAAAAACGAACAAGTCTTGGTTTACGAGTACCAAGAATCATGTATCATGCATGTGCTTCTTGTTTTGATGCCGAGCATCACGTGATCACGCCTGAGCCAACATTTTTTCTTTCTCTTGTGCTGCGGAATTGTAGGTAATTGTCTCCCCTGCTGGGTCTTAGTGCTTGTCTCTTACTGGTATAATCAACATCCGTGGACATGTGTACCGTTTACTATAACACTGTGACCCCGCATGTGTGTGTAAAACATATTTTATTTTGTGTCTGTATCTGTGTGCGTACAGCGCGCCTGTACTGTTTCTTATAAGACATGTGTGCGCACGCGTGTAAAGCAAAAGAAAGTGTCATTAGAGGTTAAAGATCCGTTTTCTCCCTGTTTCTCGTTATGTGTGGGCGCGCGCTCGTAATTTGACGCCGTGCCCCGTCTCACACACGCACATCTTTACACCCCCCACCCCACCCCACCCCATATCGGCTTCAAACACACACACACTGCTCTACACAGAAACTCTGCTCTGTCACGATTCTTTTCAAAGGTAAATTAGTGTGCGCTCATGCGAGTGTCATTAGCGATGTTCCTTGGTAATTTTTCAGACAAAACAGTCTTTCTGTTAGTGTGTGTGTGAGAGGAGAAACATTTACTGTAGTGATGGGAAGTTTGAATAATTTTAGTGACTCGGTTCTTTGAATCTCGTTCGAACGAATCCTTTTTTGAGTCATTTAGTTCATTTCATTCTTTTGATAAGAAATAAAATAAAATGTTGCATTTTCAATAAAATGGCCCCCAAATACCCCCAATACGTCTATATACACAAATTTTGGCTTTAGTTCCAGTAATGAAAATATTACAATGCAGAATATAATAAACAGAATGAATAGCTCACCATCATATATTCCAGTCTGAGTCGTTCGTTCTTTTGAATCTATTGCATCTATTGCACTGCATAGTGTCTATGGGAGTCACGTGACAAAAGAACGAACGGTGCGGAGTAGAAGAGTCATTGAGAAAGAGTCGCTCAATTCTGTTTCCTGTACATAACCTGCGGGGGTTTCGCGATGATTTGCCCATCGCGCCCAATAGAAAATGAACAAGTCACTCTCCGAAACTACTCGTTCTTCTGAGTCACGTTAAAGACTCGTTCAAAAAGAACAAATCGTTCATGAACGACCCATCACTAGGTAAGATGAGAAGGGGGAGGGGCTGATTCCTCATCTTACTTCACACACATACACATACACATACACACAGACAGCGCCTGCACACATATCAATCAATCAATCAACATTTATTTATATAGCACTTTACACCAACCAAAGTTGAAAAAATAACAATAAAATCGCAATAAAAAATTTTATAGTTATAAATAAATAAATGAACATTATAAATGGAAGTTATAGTATAACAATAATAATAATAAAAAATAAATAAAAATAAATAAAACTAAATTATAAAAAGCATAAAATTATAAAATTATAAAATATTAAAAGCCATTCTAAATAAGTGGGTCTTTAGTTGTGCTTTAAACAAAGGAAGGTCCTTAATTTTGCGTAACTCTGGTGGAATGGTGTTCCAGAGTTTAGGGCCAGCGACTGCAAAGGAGCGATCACCCCATTGCTTGTATCTTGACCGAGGGACCACTAGCAGGTTTTGGTTTGCAGAACGTAAGGCTCTACCTTGGTGATAGGAGCTTATTGTCTCACACAAGTAGGACGGTGCCAGACCATTAATCGCATTAAAAACAAACATCAAAAGTTTAAACTGAATCCGGAACTGTACCGGAAGCCAGTGAAGGGAATACAAAATTGGTGTGATGTGATCATTTTTTCGGTTATTGGTCAGCATACGAGCCGCAGCATTCTGCACAAGTTGCAGACGATGTAACCGAGCTTGAGTGATTCCCACATAAAGTGCGTAAACAGAAACACTTATCTGTCGGGATATATTTTTACTTTTTTTTAAATGTAAAGTGCAGGTTAATTATTTTATTTTTACTTTATGTTTTGTATACATTATTTTTATGTTCTTATGTATTTGGGCTGTGGTACGAATAATTTAAGTTTCTATTATTTCTTATGGGAAAATTTGGTTTACGAGTGTTTTGGAATACGAGCCCGCTTCCAGAACGAATAATGCTCATAATCCAAGGTTCCACTGTATATGGAAGCTCCATCAGTTTCCTGTCTGACGTGGCAAGAGTGGGAGTGGATGGGTCAGGTTCTCCAGGTCTCCTGCTGATGCTGATTCCTTGTGAGCAGACTGAATAGACAAGTTTGGTCCTTGTTGTAGAATCTGCAGGGTTTCAGGTTTCAGGATCATGGGTTCCGGATAGGCTCACAGCACTCACTAGACCCCTTCTGCATCTCTTTTCTCTGGCTCTGCTCTCTCTTTGCCTCCTTTTTATATATTTCTATAATGTGTTTGCTTGTTTAATTCTTTTTAATTTTACCCAACTGCACCTTGCTTTTTCCCTCTTCTTTTCTTTGTTTTACATTCTTAATGCCACACATGTCCATATGGTCCATCTTCCACTCTTTTCCCTCCCTTGCTTTCTCTTTCCCTCTCCTCTCTTCTCCTCTCATCTCCTTTCCCTTCTTGCCCTCCTCTTCCCCTCTCTGTTAGGATGATCCGTATTCCTCTCTGGGTTCGGTTGAGCAAAGCATGGCTCTGGGAGGGGAGGGGGTTCTTCCGATGAACCCCGTCTCGGCTCTCTCCTCCGCAACAAGCTCCCCTTGGAACGGAGCTCTCCCTCCCCTGCCCCCACACCTGCACATCAGCCAGAACGGTGATCTACGCGGCAATACCGGCTTCCCCGGCGCAGCCATCGCTACAGCAGCTGGGGCCGCAGCCTGCTGGGTCGTTCAGGGAGGGAGGCTTGGCTAGTCGCGTGGCCTTTGAACACTAAAAGAGAGAGCTTTGTGCTGTGCAAATACATGCGCATTGTTGCTAGCAAAAATATTACGAGTCCTCGCATTTCAGCATGAGTCTGTGGCTGAAGAGTCTGTAGCCAGCTTAACGGCCATCTGTCCATTTTTTTTTTCTCGCTTTTATCTGTCCATGAAAGGAACCATCAGCCAAAATTGCTACTAAGGTGAAAATAAAAAGGAACTTTAGCAATTTTAAGCTGAGTTACTTTTTTTCATGCTATCCAGGAAAGACTCTCTTTAGATAGATTAGACGCTGTATAATAACTTATATGTGAGGATTAGGTTCTGTCAAAGCTCTGACATTCTCTTAAGCTGCGATTAATGTGCTCTTGGCTTAAGCATTTGGTATATAGATGTGATTTATATATACTGTATATATAAATTTCTAAAATCCTAAGAAGAATGACCCATAACTAGGTATAAATGCTTAAAGCATTTATTTTAACGAGATTAGTTTTTGATTTTTGATTTCACAGGGTCTTTGAAATAAAGTACAGTATTAATGATGTGTTTACATTTCCATCAATTGGAGAACTAATTTCTATATCTTATGTGTTGCTGTTAAGAGATTTGCTGTTAGTGGTTCCAGTAGAGGCGGCACGGTGGCTTAGTGGTTAGCACTATCGCCTTGCACCTCCATGGTCCAGGTTCGATTCCCGCCTTGGGGTCTGAGTGCATGGAGGTTACGTGTTCTCCCCATGCTTGGTGGATTTCCTCCCATGGTCCAAAGACATGCTTTAGGTTAATTGGCATTCCCAACTTGCCCATAGTGTGTGTGTATTTGTGTATGCCCTGCGATGGATTGGCACCCCGTCCAGAGTGTACCCCCGCCTCGTTCCCTAAGTCTCCTGGGATAGGCTCCAGGCGCCCCGTGACCCTGTATACAGGATAAAATGGTATAGACAAGGAGTGAGTGATACTTTACCCTTAACCAGGATTAGTTGGATGTTATTCAATCGTTGTTGAATATATAAGTAATTTCATTGATCTTTTATCAGTTCAAAGTGTTTGTGCATTCTTAATGCGACTGCCATCCATCACTCATGTCGTTCCCATGTCATTTGCTCTTGTAAATGCTTATAGCTTTTCTGAATGTGTTTTTTCGTATGTGGATGATATGTCCGTTATTAGAAATAACCAATGCAATGACAGAGACTTTGCTAAATGAATGCTACCCAAGATTCCTGGACGAATTAACCTATCCATCAAAGGCTTTGTGGACTGTCAATGGACGCACTGCCCTCCTGCGCTCACTTTGTCTTTCTCTTCCTCAGCCGATCTATGGTGGGCACACCGGAACATGAGTGGACCGCAGCAGCGCGACAGGATATGTGACTGGACCCACACCAGTCCAGGAACCTCGCTTGTCTTTGATTGGTTGAGAGAGGGGAGAGAAAGAGGAAGAGCCTGAGAGAAAAAAAAAACAAAGAAACAAAACACAGCTCTGACACCCGAAAAACAAGCACACGAAATCACATGAGCACATTGTTTATGTCTCTCTACTTCTTTCTCTCCCTCTCTTTTCCTCCCTGAGCCAAAATAATGACAATCACCTCTTTTTTTATGAAGTGGATTGACAAATTAGCTACTTGGTGCTGTTTATTCTATTATTTATTCGGCCATTATTACTTTCAGATCAAATGAAAGCTACTAAACAGAGGGACTTGATTCATGGATTCTATCGCTCTCCCTCTTTTTCTTTTTTTTCTCGCCCGTAGTACACCTCAGACTTTCTCTCTAAGTCTTTCCCTCTCTCAGCAGGAGTGTTTGTTGCTCTCAGCATGATGGCTGTAGAGGGGTCGTGTTGGTCTTTGTGTGTATGTCCGGTTATGGTACGGTGCATTACCAACTCCATAACCCACAAGCCTCCAAGCTCTAATAATGACTCTTAAATTTTGTTCTTGTAATTTTTTTTTTTTTTTCCCTATAATGAGCCTTTTCAACCTTTTTATGGAGGTGTGGTCTTTTCTGAGCCAATCAGATGTTGCCATACTGCTCAGAAAGTCCTTCCTGTGCCGCGCAGTAGGCGGTGCCTCTTCTCTGTGCCTAAAGAGCTCTATACAAAACAGGGGAAATTATTAAAAAAGAAAAAAGAAAAAAAAAACAAAAAACAAACACTTCATCAACAGGAGCGCACAGGACACTCCGGGGTTTATTTATTTTTTTCTCCTTTCTTTCTTTTTCTTTTCTTTTTTTTTCCAAGCTGTGGAGTTTGAAAGAGTGTAATGTTTGATTAATATTGTCTCTGTTTGGACTTTGCTGCTTTAAGGACTTTTAAGGATCAGCATCCCTTCATCTCATTCAGTCGATGGGACGGAAACGACGCCAGCGCCACCATGTGTGTGTGTGCGCGTCTACGAGCAGAAACGACCTGCTTTCGTGAGCGAACGATGGGACGTATTCCGCGTACAGGTGCTCCTGGGCATCGATGCGAATGGATTTGTCTTTTCTTTTGTGAGCGTGTGCATGCATGTGCGTGTGAACTAGAGATACAGGGGAATAGGAACGGGATCAGAAGGAGAACACCACGGACGACCATGCTTTCATCAGCTAACGGCAGGGACCCGCCTTGAGAGGAAACTGCAGTAGAGACGACAACGACGACAACTACAACAACAACAAAAAAAACAAACAAACAAAAAAAAAAAATCTATATGATCTAGTATTTATAAAGTCTAGCTTTAGTATTTATAACTCTAGACCTATAGCCCATCTTTATTCTATTAGACTTTATTTAAGCACAAATGTACCCATTACCAATGTACTATATTGTGGTAATGTACTACTATACTACTCTCCTAAAGCATGGAGACACGCACATACACACACACACATACATATACATATACACACTCATAATGATCATAGAAGGAAGTAGTAGCATCATACCTCATTCGGTCCTACTGTTATCTTCTTCTTTCCATTAGGCGCACCGCATTTATCAACCCGAGACGCTTCTGTTCGGTTTTCCTCGCCGTACGATTGGAGATCGGTAGCTGATTTCTTTCGCTTGTGAGCTTCAGTAGGATTTTGATGTACATAAGAGCTGAGGAATTCAAGACCTGTTGATTTCTACAGATTTATTCATTTTACCAAGTCCTATCGTTTTTTTTCTGATTCTTCCTTGATGTTCGATAGATGATTACACACATACTATACACCATTAGTTGGTTTTGCTGGTAGGTTTTTAGTCACTTGCTTTTCATTTATTATGATTCTTCTTCTTCTTATTATTATTATTATGATTATCATTACTTTTTCCGTGGTGGTTGAAAGTATTGCTAACTTATTATGTCTGCACTTCAAAATATTATTTATTTCAGGAAAAAAAAAAAACAAGTTAAAAAAAAAAAAGAGAAAAACAAAAAGAAAAAAGATCTAATCATGCCCCGTGCCTAACGTTTCTGGTTAAATAAAATGACATACGAAGCATAACCTTACGATACTCTAGTCACCTTTTTTTTTTCTGTGTATAAAAGTGTCCTCCTGAGAAAGATTGTGCTGGTGAAACTTCTTCTCTTTTTTTTTTTCCTCCTCCTCCTCCTCCTCTTCCTCCTCCCATCGTGTAGCTCTATATTTGTTTTTTAGAGTCATGAGATTTTGTATCTTATCTTCAGAACGAAACACCCAGAGCGGGTCTACTCCTACCCTTAAACTTAGCCATAGACATGGACAAGCCATACACACCCTGTCCTACTTACGGGCTTTAGGAGCGTAGGAATGTATATATTTCTATAGAACCACATAAACACGTACTGGCGGAAAGGGGAAGGCGCAGTGTTTTAACAGTGTGGGAAACCTCAGCATATGGAGAAATGTTGTGAATGTTAATATTGTTAAGAAGACAATTATTCTATTCAAATATTACTATTATTGTAATTATCATTGCTTTCATTTTCTTGATGATATGATTATTGATTGATCAGAAAAAAAAAATTTCTTTCATTTTGTGAATATGAGTTTACTATTATTCCAGAAGTTTAAATAATTGGACAAATTAATAAATAGATATATGCTAACCTTTAATACTGGCTTTCTGCTTCATTTGTCTTGAACGCTATTTTATTCTTTAGTTTGTATAATGATGTTATTGTAATAATGCAAATTGTGTGCGCACACTAGGGTTGGGTACCGAAACCCGGTGCCAATACGGCACCGGTACCTATAGAACCGGTATGTACCGGACCGAAACAGAAACGCGAATTTCGGTGCCTCATTTCGGTGCCACTTAAATGCCTGAACTGTCGATTGAAATATTTGTTCTCTAGATTCATATATTTTTGTAGATTAATCGTTTATTACATTAAATAAAAAAAATTAAAAGCATAAATCATCCGGAAATGAGAGACCATCCGACATGCGCGTGAATGCAGCAACTAACGTTACACTCGCTCTGACGGCAGCAGGCGGTCTACCGATAGCTTAGCATGCTAAAGTAAACACCTCTCGTTAAAATGCCTAAAACTAAACGGTCGAAAGTGTGGCTGTATTTCACAAGAAAGTATTCCGACACCGCGACGTGCAGCGAATGTCTTACAGCAGTTGCGTGTAAAGGCGGAAACACGTTAAATCTAATGAAACATTCGAGGGCAGACGGAATAAAGTTAAAAGCAGAGGGAGGCACCGTGTTTAACAGCTTGTGGACAACAGCTGGCGCTATCAGTGTGGACGACCCTCAGTCTCATTCACACCAACTGTAGCAAAAAGGAGTCACCGATTATGATGACGTCAGCAGACTTTCCGCAGGTTAGTAGTAGGATAATGTAATGTTAATAGTAAAATGCAAATCTTGCATTCATGCTAACAAATAGTCAAACGATTTGTAAAATACTAATGTAACATGGATTCTGTTTATAATTATGGCTTTCCAGCCTGTACTAGTAGTACTACAACAGTGACCCATTTACTATTGTAAAGAAGGCTATACATGTCCTGTGCAGGGCAATAAGTCAGGAAAGGAGTCGTATTTTGACAGAAAAGGCAAATATGGTGACATTTCTGCAAAAGAATTGCTAAAATTTGAAGCTTACATATTCATATATACTTTAAACTTTTAATATATTGTTCAATTTTAAGCATAAAATTTTTTGTTCAATAAAAATTCATTCTTGAGTCATCCACTATAATTTTTTGGCTTAAAAGTATCGGTTCAGGCACCGTTTTGGCACCGGTACCGTTTTCAAAGTACCGATTTGGCACCGGTATCGAAAAAAACCCAAACGATACCCAACCCTAGCGCACACACATAAAAAAAAGCTGAGATTCAACACCACAGATAACAAATGCACTACATTACGTGGGGCGTTCAAGTGAAACCGGGACTGATGATGAAATTTCTTGCCAATGAAGGTGAATACCAATTGACATTTACAGAAGACTTCAATCACTGTACGGTAATGAGACTCTGAGCCGCAAATGTGAAAAGCCCACTGTAGTCGTTCCATTTCCTCATGTTCGGGCTATTAACGGAGTTCCTGGGAGGCCGGTGTTTCAGATGTGCTGCATGGCCCCGGCACAATGAGAAAACTGTCTACCTTGATGGATATCCAAGCACTAGTGAGACACCGAGATATGTACAGGGGATTATATAGAAAAGAAAGAAAAATGTGTTCTGTTATTCTGCCCAATCAAAAGTCCCGGTTTGACTCGAACACCCTTCATGGATTTACAATCACTCTGGATTCTATAGCTGACCTTTATCTGTACATCTATATAAAGCCAAGTAAGAAGCTGAAACAGTTTTTCTTTCTTTCAATGAACACATTTATTCAATCTCAGATAACTACGTTAGTACGCTTGATCAGATGCGCAGTACATACTTCATGTGGCCGTTTAGTGCAGTATCAGCCATCCGATATAAAATTATATCAGTTCATCTAAAAGAGGATGAACGAAGAGATGATCAGGTTTACATCCTGCAACACTATCACACGTCAGCAAGGCACAAAGCAGATTCATCCAGATCCTTACTATAAATGAAACGCTTAACACATTTCATCAAGGAAATGAGTGTGGCCTTGTTTCCAAACTCAGATAAATCTGAACGCCTTATTGGTTCCAGTTAAATCTAGGTTTTTTTTTTTTTTTTTTTATGATTAGGGTTTCTGTGCAGGAAGACGCAGCTCCCATTTTTCACTTGATAAAAAAAAAATACACAAATATTAATGCTAATATCAAACACACACTCTTTCCAGACTTATGAGAACTTTGTTTAAAGGCGTGGTTTGTGATTTCTTTTGAAATCTAGAGCAAACCAAACATTCCTTAGAAAAACGTCAATATGCAACAATGTAGAGCTGTCGATTTTTCTTAAAGCACCTATATTTACAACAGCATTAAACAAAATGCTGGGCAAACTGTGTTGTCGATAGTTTAAATGTCATGTCTCGGGAAAAGAAATAATCTTTTTTTCCTGCCCACCTTCCGCTCAAACACTCCAGTCCAGTAGGTGGCAGTAATGTAAAGTAGCGATCATCTTAAAAAGTAATATTCATAATAAACTGTTTCGAAGTTGGGTTGTAGTTGCTGTAGAAGGTGCTGTATAATTTCTAAAGAATTCCTTGATATTAGATTCAAACATTTATTTCCCCTAAACAACTTTTATTAAAAGTGCGACTCGATTCTAAATCAAAAACATGAGGCACTGAATCATAGAATCGTATTAAAATCGAACAGCTCTACAATATTACCGTGTATTGGATTCGGCTGATTTCTTCATTTCAAGCTTGATTGGGCATTTTTCTGGCCCAGAAATAAGCCCCACCCACAGAGAGCGCGTAATAAACATAAAATATAATCGAGATGGGAGAATTAATTGATTCAGTTATTTAAATTATATATGTTCGTATTTGAAGCAGTAATATGTTGCAGTTCCTCTATAACCCTACATATTGTGAGAGCGAATTAGTTGCTAAGGATGTTGTTTAAGCATATATATATATATATATATATATATATATATATATATATATATATAAATAAATATATAAAATCCGGATATTTATAATATCGTGATACTTTCAGAATTGCAAATCTAATTAGGAGGTAATATCGCATCGGGAGGTTTTTGGTGATCCCCACACCTAGGATATAATTTCACCATTGGAGGATGGAGGTCAGAAGGTTAGTTAAGGCTTGTTAAGGTTTTTATTGCACCTGCACTTCACCCCATAGGCAGCAGGGAGCGCAATCTGCTAGCAAACTACTCCTTTAACCAGTCACTCGAGCTCTCAAACCGAGTCATGACCTTCGGCAAAAAGCAAGTCTTTCTCGTGTAATATATAAAACTCCGCCCATTCAGATACATCAAGTAAGTAATTCAATACTAATATACGACATTATTGCTTTGTTGCTTCCGATTTGTTCGCCGTTGCTGTAAAACGAGTTGTTCTTAGCAAGAAAAGAAAACGAGGGTACAAACTTAGGATCGTAACAGAAGACAGACTGAACGTCATGTTCAGGTTGAAGGCACTTGTTAGTGAGAACATAGTTTCCAAATGCTTCCAGCAGCACTGCCACTCACTCAGCACAGATCATCATGGCAATGACTTATTAATGTTTAAACTCCTAACTCAATTATTACATCATTTACAAAGTGGGGAGGAATCATGAGGTGTACAGATGGACTATCTGATCCGCACATGACTTGGCACAGGTTTTACGCTGGATACCCTCCCTAGCGCAACCCTCCCATTGTATCCGGGCTTGGGACTGGCACTGCATCCAGCGGCTGGGGTTTGGGCACTGGGTAGAAACTGAATCAAGGCCATCCACATGGCAGCTGAGAAACCTACCACTGAGCCACCAGCACCTATGTATATAAATATATAGATAAAAAAAAAAAAAAAACAAGGAGTCAAGAGGTGCCAAAATGGCTGTTCTGAAAATTCACAAGGACGATATCACGAAGTAAAAGTCTGGAGCGAATCCTACTTTTAAAAGTTGCTGCTTTTCTTTAATCAGGCATTGAGACCAAGTAATTCGTCTTGCTTTCTACTGGTTCACAAGACCACGGCGTGTGACTTTACACATCAAAATTTACATGGAAGAAAATGCAGCATTCTACTAAACTCCGAACTGGGAACTCGGAATTATTACATCATTTACACAGTGGGGATGAATGATGGCCATCTCCATGTTTTTCAGATTTTTAAATTTATATGTTCCTCCTCAAAACAGTGAAGTATGAAGTCGACGTCATATATTTAACCGACGGTGCACGGATTGGCGTGCGTCGTGATCAAAGTAAATACACTCTAGCTTTAAGTAATGATGGGCGATTTTCTTCATTAATTCAGTTCATCCGATCGTTAATTTAATTACATTCAAACAGGATGCGCCTGAGGGATGTGGAGCATAATATTAAAATATTAAAACATCCAGATGGATGTTTATGGATATGGATATGGATCTTTTTAAAGTTTAAAGGTTAAAAAAAGAAATGAACACTCACGCACACTTGTCTATACCGCTTTATCCTGTATTCAGGGTCGCCTATCCCAGGAGACTTAGAGCATGAGGCAGGGTACACCCTGCCAATCCATCACAGGGCACACACACGGATACACTCAGTTATTCACACACTACGGGCAATTTGGGAACGTCAATTAACCTAACCTACATGGTTATTTGGACTGTGGGAGGAAACCGGAGTACCCGGAGGAAACCCACCAAGCACGGGGAGAACATGCAAACTCCATGCACACAGAGACGGGAATCGAGCCTGGCCAGAAATGGATAATTCAGCGTTTGGTACTAAGCGGTAGCTCACCGGACAGAGATAACGTAATTTACGACCTCTATGTGCGTTCCATAGACTATGATTGGGTTCTGTTAGAAACAAACTAGGCAGCCAACTCGAGTGACAACGTACTGTATATTTTCCTTCCTTAACATACAGTACATACATATATATGCACCATTGTATTTATTCCCATTTGTACAACCGTGGTATGACCTCCAGTTAACATTCACACACACACTTACATGCTACGCACAATCTGTGAACGCCAATTAGCCTAATCTGGATCTCTTTGGACTGTGGGAGGAAATCGGAGAACCCGGAGGAAACCCACCAAGCACAGGGAGAATACCATGAGACCCCAAGATCCTGGGAATCAACCCCAGACCGTGGAGGTGCAAGGCAACAGTGTTAACCCCTAATATATTTATATACTGAAAACCATGACCTCTAAACCATGGTATGTACCGAACTGTGACTTTTGTGTACTGTTACACTGCTAATGTTGATTGTTCTATCTAATTCCTAAGGAAAGACTGTACTGGCTTTCTGAAATTCAGAGTTCAGTTAATGTTTTTCCTATGTTGGAGGTGAGAGATTGCCCTTCGATGGATTAGCGCCTCATCCAGGACGTACCCCGCCTAGCGCCCCAGGTCTCCTGGGGTAGGCTCCAGACTACTTGCGACCCTGTACAGGATAAGCGGTATAGAGAACGAGTGAGTGACAGGTCAGAGATCCGAGTCCGAGTTACTCGAGTGCAAGTTAATCGACAGGGTAAAAAGTAAAAAGTGAAATGAAAGCAATTCCTGTTTCATCTGAGGAAGTGGAAACACTTATAGCTTTGTAGTCTCTTATAGTTATAGTAGCCTAAACAGCAAGGTTTCATAACAATAGTACGGCTATACTGTAAATGTATACGCATTATTATTTATAATATCCTAATAAACATTGGTCGCTTCTGTCTCAGACTGATTACTGCCCTCTCTGGTACAAACCTGTACTGCAACTAAATGATGAAATGGTTGACCTCAGGAATAACCTTATAATAATAACAATAATAATAACAATAATAATAATAATAATCTTTCCAACTGTAGTCAATCGACCAGGACGATCTAAGTATGTGTTTTGTTCTTTTTTTTTTAGAAATATCTTCCTTAAACCACATCAAGACTGATGACACACACACACACACACACACACACACTCACAGTCACATGCAGATGTGCCTTAGGATGCAGTGTGACTCGGTGTCATCTTTATATATATATATGAACAAATCTTCAGTGTAGTGTTATCATCTGGCCATCGAGTTTGTTATTATGGTCTGTCTAATTAAAAAATAATTAGTAAAAAAAAAAAAAACGGGCAAGTATCAGCTCACGTCACCTTATCGGTTAGCTCACGATACGTGCTCGCCTTGTAGCTTCTGTACAAAACTAAAATAAATCCACAGAGACACCTCTTCTTAGGAGGCTTCCAGGGGAAAAAAAAAGATAAAATCCTAATAGTGTTGCTGTATAGTGGTGTGTTTAAAAATTATTTAGAGTCTGCGACTGGAGTGACTGCCACGCGCTGCGTGTCCACTTCATCATCATCATCATCATCATTGAGGAAAAAGAGCGGGAACATCCCGAGTAGGCAGCCGATGGTGACGCCGATCGCCTTGCCCTGCACACGAGCACATCTGGAGTTATAACCCTCAGTGTGAAGAACTCAAGCAGACACACATGTATATAAACACACAAACACAAACGTCTTACAAGGTGTGAGCTGAGTCTGGTCTGCCACATGTCAGCCTGTTTGGGTGTTAGATCAGGAATCTGCATCCCCAACCGGGAGCATAGAGCCTCCACATAACCCGCTAGGCTACACACACACACACACACACACACACACACAATTGAAATACTTAACACTATTACACTAACTTGTGTAATATGTAATATGGGAGTGTGTGTGCTTATGTCTTTTACCCGAGTCCTGCCAAGTCAGAGACCAGGTTTCCCAATGCTGCCGCTGCAATCACAGAACACAACAACAGTTAGTCACAACACACACACACACACATACGAGGGTGAGTCAAAAAACGATCCTTACTCCAGTTATATTAAAACTCCCGTCTTATGCAGTGATTAGATTTTTTGTGGTCTGAGGGTGCCAAGACGACTCTAGTAAGAGCTGAAGCGTTTGGGTTTCTGCGAACACAATTTCTAGCGATACTCTAAGGAAGGTGAAAGTGTCTTAAAGAGAATCGTTACTGGTGACGAGATTCGGTGACACGGATTCATCACCACGAGCCTGAGAGCAAACGGAACGGAAACGCAATCCTCAATAGTCAACCGAGAAAAAGTTCAAAAGTCGACCATCAGCGTGAAAATTCATCGACGCTTACAGTTTTCTGGGATTCTCATCTCGAGGGCCAGAAGTATTGGAACACTATTAGGGGGAAAAGTTAAACAATCATCAGTGCTCTTTACAATGAGAAGCTTATTGAAGAGCTGAAGACTAAACTTCGGATTAAACACGGATGACCGATATCCGAGGACGTCGTGATCTAGCGTGATGATGCACCTCCGCGCACTTCTGTCCGTACTGTCGACGCTCTGTAAAAACTTTATTTTGAGGTGTTGAAGCATCCTCCCCATAGTCCTGATCACACTCCGTCGAACTTTCACCGGTGTGCTCTCCTGAAAGCAGCCCTATGAGGACGAAGATTCACTTCTGATGATAAAGTGAAGACCGATGTGACTCGAGGCGGCGTGGTGGTGTAGTGGTTAGCACTGTCGCCTTGCACCTCCAGGGTCTGGGTTCGATTCCCCGGCCAGGCTCGATTCCCGTCTCTGTGTGCATGGAGTTTGCATGTTCTCCCCGTGCTTGGTGGGTTTCCTCCGGGTACTCCGGTTTCCTCCCACAGTCCAAAGATATGCAGGTTAGGCTAATTGGCGTTCCTAAAATTGCCCGTAGTGTGTGAGTGTGTGTATGTGAGTGTGCCCTGCGATGGATTGGCACCCTGTCCAGGGTGTACCCCGCCTAGTGCCCGAAGTCTCCTGGGATAGGCTCCAGGCCCCCGCGACCCTGAACACAGGATTAAGCGGTATAGAAGATGAATGAATGAATGAATGAATGATGTGACTCGCAGCTCAGCCTAAAACTTTTTTTTTAATGAGGGAATACAAAAGCTTGTCGACAGATTGCTTGGACAAAGTGCTTGAAGAAAAATTCTGGGATTCTGTCAAAAAAATTAAGTAATTGTCATTTCTAAAAGGTAATTAAAATAAATTCTACAGTCAGGATAATTTTATAAACACCCATACAAATGTACATCTCAGTTCTAGCACAAAACAAAAGCCGTAAACGGTAATTCTAATAACTCTTCGGCTCTTGCAGTTCGGGACACGCCCTGAACATCCGCTGCTGGGGGGATCTGATGATATTGACAATAAAACTATTTTTAGAAGCCAGTGTTTACACTACACAGCGTGAAAATGCTGGTAGAAACAGTTCTGGCTGGAATTTTCCCCAATCACACGCTGTCCTCACACTTTGGTGTGACTGAGTGTTAGCTGTTCGCGCTTACACTGCAGTTTACCACCTCGCTACACACTCCCATGACGGTACACACCCCCGTGTTTTCTGACGCGGAGTGATTATTAACAGGCCAAGTTTCAACACGAAGCAGACTCTTTTTAAGAAACAATTGGGAAGGAATAAATGAAACATACAGCGTGTGATTTTTACACACAGAAGTCAGCACACATTGTAAACCAGCCCTTTGGTCGTGAGTGTACCTGCCATGGTCGATATTCCAAACGTCACTCCGATGGACAGCTCAATCTGGGTGCCCTGTAAACGCACATGAATAGTCACGGTCAGTAATGAAAAAACGTCTCTAACACACATTTAGCTTTCTCATAATGTCTGTGCTGGAGTCAAGGAGTCAGTGCTAATCCCTGATCCAGGATTAGTTCCTTCTCCTACACTTTAATACATAGATGTGTAATCACGTGAACCCCGAAATCAGCTCCTTTCACTGAAGTACCGAACCACTGGAGAAGCCCATACCACTTACTGCAGCAATCATGATGGCGTTGTCCAGGAAGCCGAAGCCGACGAACGGGATGGCATTGTGAAGGAGCACTGAAACAAACAAAAAATATATATCTCTCTCACATCAGTGAATGAGTCGTGACTATGTGATTATATACGCACAACTATGTAAAAGTACGAATTTTCACGGCTTCTGAAATACATTTACAGCAGATCTACAGTTCTAATACCGAATACCGTCAGCCAATTTCCGTCTCACGTGAGCACTACTTAATGAAGCTCATTAGGCTTAAACTGCACCAAGGTCTAATTGCTTGGTGCCCATGATTGTCTGCTGTCTCCTGGAATGTTGGCAGTTCCATGCAGCTATGGTACCACTATACCTCGACACCCTGAAATGAGCACCAGAGATAAAGAGAAGCCGGGAGACGAGAGAATAATGGAAGCCTGGAGACAACCAAAAGAGAGGAAGGAAGTTTGGAGACAAGCATCAGAAAGAAAGGGAAGCCTGGAGACAAGCATCAGAAAGAAAGGAAGCCCAGAGACAAACGACAGTGACGGAAATGAAAACCCAGAGATGAGTGATGGAGTGGCAGGAAAATCCTGAGTTGAGTGGCGCAGGGAAAGGGAAGCCCTGAGGGAAGTGGCGCTGGGGAAGTGAAGCTCTGAGAGGAGTGGTTCAGGGGAAGGGAAGCTCTGAGAGGAGTGGTGCTGGGGAAGGGAAGCTCTGAGGGGAGTGGTGCTGGGGAAGGGAAGCTCTGAGGGGAGTGGCGCTGGGGAAGGGAAGCTCTGAGGGGAGTGGCGCTGGGGAAGGGAAGCTCTGAGGGGAGTGGTGCTGGGGAAGGGAAGCTCTGAGAGGAGTGGCGCTGGGGAAGGGAAGCTCTGAGAGGAGTGGTGCTGGGGAAGGGAAGCTCTGAGGGGAGTGGTGCTGGGGAAGGGAAGCTCTGAGGGGAGTGGCGCTGGGGAAGGGAAGCTCTGAGGGGAGTGGCGCTGGGGAAGGGAAGCTCTGAGGGGAGTGGCGCTGGGGAAGGGAAGCTCTGAGGGGAGTGGCGCTGGGGAAGGGAAGCTCTGAGGGGAGTGGCGCTGGGGAAGGGAAGCTCTGAGGGGAGTGGCGCTGGGGAAGGGAAGCTCTGAGGGGAGTGGCGTTGGGGAAGGGAAGCCCTGAGAGGTGTGGTGCAGAAGAAGGGAAGCTCTGAGGGGAGTGGCGCTGGGGAAGGGAAGCTCTGAGGGGAGTGGCGCTGGGGAAGGGAAGCTCTGAGGGGAGTGGCGCTGGGGAAGGGAAGCCCTGAGAGGTGTGGTGCAGAAGAAGGGAAGCTCTGAGGGGAGTGGCGCTGGGGAAGGGAAGCCCAGAGACAAACAGCAGAGAGAAAGGGAAGACCTGAGACGAGCAGGCCAAGAAAAGGAAGTCCGGAGATGAGCTTCGGGGAGGAAGGGAAGCCCAAAAATAATAGGTGCAGAGGATGGTATATGTCCAGAAACAATAGGCAGAGAGGAAAGAAAGCTCAGGGACGAGCAGTCTGAGTAAGGAAAGTCACAGGGGGTATACACCCTTGCATAGCCATCCTGGTGTAAAAGAAAGTCTCTCTTTCTAGTGATTTGAAATGGTCAACAACATGTGTTGCGTTGTGTTGCACAGATTTTTACCCCAAAAGCAGGTGAGACCCATTACGACGGGGGAAAGAAATGGTACAATCAGAACTAAATGTTTGTCTTGTATGTTCGTAGTGTATTCAGGAAAAGAATGTTTGTTAGATTGACACAATGATTCTGGATTATTTAGAGGTAACTGCTCATTGCATCTACAAACATTCATTCATTTTCTATACCGCTTAATCCTGTGTTCAGGGTCGCGGGGGACCTGGAGCCTATCCCAGGAGACTTTGGGCACTAGGCGGGGTACACCCTGGACAGGGTGCCAATCCATCGCAGGGCACACACACATACACACACTCACACAACCAATCACACACTAGGGGCAATTTGGGAACGCCAATTAGCCTAACCTGCATATCTTTGGACTGTGGGAGGAAACCGGAGTACCCGGAGGAAACCCACCAAGCACGGGGAGAACATGCAAACTCCATGCACACAGAGGCGGGAATCGAGCCTGGCCGGGGAATCGAACCCAGACCCTGGAGGTGCAAGGCGACCGTGCTAACCACTACACCACCGCGCCGCCTATCTACAAACATGTCTTTTAGTTATTATTTAAGACATTTTCCTTATTTGTGTCTAAGATTTTTGTGCACAGTGTTGTTCAATTATTTCTGTCAAAAAGTACATGTTGTTGATGAACTAAGTACTATCAATTATCTGAGACATACTGTAGTTTGTGGAAACAGGTAAAGTGTATTGAGGAAACAGGAAAGCTGCATCAAATCTCACCGTATCTCAGCTGACTGGCGCTGGGTGGTGACGACTCCAGTTTCTCTGAGGGGGAAAAAATATCAATCGTCAAAAGTTAAAAAACGTTTGTTACTTGACTGTTCACGGTGCGAGATCACATACAAGCACTGTGACGGGTTCGGACACCATTCATAGTGCTCCAAGTTCCAGTCACCCTACAGAGGCCAACCGGTATAGATCATAAATGGATGGATGATAAAAGTATCGCACCTTCAAAGAAGTAGTACAAACTAGCGGGTGAATGTTAGTGGATCACATTATCTGAATGTTAGTACGCCCATTTATGAAGACACATAAAACCAAACAACAAGCTTATATTCAAAATACCAAAGCAAATGAGGCGTTTTTCAGACTTTTAAAGATCTACATGATTATTAGGGTTGGATACCAAAAATACCTATAGAACCGGTATGTACCGGGCCAAAACAGAACGCAAATTTCGGTGCCTCATTTCGAAGCCACTTAAATGCCTGAACTGTCGATTGAAATATTTGTTCTGTAGATTCATATATTTTTGTAAATTAATAGTTTATTAGATGAAATAAAAAAATTAAAAGCACAAATCATCAGGAAATGAGAGACCATCCGACATGCGCGTGAATGCAGTAACTAACGTTACACTCCACAGCAGGCGGTCTAATGCTATCTTAGCTTGCTAAATTAAACAACTTTCCTTAAAATGCCTAAAGCTAAACGGTCGAAAGTGTGGCTGTATTTCACAAGAAAGGATTCCGGCACCGCGACGTGCAGCAAATGTTTCACAGCAGTTGCGTGTAAAGGCGGAAACACGTCAAATCTAATGAAACATTCGAGGGCAGACGGAATAAAGTTAAAAGCAGAGGGAGGCACCGTGTTTAACAGCTTGTGGACAACAGCTGGCGCTATCGGTGTGGACGACCCGAACCCCAGTCTCACCAACTGTAGCAAAAAGGAGTCACTGATTATGATGACGTCAGCAGTCTTTCCGCAGGTTAGCAGTAGGATAATGTAATGTTAATAGCAAAATGCAAATCTTGCATTCATGCTAACAAATAGTCAAACGATTTGTAAAAAACTAATGTAACATGGATTCTGTTTATAATTATGGCTTTCCAGCTAGTACTAGTAGCACTACAACAGTGACCCCATTTACCATTGTAAAGAAGGCTATGCATGTCCTGTGCAGGGCAATAAGTCAGGAAAGGTGTCATATTTTGCCAGAAAAGGCAAATATGGTGAAATTTCTGCAAAAGAATTGCTAAAATTTGAAGCTTATATATTCATATATACTTTAAACTTTTAATATATTGTTCAATTTTAAGCAAAAAATATTTTGTTCAATAAAAATGTATTCTTGAGTCATCCACTATAATTTTGTGTTTTTGTAAAGTATCGGTTCAGGCACCATTTTGGCACCGGTACCGTTTTCAAAGTATCGATCTGGCACCGGTATCGAAAAAAACCCAAACGATACCCAACCCTAATGATCATTCCGCCTGAAATCACATGCTGCACATGACTTCCTGTGAACTTCTGGACAAATCACGGCATTGACAAACAGAAAACAGGAACATGATCTGAGAGGTCATTGTTGTTGGCGTTGCACTATTCACAGGCTTGAAATATCTGCAACTACACAGAAGTGTAATAGGCTACTTTACAAAACTCATGCAGGAAATACAAAAAAAACTTCTCTAATAATGTGGGAATAACACTCTTTCACAGACACACAAACTAGACTAAAGCAGGATTAAAGGCTTATTAATAGAGTTAAAAGACTTCAGAACAAATCACACAAACACAGTTCATGGACAAATGGCTAAAGTCTCAAAAACCTGATTAACATTTACAGAAAACTTCAAACCGACTACGATGATGAGACTCTTAGCCACAGTAAAACATTTGGACGGTGCAAAACGGACGGATAACTTGTCGTCAACGTACAGAAGAGACGCATCTATTTGTGGGAACTGTACACACGATCATTCACCAACACCACTTGCACATTACAGGAACTTGACTGGGAGCTATTGCCACATCCCCCATATACAGGTCTGACCACGCCCCAGGTTTTTTCCACAAGTTTGGGCCATTAAATGAGTTGCCTCATAAGAATTTGTTGGCATTTCGCTTTCAGCTGTCTCTCCATCACTGGCATCTGTTTTTTTTCATCTCCGTCGTTCTTGTGAATTTAGCGCGTTTGTTCTCGCCGCCCATCAATCCAATCAGTGCAGTGATTCCGGGGTGCAAATTTTTTCCTTCCTCGTTGCATTATTCATTCATTCATTTTCTATACCGCTTAATCCTGTGTTCAGGGTCGCGGGGGACCTGGAGCCTATCCCAGGAGACTTCGGGCACTAGGCGGGGTACACCCTGGACAGGGTGCCAATCCATCGCAGGGCACACACACATACACACACTCACACATCCCAATCACACACTACGGGCAATTTAGGAACGCCAATTAGCCTAACCTGCATATCTTTGGACTGTGGGAGGAAACCGGAGTACCCGGAGGAAACCCACCAAGCACGGGGAGAACATGCAAACTCCATGCACACAGAGACGGGAATCGAGCCTGGCCGGGGAATCGAACCCAGACCCTGGAGGTGCAAGGTGACAGTGCTAACCACTACACCACCGCGCCGCATTCGTTGCATTATTTTTATTATTTTGCATTTTCATTCATTTATTTTTTACGCAGTAGTGAATATGATTTAAAATGTAGCGAAGTACAATACTTCAAACAAAAAATTGAAGTAAAAGTACAGATTGTTCACTACAAAAAAAAACCCACTCAATTACACAGCAACGCGAGTAAATATAATTCGTTACTTTGCACCTCTGGTAACTATAGTTATAACACTACCACAAGGTCAGCAATGATATTCCATGGTCACAAAGTCAGCGAGGAAATATTTGACTATATACAGTATTAGACTCAAAAAATTTTTGCTTGTATAATCAATTATAATTTTGTATAATAAATTATACAGTGTATAATCACCTCCTGAGAGGCACAATGGAAAAGTGTTTCCCAGGTGATGGCGTTACTCTGTTCCAGTCAATTGCACAGACACCAAACAGGCAACTGTGAGCTCATGGAACAAGCAGAGGAACTGGCAGGTGACCAAACTCTTGGTATCCAAGAAATCAAGTTCATTTTGAAACACCAGAAACTGTTCAGAACAAAGACAATCAGGATTAAACTTGGGTTTTTTTTTAAATCACTTTCTGCTCGACTTCATTCTCTGGAGTAAATGGAACATGCCTGAGCCAGAGCATAACAAGAGGTACTGTGTTAAAGGAAATCCAGAAGTGCATACCTACACACACACACACACACACACACACACTGTATCTCCAGAACTATTTAGAAATATTAAACCCTGACTCACTTTCCCTTCATGGCCGATATTTCTAAATCCAGAACTTTCTCCTAATAAATGAAATCCCAGACTTCTACTGGAACAGCGGGGAAGTGAATAGTGGATTAATATTTCTGCCTGGGATGTGACCCTGGTCTGGAGCACATCTACAGTACCTACCCTTAGTCACTTCACCAGGGACCCTGTCTTTGGTGAACCCCCTCCTAAACGGAGCGCTTTCTGATTAAGGGAGGAGGGAAGAAAGGAAGGAAAGGAACAGGAGCAGGAGGAATATATATATATACACACGAGGGTGAGTCAAAAATTATCCGCACTCCAGCTGTAGATTTTATTCTAATTTACTTTCAGAAATGATAAATGCATAATTCTCGACATAATCTTCTTGCTTTTCAACAGACTTTGATCTGCCAGCAAGCTTTCGTGTTCCCTTCTTCGTCCAATGAAGCAAGATCAGGGCACATATTCACAAAGCTTCTTAAGCCTAAAAGTTGCTCCTAGTGATGAAAATTCTTAGAATTATGGCATTTTCTTAGAATTTCCCCTTAAATTTAGGATTACATCTTAGTAAAGATGAAAATGATTCACAAAACATCTTAGCCCTAAAAACAGCTCCTAAGGTAAAAATGGTTAAGAGTAGAGAGGAGGACTTTTAAGAGGCTTAAGAGTTTCTATAGCAGAGGACAAAATGGCAAAAAGAAGAAATATTCTCCAAACACTGAACGTAAAGCTAAAAGTAAACACTGCTCTTCTGTCCAATTTGGTTTTCTTGTTGTTTTACTTCCTTCCATGACTACATACCATCCAAATGTGCAACTTAAATAAAATGTCCTGCAATCATGTAAATTAGTAAACGTAAAATCATTTGGCTGCTTCAATAAACTTTAAGATATTTAGCCTATAACAGAAACTTTGCATAAAGTAGCCTGTAGTCATGATTACACAATTTCTTCATCTACAAACATTATGGTTTCACATCATATATTCTACGTTCACAAAGAGCGCATTTCAAGACCTTTACAGAGGTCAGAGGTTAATTTTTATCAATCAATCACAGTCCTTGAATTACTGCATCATCCCTAGCAACGAGGTCAACCACACCTCCTCACTAAGATAAAGGGTTTTGTACTTTCCTTACACAGAGTTGCTCTGAGACGTTTCCGAAATCACTTTTAGTCTAGGACTCCCAGCTAGGACTTTTTACACTAAGATAAGAATTCTAAGAAGCTTTGTGAATACAGGCCCAGGACTATAGTGAGGATGCTTTAACAGCTCAAAATAAAATTTTTACAGAATGTCGACAGTGTGTGCAGAAATATGCGGACGTGCATCATCATGCAAGATCACGACGCCCTCGGATAGCGGTCTCTCTGTTTAATCTAAAGTTTAGTCTTCAGCTCTTCAATAAGCGTCTCACTGTAACGAGCACCGATGATTGTTGAACCTTTTTCCAGATAATGTTGCAATACTGGTCCTTGAGATGATAATCCCAGAAAACTGTAAGCACTTTTGAACTTTTTCTCTGTAATTGAGGATGTTTCCGTTGCACTGCGATACAAGTTTCAATATAACTGGAGTGAGGATCATTTTTGACTCACGGGTAAAAGAATGTGCGTGTTAAAGAGACGTCTCAAAGGTAAGGACGAAACGGGACAGGTGTAAAGCCGAGGTGATGAGCGGGACAAGAAGATCTCTTAACGTGAAGGCGGCCATGTCAGGTCATGATGTGATGCGTGTGGCTGAAGGGTAAGAGTCTTGACGCTACACATTAATATCAATCAAGATAAGACGGATAACGTATGTGAATATTATTGTAGCTACAGAGAATGAGATCTCACTCATGACACGTGTGGTAAATGTTGAGATGTTGTGATTTCCTGCAACTAAGAGCAGAAAGTTTCATTTACACAACGTACTCTTATTACTTTTTAAGTGTCTAAACTTCACTGTGGGTGTGATTTTTTTTTTTTTTTTTTTTACAGTGAGCCGGACCTCTGATCACTAGTGTGTGTGTGTGTGTGTGTGTGTGTCCGCTCCTTACCCTGAGCGATAGCGATGGACTCAAAGTTCTGCAGCTCTCGCAGTAAGCACTTGCGCTCTGCCGCATGCAGGCTGTAGATAAAGTCCTTGGCTCCTTTCGAAGTGTTTAGCAGTTCGAGCTTCTCTTTGTGCTTGTGTGTGCCGAGCCAGCGTTTCTGAGCTCCTCGCACGCTCAGGCTCAGGGTTCTCCTCAAACAGAACCTCAGCATTGTGGGAAAGAACATGCGGACAACCTGAAAAGGAAAAAAACGATTATGAGCTTAGGTGTTCAATAAGAAATAGAAAGCCTCGATCGATCTACATACATAAACATGTGACGAGTTTTCAGTTAAATTGATGTGAATGAGAAAGGGTGCGACGTAGACCCCTTTTAGGATGTGAACCAGACTTGAAACATGGACATCAGAGGCTGCGCACTAGAAGTTCAAGACTTTGGTTGGAGGCCTCTGAAGCAGAAAAATGTCTTTATAATCCAACAGGTGGTGCACTCTAAACTATTCACACACATTTTCATCCTGTGTAAAAGGAGTTGCTAACTTTGCTTAGAAATAAAGATTATGGCAAATGATAGAGACGCGTGCAGCTCGAGAACGATGTAGACTTCGTGTTTCATTTCATTTTGAATTAAAAGTCAAATCTTAAACTCTTGTATTTGAAGTCCGTTTGAAAGTAAATTTTTAAAAATCTATTTTATGTACAGGATCGCCACAAAAAAAGAATTGTGTGATCCGTAACCTGAAACTATGCCCCCCGCCCCCCCTGTCTATAGCAGTTAGTCTTTGCACTATGGACCCCTGGATGTGCGAGGCCACAGCATTAACCACTAACCCCACTGTGACACCTGCTTATTGTGTAGAGATAATTCGGACTGTCCGCCATACAAGTCTCCGTTCATGTTACTATAAAAACGATAACATATCAGAACAAGCGCATTATTACAAACAGGTGATCTGGTGATCAACCCCTTCTGACCAATCAGATGTGAGAAATCAGTACCTGAGTTAATTCCTCATTATGGTTATATTTTACTGCGTAACATTTAACCCTCTGTGTTAGGGCTGCACAATATATCGGAAAATTATTGTTATCGCGATAATGGTATATGCAATATCTGTATCGCAAAGAATTGCGATAAATGAAAAAGATGAGTGTACGGTTACACGTAAATATAAAGTAATGTTTGAAAGTAATTCATATTGTGTTGGCAGGTTTATAGTAACAGCAAACCAGAAGTCAGAATATCTGCTGAGGGGTTTAAGTCATTTATAGTGTTTTGAAGTCTAAATATTTGCAACTTCCTTGACATATAGTTTCTTTTTAGCCTGAATTAGATTTAATTACATCAGATGAATATCTATTAACTGTTTATTTTCGTATGATCATTACATATAAATGATTTTTTTAAATAGCCAATAATAATAATAATAAAAAAATGCATTTCTCTAGGGAATCGCAAGAAATATCGTTATCGCAATATTCAACAACAATATCGCACATTTTCCTAATATCGTGCAGCCCTACTCTGTACTGTAATATTTACATCAGCACATCCTTATCTCCTTAAAGACCCCCCTTGTCCAATGTTTGGAAACACGCCTACTGCAGTGCATTATGGGAGATCTTGACTGTGTTGCTTATTCCACATTAAGCTCTCAGACATGATTATGAAACTCTTACCACCTTAGGGAACTTAAAAGTGAACAGAGTATAGATTTAGACAGGCCATGTTGGGGTTATGTTATACTCTACTAAGATCCACATCTGGATTAAAAAGGTGATAGACAGATGTTTATAAAATTAGAACAGATACAAATGTGTACAAGGAGCTGGTCTCCAAGACTGGGATTAAGAGGGTGAGCTCTGCTATAAAGGAAATAAAGCCTGGTTTAAAAGAAACAGAAATCGAAACAGTTCAAAGGTTGCTGCAATCAAGATCAAAGTGGAATTTGCATATCTCACCTAAGCAGATCATTCATCACTGCTGGTAACGTTGTTGTTGTTATTGTTGTTCTGAAGCGCCCAAATCCCCCAGATTGTCCCCGTGCATGTCGACCAGGACAGAAGATAAATATTATACCTAATTAAACAAAATAACAATAACCGTTGCAACAATGTAACAGAGAGAAGCACGTGGACAGTCAGGCAGTAACTCCTTTAACACCAGATGGCCAAGTTTCCTCGCCCGAGATGAGTCAAGGGGAAACCATGACACAGGGTTGCCAGATATGCGCCTCAAAATCCCTCTTAGAAATCTAATCATGATCCGCCATCATCTTAAATGATGATGTGTGTGTACAGAGTCAGGCAAAAAAAAATTTAATTATACACACTGCAGGGAAAGATAAATAATATGATGTATATTATATCAAAATAATATGATCATTATTGTTATTATTATAATATGATCATTATTGTTATTATAATCAACACTAAGTATTACAAGTAAGATATTATCCTGTGTGGACCAGTTGTTTATCTACATATGATTAAAGGCATACTAGGCTGTTGCATGAAAACAGGTGGGTTGTTTGCAGTTACATTCACACCTTTGGTAGATTTGAACCTGATGGTATTAATCAATTATTTGAGTAGAGAAACATAATCAACAGCAGAATGGTGTGTGTGAAGCAGTTATTGTACCTTCATGGAGCTGATTATTTCCTATAATTGGTCACATCAGTCCTCCTACCTGACAGAAATAATGCCAACGATGACAATTAGTCACTTATCAAAAGACAACACAGTGTATGTTTCATTTGTATAGTGTTAAACTAAGTGGGGACCTGCAACTGGTTAAGCCTCTGGGTTACTGATTAAAAGGTCTGGGGTTTATGCCCCAGTACTGCTGTAACTGTTATACACTTTCCAACACTCCCGGTTATCCTGGGAAACTCCCGTTTTCAGTACCCTCTCCTGAATTCCTCTCGTGGAAAAACATCTTCTGCATTTCTCTGGATTCAAAGAATTTTCATTGATCTTTCCTCATTTCATTATTACAACCTGCTCCTGGTCCTGTGTATCATCAGAGTATTTTTCCATCCAGTTGGCCAACACAGCTATGTATTCTTGGCATGTACAGTATGTGAGTGCTGTTTGTACGCCCTCCTCCCACACTGAGTGAAAACTGGAGAGCAAAAGAAAGAAATACTCCTGCAAATTTCAGAAGTCATGGAAAGAAGAGTTCCTGTGTCTTATGGAAAGTTTTAAAGGAAAGAGCAGCACCTTTCACAAAATCTGTGGGTGGATTTTTCCATCGAGCACAAAGGATAGGTGGATGTTAGTAAAATGCTGTTGCAGTATATTTATAATTCGGGTATTTTCATTCTTTTCAATTCTTTGAAGCTCACAAAGAACGCCCAGACCCTCCGCTTCGCTTTGGAAATCCTCCCTATTTAACCATACTGTGGGTCTCATGGTTGGTCCAGAGGTGCCTGTGGTATCGTGGCTGACTCTTCCTGATGATTATATCTTTCTACCAACCTGAGATATGCGCAGAAAAGAATTTCACTGTATATGTGACATATAAAGTCTTCTTTTCCTTCCTCTTCTTATTGCCACTTACAGCTTAGACAGTCGTCTCAAACTTTGTCTTCAATTTAGACACAAAAATGCTGCTTTTTATTTTTTCCCAAAAAACATGTCATTTAAATAAAGACTTAAGATATTTATAATAGGGATATAACAAAACACCAATTTATTTAATAAGATATGGTGATCCTTCAGTACAGTTTCTTTACAATCCTAAAAGTCTGATTGCAGCAGTTCTTGATTTATTCCATTTTATACACACATGCACTTTTTCGTAATTCATTACTGTGTAAGAATAAAAGAAACCCCATTGAGATTTTGATTTGTGAAATGAATTCAATCCAGGTGTATTGTTGCACCTCTTATGTTCAATGTCTTAAACAACAGATTTACTTCTGACTGTTACAAAGCAATGAAACTGGAGACTCCTCCAATTACTTTGCAAATAAATGTCACACATTTAAAAAATATATTGATGTGAAAATTTGCCAATTAATATGTGTTTAAATTTTTGAAAATCACATTGAACTTATTATCTATTTATAGTTACATTTACTCACTCACTCTCTTTCTATACCACCTTACAGTATCATCGATACAAGGTTGTGGGGTTCCATCCCTGTACACCCTGTACGGGGGGCCAATCGATCGCAGGGCAAACACACATACATACACACACTCGCGAGCTCATTCACAAACTACAGGCAATTTGGAACGCCAGTTAACCTAATCTGCAGGTCTTTGGACTTTGGGAGGAAACCAGCGTACCTGGAGGAAGCCCATCAAGCATGGGGAGAACATGCACACAACTTGCACTCCATGCACACAAACCCAAGGCGAGAATCGGCCCCTTTGCCTCTTTAAAAACTTATTCCATTAAATAAGTTAGTTAGAACATGAATAGGACCAGCTATATATAATCAATTCATCACCATTTATTTAGAGCTGATATAATTTTTTTAATGCATCATGTGACAAAGAAATTACAAGAAGTTTCCTATCCTGAATAAGAACTGCTTCCTTGTAGAAAACATCAGCAGATTTACAGTGTAGCTCTGATGGGTATGAAGTGCTGACACTGGAGACTCCTTCCAAAAAATATTTTTAGAAATACTCTCATTTAAAAAAAAAAAAAAAAAAACTTTTCCCCACATGAACAATTCATTTTTTGTTTATAAATTCTAAGTAAATTCTTGTTTATAAATTCTAAGCCTTTGATGTCACTATGGAAACACCAACATTGTTTATAAACATATTTTGTTCTCTATGTTTTAATGAATAATATAATTTGAATAAATTGCTATAAATATAGCTATGAGAATCAGTAAATCATGTCACTTACATATTGATTTAATGTTTAACTGATTTATGATCATGTTGATCATAACACGACTGCAGTATGTACAAACTGTTTAATAAAAGTTTAATAATGAAGTAATGACGTTTATTGAAAACGTCATAAATATCAGCGGGAGTTTAGACGGACCTGGCAACACCGTTGTATATTTTTGACTTTGCGGTGCAGTCAGAACTGGTTATTTGACTTTTCTAATTGGTTCGCGAAGGGACCACGGACAAAGAAACGTCCAATCAAAATGCGCCTTTTTTTATAGTCTACCGAACGTTGCCGTATACGCTTTATCATAATGCATTCTGGGAAATGTGGTACTCCTCCATTGAGGCGCCGCTAAAATGGTTCGCAAACGCACTACATTTCCCATGTATTAGCAATAAACGGTTAAGCAGTTAGCTCACGGCTAAGTCTTGTCAGATTTGTAAAGTCTCCGTTTTGTTTTTTGTGCAAGCGAAGCTTTTATTAGTGGAAATTATATTTATGTCCATTGCTAAAAACATGTGCACTCTTTAAGATTAAAAACGGCTTCTTAATCGCGATTTCTGATTACATTTCTTTAATTGGCTTTAAGGGGTGCAGAGACCAGAGTTACCTATAGAGGGCGATCGTCAATTGGTTTCATTTATATTACTGCACAGTTCTAAAAATGTACTTTAAGTCTGTTTTAATTCTAACCTATGCCACTATGTAATTAACCAATCATCATGGAACATCAGCACAAGGAATAAAATCTTGCAAAGAGGCAGATGAAGTTCAAAAGCTTCAATTAATGCTTGTAAAAGTAAAAAAAAAAAAAAAACAATAATAATAATTATTATATATATAAAAAATCATAAATGGGGATTATACACCAACCAGCCATAACTTTAAGACCACCTAATATTGAGTAGGTTCCCCATTTGCCACCAAAAACAGTACTTTACCTTTCTGTGATGAGTGATGTAATGGGTCAGAGCGACTCAAAAACTGCAGCTCTTCTGTGATGTTCCCAGGCTGCAGTGGTTAGGACATATGAAAAGTGACCCAAGGAAGTAAAATGGGGGAAGTGGTGACAGGGTCATGGGTGGCCAAGGCTCACTGGTGGAGAGTGGAGTGAAGGCTGGTCTGCGTAGTCCGATGCAATAGAAGCGCTATTATTGAGGAAAAGCTTAATGCTGGTTCCAATATAAAGGTGTCAGAACACACAGATCATCACTGTTGTGGTGGGAAAAGGGGATGGTCATAATGTTTTGGCTGATCGGTGTATATATTTCAATTTAAATTCAAATTTTATTTGTCACATACACGGTCACACATAGTACGATATGCAGTGAAATGCTTAGACAACTGCTCGTGACCTTAAAATAAAAGACTATGAATAGGAAATAAATATGAAAAAGAAAATAGAAGGTAAATTTAGCTAAGAAATAATAAAGAAGTTCCCAAAGGTGAATGAATGATTCTTTTCGAAAAAAGAAAAAAAAATCTCACACTGTGGCCTCACAGATCCAGGGTCGAGGGTTTGAGTCCCACCGTTGGCTCAGTGTGCATTAAGTTTGCGTGCTCTCCTCATGCTTGGTATGTCTTAACCATATCTGCTGATCTATGCTCATTTACTCGTTCATTTTTTAGAATTTCTTCCACAATTATACAATTAGGAAAATATATGTGGTCTATGGTCAATCTGACTGAAACTATGCTATATCAAAATTAAATAGTGCCGCACAATTAATCTATGGCCCTGTGCAATTATTTAAGGCGGCAATTTATTACGTTATACACACATACTCAGGAATTTCTGTAGAGTTTGTCAATAAATATCATCACAATCGCTATACGTCAAAATAATCATGATGTGATTTGTTCATCGGATTGTGCAATTCTAGTTTAGATGTACATTACGGCTCATTTCCCCCAACTTTTATATCAGGCTGTTACAAAGCACATGATAAAAAAAACATCTCCATGTTTTGTGTTTTTTTTGACAAAGCAATTTAAGTCTACCAATCTTTTGTCGAACCATCAAAGTGTAATTCGTGTTGTGGATAAATTGAGGTCTCAGCCCTCAAATCCATACCATAATGAAACCAAAGTCTCAGCACCTTAACTTAACTGCTTCACGTTATTTATTTGGATTGTCTCGCATATTTTGGCAATTAATGAGCAAAAACAGTTTTTCATATATTTTCACGTATTTGCTCCAAAAAAAAAAAAAAACTGCTAGTCAGTACTGAAAACCCAGAAACTTCAATAAAAAAATTGACCCAATAAGATCTTTTACTAAAATGATATTTATTACTAGCACCAGGCACATTATTCCAGACAAAGATGATAAAAAAAAGTGGGCCAGCTACTAGAAGATTGCACAACTGATGTAAATAACAGACAAGATAAATTCTGATTGTGTTTCTTTTCCCTGTGTGGAACATCAACACTGTACAGGCTGTGAACTGCAACTGCGCCCTCTTGTGGTGTATACACGAATAGATCATTTTTAACCAAAATTTTCTGTAACATTTTCGGTTAATACTTTTTGCACCGAGTAATTTCTTAGGCACCAAGTAATCAATAAATGATTAACCATTAATATCCCTAATCGCCATAATCAGAACTCACAGGATAAGGGAAAATATACGTTGTGCATGGGCAAAAAAAACTTTTTTTCCCCCCAAGAAGTTTGGATATCGTAGAGCGATACTGGATACGAAAAAGATAAAAATGAGGAAAGACCATGGAATTTGAAGGGTCAAAACTTTTGACTGGTACTGTATGTGGATGAAGGCAGATAGCACTTCGCTCAAATCGTCAGTGAAGACGTGAAGGTTATTTGGAAGTTGAGTGATGTCAACTGGCTCAGTAGAAACGTTTCACTACTCATCCAAGTCTAAGGTCCATGTCTGAAAAAGCTACTTGGATAAGAAGTGCAAGTACTTGGACAGCGGAAGAGGAATTTGGAAACAACCAGACCATTCATGAAACGTCATGATGTCAGAAGGACGTGCTGTTTTTTTGATACATGACACAACACTTTGTTTTTCTTCTTTTAAATAGAATTTATTAACACCTCTCAGCAATTTGAACAATTCCACTAGAACTCCATCAACTAAACAGTCCATAACCCATCCAGGAAATACTTCCTTCACTTTCCTGTAAGAAAGTAAGAGTACAGCGCCCTGGGAGCTGGTCTCAGATCAGAGACTGCTCAATACTGCTGATTTAATCTGAGGCTTATTTAGACTAATTCACAGATTTATTGATTTTCATTCCCACATCCTTAACAATAAGGGACATGAAAGAATCATTTCAATATTTAGAAGATTATATTCTCAACTAATTGCAGAGACCTGGTGTGAAGGAGAGTTAATGCTGGATACGACTCATCCTGCCAAGAAATTCTACTAACACTAGTGTCTATATAATCAGATTTAATATGCTATGAAAAGACGGGGGAGGCTTTATACCACTTCGGCCTTCATGATTAAGAAATAAAAAAGCCTTTTTGTTGCTGTGAAATACAGTTATGTTAAATACATTACATAATTTACTGATGATGGTTAGAAAGGTTTACAAAAAAAAAAAAAAAAAAAACGGACCCAAGATCAACACTTTCAGTCCAGATCTTTAGAAGCGCAGTCACAGGACCGTCAACATAATGGTAAGAACATAACCAACACTCAGAGGATCATGTGTTTTAGGAAAACAAGAAAACAAAAAAATTGGATTTACCTGATATTTGCATCTGATGTTCACTTAAAAAAAAAAAAAAAAAAGATGTTGTGGACTGGAACTATGAGGCAAATACATTTAAAAAAAAAAAACGATTTGTGCTTTTTCTTTCAAGTCCCCTGCTCAGTTTCAGACAAACTGCATCCATTTATCCATTCTTTCACTCAACCACTAATATATCTACTTATCTAACCATTCACCCATCCACCCACTCACCCACTCACTCACTCACCCAACACTCACTCACCCACCCACTCACCCACCCACTCACTCACCCACCCATCCACTCACTCCCTCACCCACCCACTCACTCACTCACTCACCCACCCACTCACTCACCCACCCACTCACCCACCCACTCACTCACCCACTCACCCACCCACCCACCCACTCACCCACCCACTCACTCACTCACCCACCCACTCACTCACTCACCCACCCACTCACTCACTCACCCACCCACCCACTCACTCACTCACCCACCCACCCACCGATACACTCACCCACCCACCGATACACTCACTCACCCACCCACTCACTCACCCACCCACTCACCCACCCACCGATACACTCACTCACCCACCCACTCACCCACCCACTCACCCACCCACTCACCCACCCACTCACTCACCCACCCACTCACTCACCCACTCACTCACCCACTCACCCACCCACTCACTCACCCACCCACTCACTCACCCACTCACTCACCCACCCACTCACCCACCCACTCACCCACCCACTCACTCACCCACCCACTCACTCACCCACTCACTCACCCACTCACTCACCCACTCACTCACCCACTCACTCACCCACCGATTCACTCACCCACCCACCGATACACTCACTCACCCACCCACTCACTCACCCACTCACCCATTCACCCACCCACTCCCTCACTCACCCACTCCCTCACTCACCCACTCCCTCACTCACCCACTCACTCACTCACCCACCCACTCACTCACCCACCCACTCACTCACCCACCCACCGATACACTCACTCACCCACCCATACACTCACTCACTCACCCACCCACTCACTCACTCACCCATACACTCACTCACTCACCCACACACTCACTCACTCACCCACCCACTCACCCATTCACTCCCTCACTCACCGATACACTCACTCACCCACTCACTGATACACTCACTCACCCACCCACTCACGCCTCTACCATATCAAACAGGGACTTCATGTTCATACACACCTGATCACCAAAACCCATAACTTCATTCTTTCCCAAACTGTTACCACAAAATTGGAAGCACGTAATTGTTTAGAACAAATTTATTTTTTTTATTCGGCAGCATTACAATTTCCCTTCACTGGAACCACGAGGCCCAATCCTGTTCCAGTATGAACCCGAGTGTCCTGCACAGAACACTGAGGGGAAACTCAACTCCACTGAACACCTTTGCGATAAATCCGAACACATCGGGCCTGACCGGACTAATGCTGACATGGAGCTGATCGAACCCAAATCCTCACGGCCATGCTCGAAGATCTAGTGGAAACAGGAACATGTGGGTGTGATGGTCAGGTGTCTACAAACTTCCTCCTACAATAGCAAGCTGGACGGCGGCGGCAACATCTCTCACATTCCCGGGGTTGCCTGGTTAATTAAAACCCCGTCTCTTCATCGATGTTCTCTATAGGACATTCAAGAACTGTAACAAACTCTAATATAATAATAATAATCCTGCTTTGAACGAAAGTCAAAATTAACTCGACCTTGGTTATGGACTAATTAGTAGAAGTAACACATCTTGTATTGTCACCAATCTATCTCTACATGTATTCAATTTGGTATGACTCCGCCCCCCCATAGACTCCACCCCTTACAGTTAAAGACAAGACAGAAAGTGCTACGATAACTGAGCTTTGTGCCGATTTCATTAGCATCATGATTTTATAAATATCACAATTTAGATTTTGTTTAAAGTGCACCACCTGTAGGATTGAAGAGGAACTGCAACATTGTTCCACCCTCAAATGCGAAGGTATATAAATTAAATAAAAATTTATTAATAATATATAAAATTTTGGAGTCATGATTTTTAATATGAAAGAAATCACCAATAATTTTTTTTTCTTTCATCTCTACTTACTACTATAATGGGGAAAAAAAAAAAAAAAAAAAAGTTATGTAAGAGCTCTGCGTATGTCAAGATTTAAGGACAGATTTTTTTCTCAGAGAGGAAAATTCTCATTAGCTACACAACAGCCTCACAGCTCCGGTGTAAAGCTGAAGACGCAAAGTTTCGTGCGAGGAGGAGACGTACAAAGGACTGGGTAACGGATTGTGTGAAGGGAAAACCAAAACAAAAAAAAAAAAAACGATGCATTTAAGACCATGAAAATCTGCAACTGAAGTGGAACACGGAGACGGTGGTGGAATGAGACGGAGGACCTCCAGCGGAACACGAGAATTTCCTTTCTTACAGGAAAGCGCTCTGTTGTCTTTTTTTTTTTTTTTTTTTTAAACGACATGTACAACAACGTACATAAACTTAAAGCAAGGTCACACAAGAGACCAGTAGTAGCGCCATTAAGAGGTAAATCTGTGTGATTACAGTAAAGTAGCACATCACCTTTAACCTCTCGTCGCGTAAGCAGGGCAGCCAGAGAGGAGACGAGAGGATTTCTCTCGGTCGAGCAGCAAACATACGCACGCCGTTCATCAGGACGACAACATAAAACAAAACAAAAAGAAAAAAAAAAACCTCTCTCTGACTGTTCAGCCCTGGCTTTGGAATGCACTCACCTTTCAGTTCACTTTAATTCAATCAGCCCTTTTAAGTAACACAGACAAAAGACAAGCACACACCCACCCACACGCACGAACGCACGCACGCACGCACACAAAAAATAAAAAGAGCAAATCCCTGATCTGAATCATTTCCTTAAGTTAAAATTTCTCTCTATTTTTAATCAGTCTGTATTGGAGTCCGTGTCGTCGTCGATGTAGTCCTCCTCTACGGGACTCGCCACGCTCTGCGCCCCCCACTCGTCCTCATCGTACTCTATACTGTCATTATCCTCCAGCAGCTCGTCTTCGGGCTCCGCCTCTACGGCCGCTTCGGCCCCGCCTTCTCCGGCCTCCTCGAACTCCGGCTGCTCGTCTGCGGCCGGCGCCTGGCCGTTGTTGTTGGAGAAAGGCGCGCGCTGGTGGGCGTCGTCCTCCTCGTACACCCTCTGGTGGCACATGGGGCACGTGTCCTGGATGTACAGCCATTTGCGCAGGCACAGCGCGTGGAAGTAATGGTGGCACGGGGTGACGCGCGCAGACGCCGCGAACTCCTGGTAGCAGATGGCGCAGACGTCCTCGACGCCGCGCAGCTCGCTGCCCGTCACCTCGGGCAGGGAGTGGATCCGCCGCACGGCGGCGCGCCGCTTCACGAACGTCCTCCATCCGCTCTTGGCCTGCAGGTAAATGTTGAAGTAGGCGTGCAGGCACATCATGCACGCCCGGATCTTGCTGCCGGACTCGAACGCCATGGTGTAGGCGCCGTTCCCGAACATGACGATCCCGAAGACGAACTCGACCACGTTCCCGGCCGAGCGCACGTAGTACACGTAGTCATCGAGCTTCTCCCAGAGCGTGCCGTAGTAGCCGTCCACCATGAACAGTGTGTAGACCGTGAGCGAAACGAGAACCTTCAGGCACAGCTCCACGCAGAACGCGGTGACGGCGAACAGCCACGTGTTGAGCGCGTAGCGGCGCCACAGCATGCCACTCAGCGCCACCGGCAGCGTCAGGAGCACCAGGGACACCAGGAGGGCGGGGGCGTGCCGGCGTACGGATTGCACGTGCGAGGCGCTCAGCGCCATCAACACCGGCTCCGTCATGCCATGGACGAAGTGCAGCACGGCCGTCAGCAGCAGGCACAGGTTCCTGCTCAGGCGCACCAGGCGCTCGCCCGGCTCCAGGCCACTCAACCCCGTCTGCAGGGCCAGGATGAAGAACAGCACCGGCGCCACAAAGCCCAGCCGCCGATCCTCCTCGTCTTCCGCCGACCCGATGAACGCCAGGACGCCCAGGCCCAGGTAGTGCGCCGCGGACGAGATCACGGCGCTCATGCCCAGCACGGTGAGCGTCGAGTCGCAGCCGCTGATGATCAGACTGCTGCACAGCTCCCAGATCACGTCCCACGTCACGTATGCCTCGTCTTCTCTGTTCTCCTCCACCCGAGCCACCCTCACCTGTTTTTCGGGAAAGAAAGTATTAATGAGATAAAAAAAAAATTAATAAATAAATAAAAAATTAATTTAAAAAAATGTAAGTCGCTCTGGATAAGAGCGTCTGCCAAATGCCTAAATGTAAATGTAAATTCTATGAAGATTCGTAATCGCTAATAAACTTTCAATCCTGTTCTCACCGCGTATATCAGAACCACCGCCTGCGCCGCGACACGGGTGAGCCAGAAAACCCGCAGCACGTCCGGCACCCGGATCCTCTTCCACGTGTCCTCCAGGAGCAGCTGTAACCCGTAGATGCGGTACATGTGCCGCACCAGTAAGTACACGTAACGGCACGAGTAGTACAGTCTCTTCAATCGGACGAGCAGGCACACGGCGGTGTTCAGAGCCAGCACCGACCCCGAGACCACCGCCAGCGTCCGCCTCACGTCCCCGGGAAGCTCCATGAAAAGCCCAGACACGGGCACCAAGACGTCCAGCATCATCAGAGTGGAGTAGGGCGACTTGACGCCGAGCAGCAGCACGTAGCCCGAGGATAACAGGAGCTGCAAAGCGGCCAGGGCCAGCCAGAGCGCCGGACGCGCGCGCGGGAGCGAATCCACAAGCGACATGGCGTAGTAGTTTAGCAGCACGGCGGCGGATCCGAGCAGCACGCCCACGAGCAGGTTGTAGAACTTGAACAGGGACTTCTGGGACAAGACGAGCACGACCCCACACACCGAAATACCTGAAAAACAAGCGCATGTTATCTACATCAATATCCAAAAACTTATTATTTTGTGACGGTTTGATGCAAATTCAAACACATGTACTTATGACATCATCAGGGAACTGACAGTTGGAGTTTGAATTAAAAGGTGCTGCAGAGGATCAGAGACTCACAGGAAGTTCAGGCCCAAGGATGAGTTAGTAACTTAAAAACACACACACACACACACACAGAGACAGATCTAGAAGTAGACCAGAAGGACTTGTCTCTTACCCAGGACCCTGAGTAAAACCTGTCCCGCTGTCCCGCTCCAGCCCTCCGCCGGATCAGACTGACAGTTACAAATGGCGTCGATGATGAAGATACAGGGGACCCGCAGCGCCACGTCCAGCACCGCCAGGGCCTGCTGACTCAGCCGGCCGGGGTTGGAGGCCATGGCGCCGCAGCACGACTTCCACCTCACCTCACCTCACCTCACCTCACCTCCTTCCGCTCCCTCCGGAGCTCCTCCTGTGTGGTCCGGTCCTGACTCGCGGTGTTTACCTAAACACGGGGGTCTCCGCTCTCCGCCATCTTCCTTTTTTTTTAACCTCCTGTTGCTATGCGAGGAACCGGGAAGTGAACTCGAGGTTTTACAACCGCCCGTGACGCAGCGCGCGCACGACGTTGCAGCGTTCAGTTGTTGCGTCATGACGCTCCAGGCACCGCGTGACGGAAGTCTTAACAGCTAACCGGAAGTAAAGATAAAACCTTTAATTTAAAACGAGTTTATAAAATACAAGACGCCCAAATTAAATAAAAATAAATAAATAAATAAATGTGTTTTGCTATTTGTTATATATTTTTTATTTTTTTGTCCTTTTCTATTTTTTTTTCTTTTTTATATTTTTGTTCCAATAATAATATATTAAGGCAGCAATAAATAAAAAAAAAAGCAATTTCCCTCTGGGGAATTAATTAATTAATTAATTAATTAAGATTGAAAGGGGAGTTCTTGGCACGCTGGTGTATGGTTAGCACTTGCACCTCCAGGGTCCGGGTTTGCGTCTCTGTGTGCATGGAGTTTGCATGTTCTCCCCATGCTTGGTGTGTTTCCTCCGGGTACTCCGGTTTCCTCCCACAGTCCAAAGACATGCATGCAGATTAGGCTAATTGGTGTTCCCAAAATTGCCTGTAGTATGTGTGTGTGTGTGCACCCCCTGCGATGGATTGGCACCCTGTCCAGGGTGTACCCTGCCTCGTGCCCTAAGCATCCTGGGATAGGCTCCAGGTCCCCCACGACCCTGAATACAGGAAAAAGCAGTATAGAAGATGAGTGAAAGTGAGTGAATGAGCAATGTGTGGTAGTGCTTAGCACTGTTGCCTTGCACCTCGATTCCTGCGTCAGGTCTGTGTGCATGGAGTTTGCATGTTCTCCTTGTGCTTGGTGGGTTTCATTCCGGATACTGCGGTAAAACTTCCTTCCACAAACAAAAGACATGTAGATTAGGCTAATTGGTGTGTGAGTGAATGAGCCTGAACACCGGATAAGCATTATAGAATATGATAATGAAAATATTCATAAAAATATTGTTGGTCTTTATTCCAAAATTATTCTTCTTTGTTGTTTAACGGCGGTTGGAATTCAGTAGGTTGATAACATTACTGCCAACTGTAGGTTTCATTATTTTTGTAAAGTTGTCTAGAATTACTGTACCTGACCAGTGCACTCATTCATTTACGCATTTGGCAGACGCTCTTATCCAGAGCGACTTACATTTTTATCTCATTACACATCTGAGCAGTTGAAGGTTAAGGGCCTTGCTCAAGGGCCCAACAGTGGCAACTTGGTGGTTGTGGGGTTTGAACCTGGGATCTTCCGAACCGTAGTCCAATGCCTTAACCACTGAGCTACCCCTGACACTGAGCACTCCAACTCTCATAGTCAATCAGATTTCCAGAATTTCTAGAACAGTTATAGCTCTACATTATCCCTCTAGTGCTCTAGATTTATTATACTAGTCTAGAACCCCAGTGTGCTACAACCCTTACAGTTTATCATGGTTCTAGAATAATTATACCTGTACACATTTTCAAATAACTAAAGTTGTCCAGGGTTTTACAATTTATGCAGCACCACTGTGCTTAAGATTTATAACACTAAAGCAGTAGAGTTAATTAGGTTTATGTACTTACGTATTTATGTACCAAGCAGTGTTTTAGACATATTATAATGAGACGTTCTAGTTCTGGGTCAGTCAGTGATGTAGAAACATGTACCATGATGTAAACTGTCATATGATACAATGTGTTACAACTTAACACGTGTCAAATAATGATTTTTCATATAGAGCAAGTATTTATTAAAATACATTTCAGCATTGCACCAGCCATGTGAACGGTTCAGTCCTGGGATCTCTGGGATGCTGCAAGTGAACATGAGCAGTAAATAAGAGAACCCTGGGCATTGGCAGATCAGAAGATCCACTGCTTTAACAAACTCAGTTCTCACAGGACCACTATTTCATCATTCAGATCTTTCAGCTCCCAGTGAAGAACACTTTCAGGGTGTTGTTGTAGATCGTGTTGGCCATCTCTGTCGGATCTTCGTTCCTCGCTGCTGCCATCACCTCCAGCACCTGGCTGAAAAGAGACCAGGAGATTTACAGGAGAATTACAGACCCTACACGGTGACCTTAGACCTGACGTAATCTTAATTCCTAAATCTACAAATGTTTTTCATCTGTCAGAACAATGCACCGTTTCGTTTCCGCGGTAATGTCTGAGTGACCTACATGATGTGACAGGGTTCATTCCTGTCTTTCAGGCAGTGTCCTGCTTCCCACTTCTTCTTGGTGGGGAAAGTTGTTTTAATGAACTTGGATCCTGCGTGAGTGTTTTTGATGCCACACCACGGAGCGTCTGGAAGCCCAGAAACAGAAAGAGATCGTGAGGGAGAAAGAGACTCACAGATGCTCTATTACTTTGGTGATCTAATAGAACAAATCCACTGTCCCCTGTATGCTGGCTGACTAGGAATAAAGATAAAAGACTCCACACAACGATCTTACATTAAAAACGTGGGTTGTCAAACACGATGAAGTGAAAAGTGTTTCTTCACGCTATCTCAAATGTTGGTGCAGTTCAGTTTAGTGTTGTTTAGTCAAACCTGTCTCTATCATCAGTCTCTCCGTGGGAATCGATCTCATGGCCTCGAGATTCGCCTCCGTCTTCAAAGAGCTGGAAACAGACGGTATGAATGAATACCTTTTATCTCTGCGTTTACGCCCATTATTAAGACATAAAGACGGAAAACCCTTTTGCTCACCAGCCGTTAATACCGATATAAAGGTCCAGGTCTATCAGAGCAGCCGCGTCCTCTTTGTTCCCATCGAAGGAGTGAACCTACAAACAACCAGCGAGCAGATACATCCATGATATCCAGTTTTACCCCCTGTAGCCTACATTTTAGCAAAGACATTACACTCACCACCCCTCCAACACATCGGTCACGGTTTCTTCTCATAATGTCTAAAGACAAGAGACACATTAAGAGCACATTAATAGAAATACCTACCTAATACCTAATACCTACCCAGGAATTCCTGGTGAGAGTTCCTGCAGTGCAGGAACATGGGCAGTTTGGTTTCTTCTGCCAGATCAAACTGCTTCTCAAAGTACCTGCGTGTGAAGGAATGTGACTCAGGGGAAAGGTTTCATGTTCTTTACCAGAAGCGTAATAAAGGAGACATTACGTGACAGAGTGATGTCACTCACTTGAGCTGGGTCTCTTTTGGACAGAATTCCAACCGGTCAAAGTCTGAAAAATAAGTAACTGACGTTTAAAAACCAGAGAAAACTAACTTTTAGTTTTCTAACTCTTCTTGTCTAGTTGTTTGTCCCATTAATTAAATGTTATTCATATAGCGCTTTTAAAAGTGGTACTAGTCACAAAGCCGCTTTACAGAATCGGAAAGAAAATTAGGGAAATGAGTTTGAAATGTGAGAAGTTTTTTTTATCAAAATAATCTGATGTGCAAGCCAAGGACGACGGTGGTGAGGAAAAACTCCCTGAGATGGCAATAGGAAGGAACCTTATGAGGAACCGGACTCAACAGGGAACCCATCCTCATTTGGGTGGTAATAGAAATGAAAAATCACTATAAATAAAAGAAAGGTTTTGTCTGTACATTGGTGAGAATTCGCTTTTACGTTTTATACACTGAATGACCTGAAACCAGTCTCAGAAAAAAACTCTGTCGGTCTCTCTGGACGTCTGTCCAGCCAGATTTTAATGGAACTTTGCCAGTCCTTCAGTATTTTCCTGAAGTTAAACCTTCACCATAAATTCAATCAAAATGTTGATTAGAACGGACATCATGAGCAATTTTGTGCCAGATTATATCACAGCATCTAAATCTTTTTTGGACAAGGTAATTTCCTCGAGGTGGCCGTGGCTATATGCGTCACTCATAAAGCCAATAGTTTATGTATACAGTACATACAGAGTACTGTATGTGGAAGTGCGCAACAATGCACCTACAAGCCGGCACAATCCTCACCAAACACAAACACAAAGTAAGACACTTACTTAAAAGGCTTACTCCAGAAAATGGAACGTACACTATGAAAATGCTGCTCAAATTATTTTAGCGTTAACCTTTTAACTATTTCTACAAACTCTGGGTCCAACGATGGGTACTAACTAGTGATGGGTCGTTCTTTTTGAACGAGTCTTTAACGTGACTCAGAAGAACGAGTCGTCTCGGAGAGTGATGCGGAATAAACGAAATGAACTTAAATAACTCAAAAAAAAGCCCGCGACCCTGAATACAGGATAAAGCGGTATAGAAGATGACTGAATGAACGAACTCAAAAAAAGATTCGTCCATTTTGATGAACGAGATTCAAAGAACCGAGTCACTAAAATTATTCAAACTTCCCATCACTAGTACTGACGCTAGGAAAAGAAAATGAATCTGATTTGTCGTCACACACAAAATCTTACACGGTATGATACGTAGCAAAATGTTTATACAAATTTCCAGATTAAGCGGTATAGAAAATGAATGAATGAATGAAGAACATTTCCGTAGTGTAAATCCTTTTTTGATTGATCTTACACTTAGTGGAATATTGTGAGACACTGGATCTTTGATTTTTCGTGAGCTGTAAGCTGTAATAATAGAAATTAAAATGGAAAACAAAAAAGGCGAAGAATATTCCACTTGACATGTGATTAATAAAGAATATATGAAAGTTTCACTTGTTGATTAAATTACGAAAAATTGTGTTACCCAGTCCACACTCCCCAACAGCCACCACCTTTGCTTTGTTACTCATGGCCAGCTCTCTGAGTGAAGAGAAGTACTGCTCTGGTCCATTCTGGTCAAACTCAGCACAGCGAGTCGGGTGACAACCTACAGTACTGAAAAACTCCTCTAAAGAGAGGAAGAGAGAGAGATCATAATTTTAACATCAGCAGTAATCATTCTATATTCTTTCTGAAGCTTAAGGTCACAGAATTGCAACAAATTAGGAGCAGAGATAAAGATTTGTATGGTAAATGTGTCGCATGTATGTACAGTACATTGCATTCAGTTTTTCGAGCTGACCTCGGCTTTCCGCCAGTTTCAGAGCTTCTCTGCTGTCCTCCAGGTTTCCACCGGTGATCATAAGCTGAAACAAACCCCGACAGGACGTCAGGTAAAGATTCAGGAACGTTTAGACCTGAACTCCTGATCCTGACTAGTCAGAAAGTGTCGATTAACTTTAGTGTATTAAATGCTCTCATCCTAATCTGTTACCATTTCAATAGTTACAGTTATTTCTATAGTTATTCAGGAATAATTCACACCTTCTGAACCCCAACGCTAAGAGCTCTTTCGACAATTTGCCCGAAATCATCTGGAGGAAAGGAAATAACAGAGACGTTAGGATTTACAATATGATCGATAATGACTTCTGAAGTGCAGCTAGCGAATGATTTGCTTCTTACCTTCGTGTTTCTGGTTTCCTCTGTATATTCCCCTAAACATGGGGTCGGTAAGGTTAATACCGATATCTGTAGATGGAAAGAAACCAGATGGCATTAATTGCTAGGTTGTAAAAACAGTTTGAACCAGAAGCTCATGAAAAGTTCATGAATCTTGAACGATTGTGTGTAACTGACTATAACACCGAATACTACACCTACAAGCACTACAAATAGAAATACAATTACTGCTACAACTATCACCCCTACTTTTACTACTAATATTCTGTGTATACAGTATATAACATACAATACACAGTATTTTTATGATGCACTGTGAATATGAAGTCGCCGTTTCAGAAGCGTCAAATTGTTGGGCTACATCAGGCAAAGAAAACAACTATGGAGCTTTGAAATGACTGGAACTGGATGAAGAACCCTTCAAGACATTATCAAAACTTGGACAGTGCTGAATTATCAACTTTGTGGAAGGAAAAAATAAAACAGTGAATGGAGATCACTTAAACACTTGGTGAAGTTGCATGGGAAAAATCAACCAAGTAGGAGCATTTCCATACACACACACAATGTGATGAGAACTCACAGGATTAGAACTAAACATTGGTATGTCCATAAGAAAACCCCTCGTTAGTGAGTCTAATCAGAAAACAAATAATAAATAAACACCTAAATTTGCTAGGGAGCTTAAAGATTGGACTTGAACGGGGAAAAAGAAAAAAGGTCAATTGGTCGTGAGTCCAGATTCCACAGCAACGGGCGTGTCAGGGTTAGAAGTGATGCACCCATCATATATAGTGTCCACTGTACAAGCCTCTGGAGACAGTATTATGATCCGGGGTTGCTTCAGATGCTCAGGTCTAGACTCAGTAAAAAAATTAAGACAGCTGACGACCTGAATGTACTAAATAACAAGGTTGTGTAACACGTCTATGGAGGTGTTTTTCTTCCCTGATGACATGTTACAGGACACAGATGATGAAAGAGTGGAACTGGGGAATCACTTTCACACCTGAACTGGACACCACAGTGTGTGTGTGTGTGTGTGCTGTAATCAAAGATAAAGGTGACTGAATGAAATCTTAGCACGAACACTTTGCACGAATACTGAAGCCGTAAATCACAGATATTGACAAGTAATAATACTAATACTACTAATACCAATAATAAGTATGAATCTAATTATACTGGTCATGTGCTGTACATTTCCATGTGTGTTGAATGAATGAGAATGAACACACACAAACACTATTCATTTTATCCTTTAATAAATCGGAATATGTAACCAAGCTCAATGCATGCCAAACGATCAGAGATTAACACTTAATGCTTACCTATGAATTTAAAGTTGGACATGGTATATTTGGCAATGAAGTGGCAAACTCTGACTGCTTGGTTTACCATTCCCCTAAAAACATGTCTGTACCGTAATACCTCAAATACGGGTGCACACGTTAACTAAGACATCTTTACAACATAATTTTATACAGTTTTACTGCGTTTAAAAAATATACTTAGATTTCTAAGACGCTAATATTACATCCTACTAACGTTCTTCTATCTATTAAATTAATTCCATCAACCAATCACATATTGGTGTGAGCATTTATTACTGTTCATATGCCTTCGCGATCCTCGTCAAGCTCTCGAGTGATGGTTTAGCTTCAAAATGTTTATTATTTTTGTTATAGTGCACTATATGGGGGGGGGTGTAAGAAATGGCAAATATTTGCCCTATGAAGTGCACTAGTGAAGAAAGTATTGACGTATTTGCTAGTCGCCGGTTGATCTCACTGCGCATGCGCATGTGTGGTAAGCAGCCGTTTGTCGAGGCTCGGTCTTACTGCGCATGCGCGGTGCAGAGTCGAGGCGAGCTAGAAAATGGCTTCGTTCCTAACGCACCAGCAGAAAGTCTTACGGCTTTATAAGAAATCTCTGAGGCACCTCGAGTCCTGGTGCATCTTCAGGTACTGCTCAGTTCTTACATAATTTTTTTAAAGTAATACGTTTTCTTTTTTTTTTTTTTTAGTTTTAACATATGGAAACTGCTTAACCAGTGCAGGGACGTTCAGGTCATTCGTTAGCTACAATGCTAACTGAAAAACACGGATTGTCTAAAGCGGTAAACAGTAATAATAATATCACAAGGACGTGTATATCATTTAGAAAGTATTAGTTCATTAAATTAGCTTGTGAGACGCAAAATAAGAGAGTTTTAGCAGCTGAAGTGCCTCAGTGTCAGGTCAGAAATATAGACAAACATATCGCATCGCTGATCCACGATACTGCACGATATGAAGTCGTTCGATATTATGTTTTTTTTTTTTTTAGGAGGGGGGGATAAATGTCTATGAGCACAGCACACTACTGTTTAACAGCGATGCCGTAACATGCATTTATTTAAAAATGAATAAATACAGGCTTTATATCAAAAGGGGGCATCCTTGCTCAATTCAGATGTTTGTTAGTGAGGAATCAGTGTAAGGTTCTGTCTAATGGTGGAGGAACGTAAGCACTGTTGTAGGTCGCTCTGGATAAGTGTCTGCCACATGCCTAAATTTAAACCTATTAAAAAAAAAAATAGGAATGAGATTATGCTGAGTTACTGTTCCAACACCGGATTATTAACCTGATTATTTTCTAGAGGTAGGGAGAAATAAATTTAATGTTGAACGCCAATTGATTTTGTGAGGTGATTCAGGTCTCGCCACACTGACTACAAAATCTATTTAAAAAAAAATAGAATAATAAATATTTTCACATTCATAATAGAGATGAACCGGTCGATCGGGCAGTGACCAGAATTGTCTGGTTTTCAATTTGATTGGCCCATGTGATTAGACAATCCGCCTCAGAATTAAATGATTCTGTTCCAAGCGTGGAAGCTTCTGAGGGCGGTTTTATTTATTATTATTACATTTTTTTGGATAATCTTCTTTGTCATTCGGCTGTTCCCTTTCAGGGGTCGCCACAGCGAATCATCTGCCTCCATCTAACCCTATCCACTGCATCCTCTTCTCTCACACCAACTAACTTTCATGTCCTCTCTCACTGCATCCATAAATCTCCTCTTTGGTCTTCCTCTAGACCTCCTGCCTGGCAGTTCCAACCTCAACATCCTTCAACCGATATATTCACCATCTCTCCTCTGAACATGTCCAAACCACCTCAATCTGGCCTCTCTGACTTTATCTCCAAAACATCTAACATGGGTTGTCCCTCTGATGAACTCATTCTTGATCCTATCCATCCTTGTCGCTCCCAAGGAGAACCTCAACATCTTCAGCTCTGCTACCTCTAGCTCTGCCTCCTGTCTTTTCTTCAGTGCCGCTGTCTCTAAGCTGTAGCGCATCGCTGGTTTCACGACTGTCCTGTACACCTTTCCTTTCATTCTCGCCGATACTCTTTTATCGCACAACACATCTGAAACTTTTCTCCACCCATTCCAACCTGCCTGTACTCGCCTCTTCACCTCCTTTCCACACTCTGTGTTGCTCTGGACCGTTGACCCTAAGTACTTAAAATCCTGCACCTTCTTTACCTCTGCTCCTTGTAGCCTCACTGTTCCTCTCATTCACACACATGTATTCCGTCTTGCTGCGGCTAACCTTCATTCCTCTGCTTTCCAGAGCGTACCTCCACCTCTCCAAATTTTCCTCTACCTGTTCCCTGCTCTCGCTACAAAGCACAATGTCATCTGCAAACATCATAGACCATGGAGACTCCTGTCTAACTTCATCTGTCATCCTGTCCATCACTAGAGCAAACAAAAAGGGGCTTAGAGCCGATCCTTGATGCAGGCCCACCTCCACCTTGAACTCTTCTGTCACACCTACAGCACATCTCACCACTGTCTTACAACTCTCATACATGTCCTGCACCACTCTAACATACTTCTCTGCCACTCCAGACTTCCTCATACAACACCACAGCTCCTCTCTCGGCACCCTGTCGTACGCTTTCTCTAAATCTACAAAGACACAATGAAACTCTTTATTACCTTCTCTGTACTTCTCCATCAGCATCCTCAAAGCAAATACTGCATCTGATGTACTCTTTCTAGGCATGAAACCATATTGCTGCTCACAAATTCTCACCTCTGCCCTTAACCTAGCTACCACTACTCTTTCCCACAGCTTCATTGTATGGCTCATTAGCTTTATGCCTCTGTAATTGCCTCAGCTCTGCACATCTCCCTTGTTCTCAAAAATCGGCACCAATACACTTCTCCATTCTTCTGGAATCCTCTCGCTCTCCAAGATCTCGTTAAACAAACTAGTTAGAAACTCCACTGCCACCTCTCCTAAGCACTTCCATACCTCCACAGGTCATCAGGACCAACAGCCTTTCCACTCTTCATCCTCTTCAACGCCCTTCTCACCTCACTTTTACTAATATTTGCTACGTCCTGCTCCACAACAGTCACCTCTTCAACTCTTTGATATGGTATCGGGAGGTGACTGGTGATTCCCATCCCTGCTATTTTCCTAGTTTACCCCTTTTATACAGCAGAACTGTTCGTTTAAATTGATCAGAAGGTGTTTGGTTTTCTATATGAGCAGAACAGCTTCAGATGTGTTTAGTATGTTACATGAATCAGGAAATAATCGCAGACAGTAACTTGAGTGTCATCTCACCAGCGATGCTCCTTGTCGTTTCAGAGATAAGTACCGTTTCTACGCCTGCACGCTGAGGGCTCGCTTCGATGAGCATAAGAATGAGAAGGACCTGGTGAAGGCGTCCAAGCTGCTCAAAGCCGCAGAGGAGGAGTTCTGGGCCAATCAGCATCCTCAGCCCTACCTGTTCCCCGACTCACCCGGGGGAACCTCCTACGAGAGATACGAGTGCTACAAGGTAGAGTCTCGGCTTCCCCTCAAGTATCAAAAGTACAGGGTTTTTTTTCATGTGACATTAGCTTTTTTTTTTCCATAGTTATAATAAAAAGAGACAGATGAAACATGTTGTTTTGTGAGCATATTGTTTCTCTGCCTGCAACCAAACCCGCTTCTGATTTCTAACACCTGTATTAGGACAAAATACAGGACAGAAATTACTCAGCAGGAGGCAGAATTTCTGCCTTAAAAACTACACCTTTCTATAGTTATTAAAAATCGATTTTCATATATGTTTGCATTTGAGGTGGTAAAAATGGTGTCGGCCTTTTCTAATCCTACAGGTGGCGCTCTAAACTATTCACACATTGGCAGGCAGCATTGTCTCTCCTGTAGGTAGAGCAAATTATTTGTAATGAAAGCTTAGAAATTTTGTCTTATCACACAAGAGAAAATGTATTTTGTTGGGGTTTTATGTGACATAGTTGTGACGCGGGAGGAAAATTATAAATAGTTGACGAATTGACAAATAGATAAATAGAGACAGGTCAGTGATAAAGTTGTGGAGAGGTTTTTAAAGCAGCATTAGCTTATAGAAAGCAAAAATACCTCAAGCTTTGAACATCTTACGCTCTGTAAGATGTTCAAATTATTTTGTATTTTTGTTGTTAGATTTGTATGTTAACTCCTAGATGTATCTTAGGGTCTGGGAAATCCATTACAGGAAGTGAACCAGACGGATGTGATGCGCAAAAAATAGTTGTAACCTGATTGCTGCGGTTCCTGCACACACACCTAGCTTTAACAGCTTCTTCCTTAACGCAAGCGAGTTGTTTTTTTTTTTTTTTTTTTTTAAACGAGTACATCAGGTTAAAATGTGCATTAGCTGTGTGAAACCAAGCGATTGCGAACCAACAACTGGACCTAAGATATACAAGTGATGTCATGGGTTAGTGTGTGTGTTAGAGCCACCTAGAAGAAGCCTCTAATTTGTAGATTTTGTTCCTGATTGTTTTTGTTGTTGTTCAGGTTCCTGAATGGGTTCTGGATCACTGGCACCCCTCTGAGAAGGCCGAGTTCCCTGATTACTTCTCAAAGAGAGAGCAGTGGAAGCAGATCCGAGCTCAGAGCTGGGACAAGGAGGTGTGTATCTGCTTTCACACACACATACACACACACACACAGGACACTTAACATGACATGATCTCAACCAGAGCTTTACGTGTTTAATTAAATAAACATTTATTTCTAAAGAGCAACTCCAGATCTTTTTGTCCCTTTTTAAAAATTTTTTTTACTTGGTGTTTTAAAAACCATTTCCCTCACTATGGTCTGTAAGTCGTTACAATATGACATGACTGATGGCTGAAGCGATTAGTTAATGCGCTCTAACACACCCGTTTGTGTGTGTGTGTGTGTGTGTGTGTGTGTGTGTGTGTGTGTGTGTGTGTGTGTGTGTGCGCGCCTCACAGGTGAAGCAGCTGCAGGACGAAACTCCAGCCGATGGCCCCAGGACCGAGGCTCTTCCTCCTGCACGCAAGGAGGGCGATCTCCCGCCACTGTGGTGGCAGTTTGTGACCCGCCCCAGAGAGAGGCCCATGTGATATACCCCCTGCATTACACACACACCCTCAATGGGCATCACTTATTAATGGAAGACTTGCACTCTCGCCCTGACCGGTTAGTGTTTAAGGTTCAAAAGGAATGACTTGACCCAGGTCGCTAATTTAAGCAAAAACTTTCACTTTTCTGGATTTAATCAAACTTTTGAGCGGATCAGGAGTGCCTGTGTGTGTGTCAGTTTGGGCGGGGTGTAATTGTAGACTGTACAGAAGTATAATGCACTCAGTGTGCTTATGATTAAAATAAACACCTATGTCAAATAAATTAATGTTTTTGTTTTTATTATAATTTTTTTCTTTTACTTTTGGAAATGAAGCCAGATTATTTGTGTGGATGTAAAAGGAAACATTTATAGCAGAGCTGCAGATTGATATGGTTTTTCCATTCCGTTCCACAGCACTAAGGTATAAGGGTATATAAGTTGTACCCCTGAGGTATTTCCACAACACCAGCGACAGGTATCCGAGGTGGTTATGTTACCATGGTAACGCACGGAGAAAGTGCATCGCTTCATGCGCTTCCCTTTGTACCCTGAAATTAGATTTTGATTTAGATTCTGAATCGAAAAAAACATTTAATTTCACACCGGAATCTTCACACATCTTTTTAAGTGTAACTTACAGTACACGCTAACATTCTGATCAACCTGTACGACCCAAAGTCTGGACATCTGACAGTTTAAAACTATATACAGCTTTTATTTTTCTTTATTTCCTTGAACTGAATTGTCCTTGATTCAGATTTTATCTCCATTTCCCAGGATTTGAATTTTTTAAATAACCACACGGTTCCAGATGAACGTTCGACACCTTTAGCGTTTAATATTTTATTAGCTAAAACAGCATGGACTCCAGAACTTGAAGCACTCAGCAAAACTGCAAATCTTTTTTTCTTTTTTTTTTTTAATCCAAACCACTTCTAAATCCCATCTTTACATTCAGAAACATGAGCCACTGACTGAGCAGCTACATTTACAGTTCAGGAACAATATATCTGCAGATAGTAAGTAAATTTTATATATAGATTTATATACATAGACATACATACACACATGTTCAGCATCATATGCGTAAGGCATCAGCTAAGTAGAACATTCTAGATTAGACCCTTCGAAGTGCCTGAACATCTCACCCGGGCCTAAAAGTTATACATCAGAGAGCACACGACGACGACTCGGACCCGGAGATTTAGAGATGTACGGAGAATTTACATTCGGAGAAATATCAGGCAGAGAATGGAAAAAGAAAGAATCCCCCCCCCCCCCCACACACACACACACAAATGTCCAAATGTAATGGATCAGACAAGCTTTAAAACTGTAAGTCAAAAGTTAGTCATACCTAGAAGCGGGTCAGGTAAGGGGTGTGGCCTGATTCACATCATCCTGTTAATCAATAATACTGCTTGCATAGACACTACACTACAACGTCATGATGCTAAACTACTAGTAGCTGTAATGTTTTTGTCCAGTGACGAGCCGTGACGCTCTGGTGCAACAAACAAAAAACAAGCATGTTGTCTGATTCACTACATTTGACAAGACTTTTTTATTTTTTTCCTTTCAGCCCAAATACTTCTCTTTTACTTGCACTTACACTACTTGATGTATTATAAAAGTTATAATACAGTACATGTAAAGAACTGAAAAGTCAATACCTCAAGACTGGACCACTTTGATAACGTTTTTTTGTAAAAAGAAAAAACTTTGATGGTTAATGTTGAGGTGAAAGTCTGATGAATGGAAAGATCTTGATATGAGAGACGGAGATGACGGGAGATGCGGGTGTGTCACTGAAGAGGCTTTGTGTTACTGCGGTGCTGAATCTCACACACACAGTTGATGATGATGATGATGATTTGGTTCAAGCGTTCCAGTGAAGTCAAACCTGGGACGTGTGATTAAAATTCTAGGAAATGAAAAAGTGTAAAAACGATCTTTAAGCACAGGACGGTGATGAGTACCGGCCCAGAGCTATTTCTCTTCATGTTTGGAACCTTGATGGTGCTAGTGAGACGCTGGGATAAGTGCATTAGTGTAGCAGGGGATTATATCGAGAAAATAAAGGGAGTTTTTTTTTTTTTTTTAAACTCTCATAACTGTGTTACTGTCATTCAGTGCAGTCGAAAATCCCGCAGCTTTAGTCCCAATCATCAGACGCCAAGTTTGACTTCCTGTCCATGTGAAATGCAACTGTCCCGTAATGCTGTAGAATTCTCTAATCTGACTGGTTCTGATCCGATTCTGTACGGCTGCTCAGGTTCTAACGCGTCACTGTTCCTCTAGTAACAGGTTCTGCAGGGATCGCGTGGTTCGTGTTGAGCAGACTAAATCAAAGTGCACTTATTGACGCGGTGAAGTTTTCTATGAGATCTTCATTTGCAATTTACAGAAACGAGTCTTCAGTGTGAGAGCTGAAACATTTCATGGCTTATAAAACTAAACTAACAAAAGAGAAAGATGGAGAGAGAGAGAGAGAGAGAAAAGAAAAGTGGCTATAATGTAAGTGATGACGTGAACTGATTTTTCACTCAACAACATAAAGAAAAGTGTTTAACTTATTAAGTATTAAACCTGCTGCTGTGGTGCGAAAGAAATAAAACACTTTGAGATGTGCTGTAATTAGAAAACACAGTAACGGCACGACATGGAGAGTGTTATTCTGTAGTTAAAAGGATTACAAATAAGTTGCATCATTCTGTTTGTGTCCAGTTACTCAGGCTTGGGGTTTCAGTGATGACGTCATTCCGGGAGTAGACGTAGACGACTGGTTAGAAACGATAGATGTGATATAACAGTCAGCGATTAAGACTCTGCGTCTGCTCCCGAGGTGTGTGTGTGATGTGTGGGTTGCATGCACGGGCACTACTGTTAAACGCGCGACTCTTCCTGCTGATTTCATGGAGGTCGATGCACGCACTACGGCGCGGCTAGACCGGCGTCGACGGAGAGGATACCATGCATCAGCTGCGAGGTGTACAACGTTCCACAGACAGTTATTTGTCTTTTTTTTTTCCACCCCTAAATAATAATAAAAAAAAAAAATGTTAAGAATTAAATAAAAGAGACTTCATCAGGAACTGCTTCAGTTTGCGAGGCTTTCGAACACCACGCATCTGACACGAGGTAAACAAACGAAACAACAACCCACGCGCACGCTCTCCACATCTGCCGCAGCTCTGATTGCGGTTCTGCTCTGATTCCTGACTCGAGTTAAGATCAAAGAAAATACAGTACGAGGCACAAAGTTTTGGCACCTACAGAAGGATGGGCTGGTAGCGGAGAAAGATCTAGAAATACAATCAACAGTCAGACACTTTACACCGGATAGTCTGGGTCTTGTATGTACAAAGCCACTAAATGTCACTGCTGTGTAACGTACGTATTACGACGGTATAACGTTTATAACATCTCGTCTTTATGCGTTATTGTTTACGGATATACTGAATCACTGGGGAGACATACGTTACTACTTTACCCATCCTATATGTGACAACGTTAGCACTGTTAAAAAGCACTAAAGATCTCTCCGACTTTGCCGAGTCCTGATTGGTGGAGGCCGCTCGTCGGCGGTCTTTATTCCAGGACCGGCGCGGATCTGTCGTTGGTCGTGGCTTTTTTGAGGCTCACTCCTCGGCGAATAGATGTCAGGACGCCGCCCTCATGCTCGTCGGGCCCCGCCTCGTCCGGAGCTTCCGATTGGCCGATGGGGTCGGGCGTCAGCTGTGTGGGTGATGGCGAGGGGTCGCTGGATTTTTCCGCGTCCTCGCCGAAGAGTGCCGGGGGCACGGTGGGGGTCTTGACGGGAATGACGGGGGTTTTGATCGGGATCGGGCCGTGGACGCTCGGCCCGCGCCACAGGCTCGGCTTCGAAGTGGGCGCGCGCCGGATGGTGGCCACGCCCGGTGTGATGCTGACCGGCCCACAGGGGGAAGGCCGCTTGACTGGCAAAGTCCTCCGGTACGACTGGGTGATGTCTGTGTGCTGCAGGGACGAGACGGGCCCTTCGCAGTCTTGCGACTCGCTGTCGTGGTCTCCGCCCCCTGGCAAGCACTCGTAATCGAATACTGTGGAGAGAAAAACAGACCGACTGACATATTTTGTTTACACAGGGCACAGGCAGAAAAAGAAATAGATAAATAAATAAAATAACCTTTTTTTCTGTTCATATTTGATTATTCTTACCACTAGATGGCGCAAGCAGAGCACCAAACAGTTTTGAATCCAAATAACTGATAATATTTCAACAATCTGACCTTGAGGATCTGGATTTCATGGAAACGTCATATAGATCAAAAGCCATGTTATCTTTCTTACACACTCCATCTACAACTACGAGAACTATAAGGACATTAAAACAGTGTAAATTCAATGGGGGCGGAGCTTATTTGTGAGAATGGAAATTAAAATAGTAAAAGCAAAATCCATATTGATATTTCAGTGCTCTTAAGGCTATTCTTACATCATGGTGGTAATGTACAGTAAAAACCACACACACACTTACTGTAGGTGTCCTCGCTGCAGCAGGGTGTGTTGGTCTGTGTGCTGTAGCCGCTGGATCCCTGAACGGATTCCCGGCTGCTGCGCGGTATATCCAGCGACAGACCGCGAGACAGACACACGGCCAGCTCCTCGTGAGCTTCGTCCTGCAGCACACACACACGGTTTGTGAATATCAGATAATATAGCATGTCTATAGTGTCATGAGACGTTTTGCATATCGGTGTTGATAAACTGAATGATTTATAAAACCAGTTAGGAAAGAAGAGAACGTGTTTTGCAAGAAATAAAAACAAAAACGGCCCTTTAATTTAGGACTACGGGTTTTAAATGAACACGACACTACAAAAAGATAAAACAGCAGACAGTATGGTGACTTCTTAAACACAGTATAATTGGGTGCACTTGGGTTACTCTGGTTATATTAAAATGTCGAGGCTCCCCCGTCTCAGCTGTGCAGGTGTGAACGTGTTACATCAGTTCATCACACAGTTTATTCTATTGTCCAGCCTCATAGGCGTGTTGTTTATTTTGCTAATCAATGTAAGTTTAAAGTAAAATGCTGTTTTCTGGTTACATTTTTCTGATTGTACCTGAACATAGAAAAAGGTTTATATAGTAAACAGCGTGTGTGATCAAGACGATCTAAGTACTGATTCTGAACAAGCCAAATGTGTGTTAAACATGCATGGGGGCTGAGCCCCCCTTAACTGAAAGTCCTAGAAACGCCCCTGGTCCTGATCTCACTTAATTGTAGGGATGCACCGATACCACTTTTTTTGAAAAAAACTGAGTAATTTAAGTACCGAGTACTTAATAAAAACATGATTTATATTTTCAGGTATAATTGCCTGTGTTATTTTCCCAGCACAGTGGATTGTCTCTGGACATCATCTCTCGTCTTGCAAGAGTTTGCTGCAGCGTGGGTTGTGTTGGTTTAGAAGCGTGGGTAAACTTTTTGTACTCGTTGTCGTGTTGGGATTTTAGGTGCTTGATTAAATTACTCCTGTTAAATGCGCTACATTTTGAGCCTCTTCTGGACAATTTGCAGTCCGCCGTTGTTTTGTCGTCTTCATTCACTTTGAAATTGGCTGACATGTCTCGCCTCGCCTTCTCCCCGCTCTGAGCTGCACAGCCGGGGCCTGGGGGGGCGGGGGCACTCAGCGCCTGTGATTAACCCCTTACACACCGCTCAAACAGACATTTCTCACACCGTGGTATCGGGGGACTTTTAACGAGTACTTTAGAAAATGTGGTATCGAGGCCGATACCGGTATCGGTGCATCCCTACTTAATTGGATGAAAATTCACTTCTGATGAAGAAGTAAAAACAGCATTTGTGCTGCATTCGTGGCCAACAGCTCCAGTGTGTTGAAAAGCAAGAAGATTATGTCGGAAAACTTGTGTATTTTTCTTTGTTAACGAAAATAAAATCTCCAGCCTAAATGTCGAATTCTCGCACGGTAACCTGGACCTGCATTGATCTTCACTTCCTTTATAGAGTTAAAAAGAAATTTCTCTAGAAAGTCATCTCTACCTTTCAGAAACAGAACCTCGGGTTTAACTTAGAGACTTGGGGATTAGTCACTGTGCACAGTACAAACATGTGATGAAGGTCAAAAGCGACGCTACTTGCTTGTGAACTGTAGACTGAGAAACATATATAATATAAAATCTACTATCTTTTGCTACAACTAAATAAAACATAATAAAAGAAAGTTTACGGTAGCAATAAAACAATATTAATGTTAATGTTTAAAAGCGAGTTATTAAGCATGGTAATAAGATTAACACGCACCCTGGAAGTCCCGCCCCTTTCCCGTGATTGAGGCTCTGGGCTGCAGATCAGATGGTTGTGTCTCTGACGTGTACTTGAGGTCATTTTTTATTTATTTTTTTTTTTTTTAAATAAGCATGATTTTCACCATGTAGTCACTCTCAGTCGTTTTCTGAGGGCCTGAGGAGTGTGTGAGTGACGTTCGAGAGGAGTGTGTTGTGTTTGCTCACCCTGGGTTTACTGTGAGTGCTGGAGTTGGGGCTGGATCTGTGAGCTTCGTCTCTGGAGCCGCCGCACTGTTCACTGCTCTCCCTCGCTCTCTCCTTCACCCTGCGCAAGGTGTTCACCATCGGCTGGTCATACGGACCCGGCCGGGCCCAGTCCTAATCACACACACACACACACACACAGACGGAGAGTGTGATTCATTCACGTAATCACATATTGGAAGAACAAACAAACAAGATAAGCAGGGATAAGTGGTGTGACGGATGGACAGATGAAAGACGGATGGGACTGACCTTCCAGCTGGGGACTCTATGTGAGGGCGGGAAGGAGCCGGGGCTTAGAGGAAAACACGGCTCGAGATCCTCCCCTGGGGCGGGGCCGGCGGTCTGAGGCCACGCCCACACGGGGCCAGGTGGATGTGAGGAGGAAGGTGGAGATGAAGGAAGGATGAAGAGGGAAGGGTCCGCTGAATTAAACGTGCTGCCGTTAACCAGCTGATCGGGTGAAGTAAATAAAAACACGGACAGTATGAATATGAAATGTACGACGCAGAAGCTGAGATGATGAAACGAAATGAAATGGAGGGGAAAATCAAATCAAATCAAATAAAAGACAACATGGTAGAACGTGGGGGGTTCGGTCAGCTTAAATGGAGGGATCTTATTTTTCTTTCCTTTAGCTGAAAGTGTGTGTGTGTGTGTGTGTGTGTGTGTCACCTTGTCTTCAGTGTTGGTGTTGGAGTCAGGTAATGTGGGAGTGGAGCTGTCTGTGATTGGCTGAGCTGACTCATCAGGGCAGGACGAGTCAGAGCACTAAACACACACACACACGAAGCCATGCAGAGCATGTGTGTGTGTGTGTACACAAGCCGACACAGGAAGGACAACAAGTACGCACAAGGACAACAAAACACACACACACACACACACACATACAGAAAGGAAAACACATTAGCGCTTTGCAAAAGAAATGAGCAGGATGCACTGAGCAGCAGGGTGTAAGAGCCGCGGCCATGAGCGTTAAACACGCGTAACTAAAATTAATAAAGCACAAGAGAGGGAGAGAGGAAGAGGGAGAGGAAGAGTGAGAAGGAGAGAGAGAGAGAGGAAGAGGGAGAGAATGCTGAGAAGACATTCAATGGTTTGAAGGATGTGTTCTGTTCCAGTGTGTGTGTGAGAGAGAGAGTGTGTGCGTGTGTTGACTAGTGAGAATGACTCAGCAGTGCTTCTGAACTTAAGTGCTGCTGAAGTTGAAGATAGATAGATAGATAGATAGATAGATAGATAGATAGAATCTCATCCTCTCAGGCCCTCGCACCTCTCTGTCTCATTATGTAATCTCTCACAATGTGAGGAGGTTTTTAAAGAGGTTGGTTGGATGTCGATGAAAAAGATGTAAGTGTCTCCAGCTGCAAGCCTTCCTAATTTAATAGCGAACGCTCCCTAGCAACAAGGGATGGTTTCCATGGCAGCGTGCGCAAGCAGGGTTTTGGTAAGAATGCATATTCATTACTGCACGCGGTGACAGCCTCTCGACACCTGATGCAATATGCATGAGGAAGAGCTGCAATAATGCACATATTCAGAAAAATGTGTTTGAACGTCACAGCCACTTCCTGAAGCGTTATGTCTTTCCTTGTGTAAAGTGAATGAAAAAAAAATTTTTATTTTTTTTTTAAGTGTGTGTGTGTGAAGACTGCACTGCTTATCTGGATGTTAATCAGTGAGCGTGTTTCAGTGTCGCTGAGTGCGAGTGCGTAGGAGTCGCAGTTAGTGCCAACCTGTACGCCCCCTTCTGGAGGCATTGGGGAGGGGCTCTTTGACTGACAGGTGTCCTGAGAGGTGAAGCCCGAGTCGTGGGAGGAGACGCTGGGAAGACGGACGGAGCCTTGCTGAGGGAGGGCGGAGCCGCGGTAACGGAAATGTGATGTGGGAGAGTGAGAGTGAGAGCTGCTCGAACGAGAGTCGCTGCTGTTCACGCTGTTCAGGCTGCTGCTCAGAGAGAAAGTGAGAAACACAGTGAGAGGAAAAAGAGGTTATACTTGTTCACTGATCTGAACTGATACTAGGTTTCAGGTAGAACACGATACCACTATCTTAATCTGTATCTGTTTAGTACTCGAAATATCTTTATACGATAGTTAGTTCTGATAATGGACAGTAACAGCACTGCGACGTTTAACAGCATGCATCACTCCGCGTCCCAGGCGTTAATTACGTTGCTGGTCGGCGCAGCATGGGGGAAAACCCTTTCAAAACCAGTCACGGAATCACTTTCAGCAAGAAAACACATCCGATAGCGTTATGTCATCTTAACCAACAAAACACTTTGTCTTCTTAATACTCCTTCTGAATCGCTTCCGTGTTGTTTTGTTTACACCTAAACAAGGCGAGACACAAAGCTAACTACTGTAGCTTCTAACACAAGGCTGAACCCCAAATCCCTCTCTAACCCCCTGATCAAGTCCCACTTGGTGTGTGGAACAAGGGATTGTACATCCATTCGACACTTTTTGTGATTTAACCTCGGAACTGATATTATGAAAGTGGAAATATAAAGTGAAACTTGTCTCTTTATCTTAACTTGACTGTCCATCACCTCCATGTTTTATCCTCCTCACCTTTTGGCTACATAGTACCAGTACGAAATTAAAACTACTTTCATGTCTGTTGGTCGGCAGCTCCACCAGCAGTTGTGGTGGAGCAAAATAAATGATTGAATAAATAAACAAAAATCATAACCTGGTGATAATAAATTGTGTCGAACTGTTGTATAAAAGCAATATCACACTTGAGGTTGTGCTGTTTGTGTTGAATATCAGCACATTACCACCGCCACCTCCTTTATATTCGGATTTAATCCTAAAGTGGTTGTTCCTTAAAATCCGAAAAACATTTTGAATTTAATATGAACTATGGATTTTGTCCTAGTAAGCATACTGCATTGTTAAGGCTGTACACAAATATACAGTACAGGGTTGCCAGATTGAGGTGATACCCTCTAATCTAGGATTTTAAAATGATACCAATATCAATATAACCAGCTCTAGATACGACTACTAACCCAAACTAATCCAGCCTATGACCAGCTATAGGACCAGTACCAGAGCTGTGGGAGGTGGCGGAGGAACTCAACCACTACTTTGCCCGGTTTGAGGTGGACCCCCCCAGAGACAGATGGACCCCATCCAGAAATCAACAACAACCCAATCCTCACAGTGGGGGAGCACGAGGTGAGATGCATGCTGCAGACTGTCAACCCACGGAAGGCAGCTGGACCAGACGGCATCTCAGTGCGCGTGCTGATGGACTGTGCAGACCAACTGGCTGGAGTCTTCACCAGGATATTTAACCAGTGTCTGTCCCAGTCCACTGTGCCACTCTGCCTGAAATCTTCTATCATAGTGCCTCTGGCCAAGAAACAGACCATCACAAGTCTTAATGACTACAAGCCAGTTGCACTGACTCCCGTGGTTATGAAGTGCTTTGAAAAGCTAGTCAGGAACCACATCATGTCATTCATTCCTCCTATGTTTGCTCTGTAGGCAAACTGGTGCGGGTCAACAGGTCTACTGAAGATGCTGTGACTACTGTTCTCCATACTGTTTTGTCCAGGGAAGCTATGCACGGCTGCTCTTCATAGACTTCAGCTCTGCGTTCAATACTATCCTCCCCCACAAACTGGTGACCAAACTGTCAGACATAGGACTTCTGCACTCCACCTGTTGTTGGAGTGACCGCACTCAGAGGGTTAGAGTGGGCTCCTACTACTCCACACCCATCAGTCTGAGCACTGGCTCACCACAGGGCTGTATGCTGAGCCCCCTGCTCTATACTCTCTACACTCACGATTGCATTCCTGCTCACCACAGTAACAACATTGTCAAGTTCGCTGACGATACCACTGTCGTAGGGCTTATCTCGGGGTGAGATGAGTCTGCCTACAGGGATGAGGTGGAAAAACTGACAGCATGGTGTAGGAATAACAATTTGCTCCTCAACACAACAAAGACTAAGGAGCTCATTGTGGACTTTAGGAAAAAGGCAGACAACATCCAGCCACTTTTTCCAGAAGACGTTTCAGATCCATAAAAACTAAAACAAACAGACTAAGAAACAGTTTTTATCCTTCAGCCGTTACTATGCTGAGCACTGCTAAGTGGATGACAATAAAGATTCTATTCTATTCTAATCAATATGTTAAAGAAATCAGCACAAGGTCATGAATTATAAAATATGAACAAGTGTGAATGAAGAAGCAAACCCTAGCCGTGTTTCAGATGTTATTAATGAGACACCTGCACATGCTGGACTTCCTGGAGGTGGTGCTGGGAGACGAGGGCGGAGTCTGATACGACCAGCTGCACTCGGAGCCCTTCAGATCAGCGATCACCTGCATGGAAGTACGCTGAATTAACTCGCAATCGATGCAACACATACACATACACATACTCCTGTACACGTTAAGTAGTTCAAACACCACCGGAATTTCCATAACATTCGTGCGTTCTCGTGTGAAAAAATTTGAATGTTGAAACTCCTGTTTCAGTGTGTGTGTGTGTGTTTTTTTATTTCTTTCATTCTTTCAAGCTCTGGGTTACTTTGTAGGTTTTTTTTTTCCCTCACCGAATGCAGCTTTAATGGGAAGGTGTGTGTACAGGCTTAGTGGTTGCTCTGTTGGTGTTTGTGTGATGTGGTGAGCGTGTTTACACACCTGCTCGCTGGAAGGAGGCAGCTTGTGAGGGTCCATAGTCAAAGACCTCAGATCATCAGAGATCGACTGCAGGTGCGTGATCTCACCCAACATACACACTTCCTCCTCCTGAAGCACGAGAAAGAAAAAGAGAGAGAGAGAGAGACTGATATGTCCACATGTCCGTTATATTCCAGTTAGATTCATTTAATTTTAGCGAGTGATGTAAAAGTATAACGTATGGACTTTAGGTAGATCATTAATGAGCAATGAGGAGAGAGAGACTGAAGGATGATGGGTAGAGGAGGAGCTGACTCACTATGGCGGGTCTGAGCATGGAGACGAAGGTGCAGAATCGAGCTCGCTCTTCGATCAGAGCCTTCCTCACCGCCTGTCGTTCCGTCTCCTGCAGCGATGCGTACTTATCGCTTACCCCCTGCAGAGCGCTGTCCACCTGCGGCTGGAGATCACCACGCCCTGCGGTACACACAAACATACACCGGCCTCTTAACATCTGTGACATAGACACTGTAGGCCATAATTAAGAACGAATCAAGTTTAAATTTTGAGGACCAATTTTTTTTCTTTTCAAAACTGATGCTTGTTTTTTTTTATCGGTGATAAATATACCATATATATATATATATATATATATATATATACTAATAGATTTGTTGAACATGGCTTCACTGATATGATGGATAAGAGATCGGAACGCTTCATGCTTTTATAGTAACAGTAACATCAACAGGATATGCTTTTTTAGTAAAATCATCAATTCGAACAGGGTCATGGCGTATTTCTGTAGAACGGCATGTCTCGGCCTGTTTCTACCTCGTGTTGTCTTTACCCTTCACTATCACCATCAGATCATCGTATCGTCGATATTTGTGTGTGTGTACTCGTATGTGTGCGTACCGAACTGGATCGTTTTTGTCACTACGGTCACACGTGATTGTGTTCTCAGGAACACGGTGTTACTTATGTGGGTGGCTGTCCTAACAGCGAAGCCTCCTGTTTATGCAACACACACAATAGTCTCCCATGTAGGAATAAACAATGTGACATACTACACTGGTATGCGGCTATGTTCCAGCTCCACGACACAAACATGCAATTTTGGTCTTAAGTTGGAGATTAGAGCCCTCGATCATTGTGGAAGAAAGAACAAACGACGCGGATGTTGCGTATCGCTTGAAATTTCTTTCTCAAAATACGAAACGCGCTTTCAGACACTAATTACTGAGAAACAACTGTTTGTGAAAGTGTAGAGTGTGTGAAAGAACATGTTTCCCTGTTGGTATGCTAGTTCTGACACTCGGGTATTGCGCTTTTAGTCGTGTACACTGTGTGTATAGTTGTCCAAATGAACTTTTACAGATATTATATTACATTTAAGTGTTTTATTTGAAAATGTATTATTTCCCAATTTGGCTGTATTTCCGCATTCTGGTAGGCAATGACAATATTTTATAGACTTCTTCAATGCCCATTTACGATTAAGATTAACTTTGTAATGGTGTATGAAGACGCTCCTGAGTGAAAAACTCATTCGCACGAATTACTCTCTTGCACATACACGTTTTGTTTTCATTCATTCAGTCTTTCTTGTACAGTATGCTCTTGCTTTATGCACGACAGGGTTGCCAGATCACCAGGGAGTGTTGAAAACCCACCCACTCGAATAAAAAAAACAGCCAAATACCACATGTACTAGAACTTATATAAACCTCGCCGGTTTAATAAATGAATCAGTCCGGGAGTATGATGATAGAAAATGGTTGTCCTGTCCTGATGGTGCATAATCCTAATTTCGGAAAATCCTCAACGAGTTCATGGTCTGAAACAGCTCTGAGACAAAATGGCATCCGTTCAAGCAAGCAGTAAATACTATGCAGTGTTATCCTCCCCCTGATGTCTTGGGTTGCCTTTAAACAGTGTTTACTGGGCGCAAATGGATGGATGGATGCCATTTTGTCTCGGAGGTGTCGCCGAGATTCCCCATACGATTTAAAGGCGCAGTCTTGCAAGAGTATAATGTGGAACCAAGACACCAACCTTTATTATTAATATTTGTGCAAAAGGTTTGTACGACTCACTTTGTCAGACTTACGAACGAATCCAACTTATTAACGTGCTCCTGGAAGGAAACTCGTTCGTAAGTCGAGGATTTACTGTACAAATATGCACATACTCTTTACTCTTTTATGTGTTTTTTCATTACCAAGATAATAATGCTAATTAATATGACTATTCTGCCATTCAGTATTGTTTAAAGAAATGTTGGTACTTTTTTTCCCTTGAAAAATAGTAAATAATAAATAATAAAACCAGCCTTAGTCCATCAAAATCCATCGACAATGCTGTTTGTGAAAAAGTTATATATTGAAATACTGAATGATTTTGTACATAATTATGAGGACATGATAACATACGTATACATAGTAATACGTATGTACACTATTACATACTGGAGTCTCCGACAGAATAAAAAATATAGACCTTACCGTGCATTAAGTGCATACATTACATTTAATAGGCAATAAAAGCCAAAAGCATTGTGTTTCGAAAGGATCTTTAAGTGAAGCACTTATTACACTATAATTAAGCTTTCAATACATTATCATTTAATAGGCTCATCCTATCGGTAAGTGCTTTACACACTCACACACACCCCAGGGATGATTCAGTGTACACAATCCACCCACCCACATGTTTGTGGAAAGCCCATGCAAACACGCCGGGAACGTTGTGAAGCTCCACAGAGCTCAGGGTTAAACAGACAAACGGCGAGGTTGCAAATCTACCTAGTGATAGTATAAAAAGCAGACATGTACAATTTAGTATATTTATTGGCACACAAAAAAAAAAGGCAGCCTGTATTGAGCTGAAGAACTAAATCACGAAAGACATGCATGCTCTAGGTTCAGCGATGTTCTCTCAGGGAAAAAAATCTCTCACTCTCTCTCTCATACACACACACATATATATATATATATATATATATATATATATAGAAGCATACAGATGCCCATGAAGGAAAGGCGATGTTAACTCCACGGTTTATTCACTGGCTGCTTAATCCTGGAAACTCACAGGGTGCAGGGCGTGTCTGCTGTGGCGCGCTACAGATCGGCATAAAATTTCACGTTCATGCTACCATGTAAAAAAAACTAAACAAGACAAAACAAAGGCCTTTTGTTCATTAGATAAATTCCTGTCTTTACCCTTTAATTCCCCTCTGTATTTACAGTTAAGATAATCTGTCCTCTAATTGGTAGAGATGAGGATCTGTGTGTTTTTTAATACTACTACTGCTACTACTACTAATAATAATAAGTACTGCTTCACTACCTATTTTATCTGAGACACTTATAATATAAAGAAATAAAAAGTTATGTTAAATCGGACTGGGACTAAACAGCTGTATGTCCATAAGACAACCACTTGTTAGTGAGACTCATCAGAATAAAGGCTTCAATTTGGGATTAGGGAGCGTAATGACTGGACTTTAGAGCGATGGAAATAGGTCATGTGATCTGACGAGTCTAGATTAACCCTATTCATTCATTATACCCTATTGAATGTGTATTGTTGCATTTTTTGGGGGGGGGATCATTCAGATTCATTGAGCTAATACTGTATAAGCTGTTTTTCCTCCCAGCAGACGCGGAGAGTGATAGGGCACACAGAAGCACAAATAAGCGGGGAAAAAAACGGAGAGAACAGAGAGAGACCACATCTGAACACTAGTGTTGGGAGCGTTTCTATGCCATTGTTACTTTAAAGGTAGGACACCTGAGAGGTTTTTCTGCATCAATTCTCTTTAGGACTTTATCCGCTGAGGATCAGATTCGACATTCCGTTCTAGATGTTTAGGCAGCCATTCCACATCGAGGCTTTGCGCTCGGATGAGCTAATTAGCGTGATGCTAGAAGAGTAGACACAAGAAGAAGAAAGAAAAAAAAAACGCTCTACAAACATCTAAGAATGATTTCAAGAGTTCTCCGGGTTTACTTTCATTAACTGTGGCTGAAAT
>CM060107.1:12464885-12697385 GCA_030522415.1 Channallabes apus
GCTGCAGCACCCAAGATCGCTTCAGCTTGAGTTGACGAACAGATGGCCGGACATTCTTCTTCAGGATTTTTTGGTAGACAGTAGAATTCATGGTTCCATCTATCACAGCAAGCCTTCCAGGTCCTGAAGCAGCAAAACAACCCCAGACCATCACACTACCACCACCATATTTTACTGTTGGTATGATGTTCTTTTTCTGAAATGCTGTGTTACTTTTACGCCAGATGTAACGGGACACGCACCTTCCAAAAAGTTCAACTTTTCTCTCGTCGGTCCACAAGGTATTTTCCCAAAAGTCTTGGCAATCATTGAGATGTTTTTTAGCAAAATTGAGACGAGCCTTAATGTTCTTTTTGCTTAAAAGTTGTCGCCTTGGAAATCTGCCATGCAGGCCGTTTTTGCCCAGTCTCTTTCTTTTGGTGGAGTCGTGAACACTGACCTTAATTGAGGCAAGTGAGGCCTGCAGTTCTTTAGATGTTGTCCTGGGGTCTTTTGTGGCCTCTCGGATGAGTTGTCTCTGCGCTCTTGGGGTAATTTTGGTCAGCCGGCCACTCCTGGGAAGGTTCACCACTGTTCCATGTTTTTGCCATTTGTGGATAATGGCTCTCACTGTGGTTCGCTGGAGTCCCAAAGCTTTAGAAATGGTTTTATAACCTTTACCAGACTGATAGATCTCAATTACTTTTGTTCTCATTTGTTCCTGAATTTCTTTGGATCTTGGCATGATGTCTAGCTTTTGAGGTGCTTTTGGTCTACTTCTCTGTGTCAGGTAGCTCCTATTTAAGTGATTTCTTGACTGAAACAGGTGTGGCAGTAATCAGGCCTGGGGTTGACTACAGAAATTGAACTCAGGTCTGATAAACCACAGTTAAGTTATTTTTTAGCAAGGGGGGCAATCACTTTTTCACACAGGGCCATGTAGATTTTGATTTTTTTTGCTCCCTTAATAACGTAAACCGTCATTTAAAAACTGCATTTTGTGTTCAGTTATGTTATCTTTGACTAATAGTTAACGTTTTTTGATGAGCAGAAACATTTAAGTGTGACAAACATGCAAAAGAATAAGAAATCAGGAAGGGGGCAAATAGTTTTTCACACCACTGTAAACAAGATCATCTCTGCGCTATCCAGATAGTCACAGATATTTGGTTCAATCGGGTGTCACGGTTTCATCCCACTTTTGATGTGTTTGGCTTCACATACGCTTCGACAATGGAAGAAGACGGTGCAGCAGCAGTGAGTTTGCTTACATGTGACAAAACTGACAACGAGGAGTTTGTAAAGAAAAAAGGTGCCTCGTCTGTGGTGTGGAATTGGTTTGGGTAGAAGAAAAGTGATACGAATGAGATGAACGTGATTTGCGAGGTACACAAGTGCACTGTTTTAACAAGTGGTGGAAACACGTCAAACCTTTTCTATCATCTGAAATCCAAGCATCCAAACGAATATGGCCAAAGTAAAAACAATGCGGCAAACCTCAGCAATTCACAGTTTAAATACAATTACATTATGTAAAACAGTTTCTTTGTGTTTTAATTTTTATTTATGCATTTTCAGATACAAATTGCTATATTGTGATGTATATCGTTATCGAGGTAGAAAATTGCTTCTACCGTGATAGAAGATTTTGGTTATATATCGCCCACCCCTAATAAGCCTTTGACACGAATATACAATGTAATGCACACCAATCCACTTGATTAAATATCTGTCCGCTTTCCCAAAATACAAGACACGTAACTGTGCCTAAGAAAATGAATCTCAAGAGAGTTGTGTCTGTGCCTTTAAATCGCGAGGGGAATTCCAGGCGGCATTTGTCTCAGAGCTGTTTTCCAAAGTAGGATTATTCACAATCTTTACCCGACAGCTGTTTTCTACCATTGTGTTTCCGGACTGATTCATTGAAACCGGTAAGGCTGCGGCATTTATCCCGCACACCCACACACATCAGACATTTTATACATTCACTTCACTTGCAATCCCTGCTGAAGGAAAGCTTAATCTTCATCAATTTATCTTCTATGCCACTTATCCGGTACACAGGTTAACAGGAGCCTATCCCACAAGACTTAGGACAACAAGGTGGGGTACCAATCCTTCGCAGGGTACACACACACACACACACCTTAACCTAGTCTGCATGTCTTTAGAATGTGGGAGGAAACCGGAATAACTGAAGGAAACCCACCAAGCACGGGGAGAAGATGCAAACTCCACACACACACAGTCACAAGTCAGGAATCCCTGACCCTGGAGGCGGAACTTAACAGTTCCAACCACTATGGCCCGTGCCTTTTATTACTTAAAATGTCTTACAGAATGAAAGCTTTTGCCCATGGCCTTTCGCACAAAGATGGTTAAAGTTTAATTAAATTAAAAGATTTAATTATTCCACAGTCCACAAAGCATAAAGTACTGAAACTGCATTAATATTAAAATAAGTAAATACCAGTGAAGATGACTTGAATCAGTCAAGCCCTTCTCGTTATTAATTTGCATGCCAGAACACACAGAACAGCCAAAAGTTTAGTAGGATCTGACAAAGCTGACTCCGTTACCATTTCAGGGTCGTCCTCCTCGATCACCGTGGGCTTGCCATCTTTCTTCAGCTGCTTCCTCTTCTGATTCATCTGTGAACAGAATAAACTCAGTATCGTAAGAGCTTCACTACAAAAGTGCTGCTCAATGGGACTCATCAAAATGTGCAGAAACATAACGTATTTATAATGTAAAATACAACGAGCACTGACAAAGCAACTTTTTAAAGAATAGATTGGTTATTATTATTATTATTGCAAATGTTAGTCAGAATGAGATTAATAGTGTACTGCGAGAGCTCTTACATTATGCTCGATGTATTCTTTTCCTGCATGAATCACATCTACGGCCCTTTTCTTTTGTTCAGGATCAAGGAGCAGCTTGTATGCCTTGTCGACCGCTATGAAACAGTCTCAGAGTTAGAAGGCAAGAAGGACAGTTCATATACGCTGCCAGCATCGCATGCAGTGTCAGTGCAAAGTCCGTCATTGAACCAATCGCTCAAATCTCACACATGCTCACATTCAGTCCTATGACGAATGATGTAAAAGTAAACTGACAAAATTAATCAATAGAACCAAAAATACACTTCTAACATATACCATGCTCTATACTGTCAGTTTACAAACCTGTAAGACAAACAAACAAAACCTGACAAAGAAACACACATGCTTCTGTTGCCTTTGAGGAAATTAATCATAAAGGGAGAGTGGAAATTCACCTTCGAAGGCTTGCTGTGCTCTGTCAGCATCGTCCTGGTTCTTATCCGGATGGACCAAAATGGACAACTGGAAAAATGGGAATTTTATTTTTTTATGTAAAAAATTTATCACAAAAAAAGTTATAGAACATTAATAAATCAGGGGATGAAAGACCAAAAACAGGACAAAAACGTACCGCCCGAAACCTCTTCTTCAGCTCTTCATCTGTGGCCTCTGGGTCGATCTGTAAGACCTTTAAAAAAAATAAAAATTAAAAAAAATAATGCTCAGCAGAAATTAATATTTATTTTTCCTTCACACTGCATGCATAATATATTCATTGCTTTGTATGTTTGTTTTTCACCTCTTTACTTCAAACTCACATTTCAATTTAGTCCAAAAAGCACTTTTATTAAAACGTCCTTGTGGAGATATACCATGATAAAACAACAACAAAAAAGCCTTTGCAAAAGTAAATAAATAGGAAAACAAATAAATAGTTACCATACAAATATAAATAGTTTAATTTAATAATACAGCAGAAAAATATATCAAATATATATAATGGAAAAATGTGTTTCTAATGTAAAATAATATATATAATTACAGTAGTACAAAGGTGCTTTGAAATTTCCATCATTTATTAGAACCTTACACTGGATTACTAACTAAGTACCATCAGTCAAACACTGTTGGGAAACTATTGGGCCGGTTTTAGCTTTGTAGGCATCAGGGTTTTGAGTTTGATGCGGGTTGCTACAGGAAACCAGTGCAGGGAGTGGAGAAGTGGGGTTGTGTGGGAGAACTTGGGAAAGTTGTAAACGAGACATGAAGCTGGTGGACAAATGGTGGACAGAGGCAGACCTGCCGGGAGTGAGTTGCAGTAGTCCAGTCTTGAAATAGAAGACTGAACAAGTGGTATGTGTGCGGGAAAAAAATGTGGATTCCTCGCATGTTGTAGAGAAGAAATCGACAGGAGTGAGTTAGATTAGCAAAATGACAGTTGACTGTCCAGAGTGATACGATTGTTGCCCAGGGAGATCATGAGGTCTTGATAAATCAAACAGGGATGAAAAGCAGTTCGGTTTTTATTAAGATTAAGCTTCAACTGATGAGCTGTCATCCAGGATGAAATTCTGAGATCTGGGTGGAGTAACGTGTCAAACCTTTTGGATGTTATTTACATTTTGTTTTTATTTATACTTTTTTTTTTGTAAAATATAAAAAGCAAGCCTTAAATTGCCTGGTGTGAACACTACAAATGAAACATTTAAATATATGAACTTTCAACATACTTTCTAAAGACAGACGACTCACCTCAAACGGATTCAGATTAAAATACGTCGAGCCGGGCCGCAACAATCGATCGATCTGCTGTTTGGATGTCAGTACCGAGTCTCGCTTTTCAATTTGCTTCACCTGCAAGTAAACATTTACATAATTGTATTTACATAAGGAAATAACAGGCAAGAGGTACACTAAAAAAAAACAATTCATGCTACAAATAATCCTTACTACTGTTCCTCTAGAGCCAATATTCTGTGCATGTATTTATCATCCTTCAGTCGTCTTTAACTGTTTGGACATAAGATGAGGACTATCTTACACTGCAGGATATGGACAATCACACTGCTGCTGACTCATATTTCATACTCCGTGTTACATAACACACTTCTGTCATCGTATTCACACACTATGAGGTAGATAATACACTCATCCCTTAGTGCACACATGCCCACAGAAGTGCAAGGTGAGGGCGTGTTAAATACCCGGACTGAGAGCCCGGTATGACAGAGCAACCGTTTACATTCATCCTTTAACATTAATTTATAGCCCAGCAGCATGCAAATAAAGATTCAAATATTGTTTGTATTCCATACAAATACAAAGAAATATACAAAACCATCAAAGTTCAAACTGTCTACATGTTTAACGTAGTTAATGAAAGTCAACAAATTTTACTGAAATGCTACGGAAATTTTAAGACGCTTTTTTTATAGACAGACAATAAGTGCATATATATATATATATATATATATATATATATATATATAGAGAGAGAGAGAGAGAGAGAGAGAGAGAGAGAGAGATTCAGCACCCTTGCTTAGGGTCGCAGGAAGCCTAGAGCATATACCAATGCAATTTGGGAACACCAGTTAGCCTAATCTGCATGTCATGGGAGGAAACCAGAGTACCCAGAGGAAACCCACCTACCCACAGGGAGAACACAGACCCCGAGGTAGGAATCGAACCCAGACCCTGGAGGTGCAAGGTGACAGTGCTAACCAATGACAATAATAAAGTGTCTTGTCTACAATATCAAATTGTCTTTGGACTGATCCATAAAGATTGTGCACAAGGGCAATAACATGCTGAAGTCAAGGGATCTAACTCCAGTTTGTCTATATTTATGGCTGTATCCTGAAAGCCCCCACACTCCCTGTATGTGTGCCCTTACTGAACACGTGAACAGCGCCATCTGCGCCCTGTGTCAAGTAGTGCACTACATTAACCATCCAGAAACGGTTTGGAAGTCAACCCACAACCCGCGTTTCAGAGCCTCGGTGTCTGACGCTTCATATTAACAAACACGCAGACAGGTCAATCGTACGTTAACCCCCATGACACACAATAAAACCCTATAAACGGAGCTGAAGCTGTTTCTAAGCACAATTTTGTTCCCTAGCAGCCGAGCTAGCACTGGCAAATGCGCAGTCCGTGTGCACTGAAACACCTTGTTTAGTCGTTCATTTAAAATATATGACCAGAATAAATTATTTTAACCGACCTTCAATAATCTTCTCTGTGCACGATAGAAACATTAACGCGCTCACCTCTGAATAAAACGTCATAAACGCTTCATCCCCGGTGATACCTAGAGCTGCGGAGGCGCCCGCTGAAGCCGCCATTTTGGATTTAGACCTCCCGGCGGATGTGACGTAGATAAAGCGGAAGTGCGCCTTACTGTAGCTAGTTTTTGCTAACTTAAAAGTCGACTGTGTGAAATGGTTGCTTAAAATAAAAAAAAATAAGAATAGAAACACGCTTAAATTGATTAAAAAGTGCCACATACGCCTCACATTAGATAATAAAACATTTGAGCATTGTTGTTTCATCAAAATAACAAAGGACCTCCATCCAAAAATTCATCATTTTCCAATACCGTTTTATTCCTCATAGGACACGTTGTCTTCATATATTTTTTCCTAACCAATCATAATTAATTTTGTCCCCAATTAGTTGGATTTAGTGATGGATTTGGGGACTCCTACCATAAATCCCAATACACTTTACGTTACAAGTTAAGTTCAGAATTTATCCATCACGCATACATTACAGCAAAATAAAGTTATCCATTTTCCTCAGCTTTTTGTTATTAAGCTGCAGTCAGAATGTAGGGTTAGACATTATACAGCACCCCTGGAACAGACAGGGTTAGGGGCCGTGCTCAAGGGCCCAACAGCGGCAACCTGGCACAGCTGGGGCTTGAACCACTGACCTTCTGATCAGTAACTCAGAGCCTTAACACACTGAGTCACAACATTAACCTATTAAACATTTTTCTTTACTACTGTATTTATCAATACTCACTTGCTCATCATCTATACCGCTTTATCTTGTATACAGGGTCACAGGGGACCTGGAGCCTATTATAGACTCAGGATACACCCTGTACAAGGTGCCAATCTATCACAGGGGCACTCAAATTCAAACAACGCCTAATCAACAAGTCATTGGTCTCTGTGAGGAAACCCACCAAGCATGGGAGAATATGCAAACACCATGCATACACACTCTGAAACAGGAATCAAACACAGAACCTGGAGATGCAAGGGGACAACGCTAACCACTAAGCCAGTGTGCTGCCTACCCATCAATAGATTTTTATTTTATTTTTTTATCTGGACAATCTGCATATCATTATGCATTGGCTTATGTGGTACATACAACTTTCATATCTCCGTCACAAAGAGCTGTTTAAGCATTAAATATAACCCTGTGATCTGAACTAGCCAGCATCCACTACTGACAGAGGTGCAACAGGAAATGAACCTGAATCACAAGCCAATATTTAACAGTACTGTGGTATGTCAAAAACACCACCTTAAACCTGGACGGCTGGGAGATGCTACCAATTTCCTCCACTACAATACTGTTGAGAATATAAAATAAAACATGTGTAAAAGACATGCAAATGAAGTAAAACGTGAAATAGACATTAAACTTTACTTTTATTATTCCTTTTGGCAGATGGAAACAGTACCCTTAACAATTTTACAAGCTGCAGACATTAAACAATCAAAACTAAGAAGACAAGCAAAATATGAAATAAATTAATAAAACTTGAAATCAACAGGCATTAAATTTTGTTTTGCTTATTTTCCTATGATGCAAACGAGTTTTGAAAAGCTCCCGGACGTATGTGCCATTTAGCCGGCATTTGGTTCGGCTTCTTCGTATGCTGAAAAGGCTTTGCATGATTATTTAAATTCTAAAGGTACTGTATATACACTGATAATGGAAAATACTTGGCACATATTTATAGCATTACACGGCTGAACAGGTAAAGATCTAAGGCACAGCAGTGGCAGCTTGGTGTTCAGACTGCAGGTAAATCCAATTTGTTGGACCAACTGTCCACACTGTTATTTTAAAGCGATCAAATTTGGATTTGGCTCTGTTCAGGTTTGCAGCCTAAATCTGGCAAATTGTCGATCTAGCTGCATTAATTGTGGTAATGACACAGGAAGCATGGGAACACTAACATATCTTGTGTGACATCAAATGTTAGCAACAACGGGCCTACTCTTCACACCTTTTTTATCCTGCCCATGCCACATGATCATGTGAACTCAAACTTCCATGTCGCGCTGTAAGCGACATAACCGTTTAAAATCTGATCGAAGTCAGTAGACTATCTTTAGGAGATACATGTTTAGGAAGCTGATCTGAATTTGATTTTAAACCACATTTACACAACCAACCCTGCTTTATAAAAATAGGATGCGTATTGCGGCATGAAAGCAATCCGATTCTGAATATGCCTAAAATCAGAGCTGAACTGGCAGTCTGAACAAGGACATAGCTATAGATTTTCCTTTAATCTTAATTTACATTTCATTTCTGCACAACCATCAGAGAGCACAGTGACAAATGTTTTTTTTTTTATTTAATGGGGTTAAATTCATTAGTCACTTATACTAGGATACTAGATTTAATTCAAATAATATACCAAGATATTTTAAAATAAATAGAATTGATTGTTTCCAGGAAAAATCTAAAACATTACATATATAATTTAATATATTAGGCAAAGTTTTGAGTTGCTGTCATTGTTTAATCATGTTTTTGGGCATTCGACTGCAATGGTGAGAAAAATCATTCCTAGTGGCCGTCAAGTATCTTCCCCATTTCAGTTTGCAATTTTCTAGCCAGATTTAGTGTTTTTAACAATGGACATTCTCACAAAGCAGCTTTACAGTAATTCAAATAAATTTTAAGTTCAACTGAAATGTTACCTTTTGCACTGAAATGTCTTGTGGATTACACTACAGTGAGGATCATGGATAAAGTTGAAACGGACCAAATCCAATGAAACAGCAGGACATTTTTAATTAATGCACTGGATATTGAGGTCTTAAAGTCTTGAGCAAAGTGGTGCAAAGAAAATGGGAGGGCTCAATCAAACACCTTTTTAAAACGAAAACGAATGTTTATTTTTAATTCTCACACTAAACATACACGGTTAAATTACTAGCAAAGTGTTTGTATTCGATGAGTTTCCTATATTCTTCCATTGCCCATGCGAGTGTCCTCAGAGTTCCTCAGACATCAGCCCCGTTTGTGTAGGCACTCTCAACTGCTTCCATGAGACATTCAGCATAGACCTCATCTCCTCCTTCAACATCCTGCTGATGTTATCCTGCACGAAAAGGGGAAATGTTAGACAGATAGGTAACATATTGAACACGGTGGCAAATTTATGACACTAGATTTAGGAGCTGATTTCTTATTCTTGCAGAGTCACTCTTTCACAATTTAGGACTTCAAATAAAAGGGGAAAAACTCCACTGATGTGATAACCTGGTCCTTCAGTACAGTTAGGTCGTCAGTTAACTTTTTTTTTTATTGCCACAATGTTGTGGTGCCTCAGAGGTGGACAAAGTATACAAATCCTGTACTTAAGTAAATGTAGAGATAGTAGGGCAAATATTACTTAAGTAAAAGTAGACATACTCCATTTACATGCACACCTGAGGAAAAGCAAAAAAAAAAACCTTCAAATTTACACAAGTATGTAAAGTACATAGTAAACCCTCAAATTACCCCCCACCTGCCACTTCCTAAATGTGGATGTGCTGTTTTCGGCATCTCATCTCAAACACTTATCACCATGCAGAAATGTAGTTAAGCCGGGCAGTGCATACAGTTCTAACATCTCCTCCAACATATCAGCTATAACACTGCAAAACTATATAGTTGGGCAGTAAATGCCCATGAATAAATAATTAATTCCAGTCCTTAAACATACAGGGCAACTCTTGAGGCATCAAAAAAACAAATGTTCAACTTTAATGATTTAATTCAATAACCCCCATCACTACGCTGGAATTCCCAGCAGAACTTTATATATGTTCTACTCTTCTGAAAAGGTTTAACCTATATTTTGAATAGTGGCTATGAAGATGTGTGTTTGTTCAGCAGCAGGAGTCCAATCTTGCCACATCACTTTGAGTACAGGAGAATTGCTGGAACAGGTTTGGGTGTTTTAGTTCTAGTGAAGGGAAATTGTAACACTCGAGTTGTGTGTTTCTCCAGCTTTGTGGCAACAGTGTGGGAGGAAAACCACACATGGGAATGATTGAGGTGTTCACATATCCATACAGTGTATAATGCTTAGGTTATTGAAAATAATAGAAATTTGACTGACTCGGACACCTCCTATTTAAACTTTTTAAGTGTCCATTATACTTACCTAAAAAGCAAGGCAGACATTTTTCACATGTTCGCTGGACTTTGTATCTGCTGTCGCAGCTCTGCAGGTTGGAGCTGAAGGCACAGAAATCAGGTGCACAAAGGCACAAGCTTGATGTCAATGAAAAGCTAGAGGTTTCTCAGGTACGAGGTCGAGACCCACAAGAAAACACTTTGCTCTGGACAGAAAGGAGGGAGAAAATAAGGGTATTTAAATATAAATAAAAACAAACAAAAAACGTCTTTGGCAGGTGCATTACAAAGGATATAAATTATTGATATTTTTCAACACTATATGCATTACACATATTCTTACCCTGATATAAAGTGGACAGATGCAGCACACAGTACGTCCTATAGTTGTAGATTTCTGGACAATCGCATATGCAAACACCGCACCCTGTTTACCTCCATAACTCTGATCATTAGGAACAGCAGATGACGTTCTACTTCCTGTAGTAGGAATAAATGTTTTGATCCAAGCTATTTATTATTTCATGAAAGCTCACTATAAGCAGATAAACACAAAAATCAGTTCACAAACAGTGGAGGCAGAAACATAACAGATTTTTATATATACATAGAAATGTTTTGTGCTGTATAGAAGGGAGTTTATTTCCTCCAACGATCAGATGGTGCAATTAAAGCATGGGTACTGGACCATGCTTTCTTATTGTTCTCCATTAGATTTGCTAATGGTTGTACATTGTTATTGTACTAAAAAATATATATAACAAATATATATAATACATAAATGTGTGATTCATACATTTTAAATTAAAACTTAAACGATTGCTTGATTTTAGCTGCCATTCGAAAACATTTTCCGTTGATACTGCGAATAATCTCTGTTTTACTTTGCCCTTACATCTTCGCCCACAAGCTTTTGGTGATGCAAGAACAAGCAAAAAAGAGACGTCTGCTGCAACCAAGGAGGTCTTAATGAAACAGTGCTTTAGAGGACAAGTGCTCAAGCTATGCTTATTTTAACAGACCCTGTTAGTAATAATAATTTCATACAGGGAGCAAATAATTACTTTATAATCAGTTTCAAAAACTAGGTCTATTACATTATTTAATACACAACCTTCAAGTCTTTCAAGGCATGCTTTATGAACGTGCTTGACAAGCATTCAAATGGCTTTATGTGACTTACCTCAAAAAATTTTGTTCGGATTCCTATTAGTTCCTAGTCACCAATTATTTTAATAAATGCACTAGTCAAATGTTTGAACACACCTTTAAACTCCATGGTCTTACCTGATGTTTATTCTTTCTACACTGTAAAACAATGCTGAAGATGTCCAAAATATGCAATAGTCTCCTTTGAACAGTTGATCTTAAGACGTACAGTACTGTTTATCATGTCTGCATAATTACTGTACGTATAAAATCATTCAGTATTTCCATATTTAATAAATAATTTAATAAATAAAGAAAATAATAATTAATAAATTAATTATATTACAAGAGAATATACGCATGGCTTTAAAGAAAAAAAAAAATAGTACAAGACAGACCAGTTTTCAGATGGAAACAAAACCCTAATGTACGCTCCTGGGGTTTGCATAAAAATAGAAAGGACCGAGTGTGAAACAGTTACCAGAACTCATTCTCCAGCAAGCTCAGTAAAACCTAACAGCTGTTTTACTTATAGTCTTGGGCACATAAAAATTGCATATTTTCCATACAAACATTTCTGCATAAAAAAACTTCTATAAAGAATAATAAAGAGTAATAAAATAAAGTCAATATTTTGAGTGAAAACTCATTACGTAAAATCAGGAGTTTTAGACACAGATTTGTGCAGTTTTATAAGAAAACAGTTGTTAGGTTTTACTGATCTTGCTGGAGAATATGAGTTCTTCTGGTAACTTTTGTCACACTCACTCCTTTCTATTTTTATGCAAATCCCAGGAGGGTACAGTACTGTATCTGCTACTTATTCTCTGTAAATACTTCATAACGGCTCTAATCTGAAGTGCTGTCTGTTAATTGGTGATTTCTGAGGCTGGTGACTCTAAATGAACGTCTCTTCTGCAGCAGAGGTAAGGTTTGGTCTTGCCTTCCTGCGAAGGTCTTCATAAGAGACAGTTTCATCATGGTGCTTGATGGGTTTTTGCAAATGTACTTGTCAATATTGTTCCTGCAAGAACTGTTCCAGAGCAGCTGACCTTCGTATCTTAAAATAGCACCTGACTTGTTTTTACATGTTTATCTACTGTAGTTACATGTGTTATTTCATAGTTTTGAAATCTTCAGTATTGTTCAAAAATGTAGAAAATGAATCATTAAACAAAAAGCATTTAATTAGAAGAGGCATCTCCAAAGTTTTAACTGGCACTAATGTTAAATTATATAATGTGTTCCAAAACCGCATTCTATTTACATGTTTGATTATACTGTGTGTGTGTGTAATATATATATATATATATACACACACACACACACACACAGTATAATCAAACATGTAAATAGAATGCGGTTTTAAAATAATTTATAAATATGCACGTGTGGATATACACACAAAATACAATATAATCAAATGTAAATTAAATATAGTTTTAAAACGCATGTACTGTTATGATCATGACTTAACAGTCACGAACTTGAATGCCATATCAATACTGTGCTTGTAATGAATGAACTTGAACTGGTCTTTTCTGGGAGAAAATAATTGTACAACAGACAGATCTTTAACAGGTTCACAAGTTTTAATTTAATTTCCTTTTATTTGTTTTGGAATGAACATTGGAATGAAATTTAGATACAGGACCAAACAATAAGCCACAGCACAGCTAATACTTGTTTAAATGTCCCATAGCAAGATGCTTTTGGTAGCCTTCAACAAGCTTTAGACGGTGTCCTGGATGGGCTGTGCAAGCTACCTCAGTAATAAAAACTTGATTGTTTCTTCCGCCATTAATTCAGATTGTTTAATGATGAATTATGTGTTGAAGGAAAGATAATCAAACAAGAGTAAGACTAGAATCTACAAAGCAATAGTAAGCATCATTGGATGCTCGAAGCCAATCCATTAAAATACAGGTAATGTAAAGAAAGAGAGGATTGGGGATGGCCAATTATCAGTTAGAGAGGAGATAGAGAGAGAGAGGAGATAGAGAGAGAGAGAGAGAGAGAAGATAGTGAGAAGAGACCAAGGCAAGATAAAGATACAGAAGAGAGACAGGAAAAGAGAGAGAGAGGAGTGTGAAAGACCAGCTCACCCCTGCTGGAGAAGAACACAGATCTGGTGTGTTCCTCAAGCTAGCAACGGCTCTCTCTCTCTCGCTCCGATACCTGGATAAGTCAGATACAAAGGGACAAAGACTTACCAAACACATACACTCTGTAGAGACGACAGCAGCACACACACTTCACACTTACCACCGCATACAGCAGGGAAATTTCGCTCGGAAATGTATTCAGACAGACGTGAAAATAATCCAAACACTTTTATGGTTTGGATTATTTACTACAAAAGTTTCACATCCAGCAGATATAACAAGCAGCACTACAGAGAGCGCGCGCACATCTGTAGCAGAAATGTCAGCTGTAATAATCACATTCGCTCCACATCGCCTCCTTACCATCACCCTCTGCAGAAGGAGCTCAATATTTAAGATTATTTCAAATGACTTTAGTTTGGCCAGTTAAGACAAATGACAAATAGATAAATAAATTAAATAAAACAAAGAGAAAGCGCCAAGTGAGACAATCCTCCTCCTCTTACCCTCTTAGTTTACTTCTTTACCATTGCACTGTTGACTCAAAATCGAATCGAGTGCGGTCAACTTTGGCCGACATCTGGGATAACCGAAGTTTCTCTCTTTACTTAATGTACTCTGTTACATTATACTATTTTCACAATTTTCTGTATTTCACTTTTATTAGTGAATATAGAAAGTCTACACGCAGCAGGTAATAGTCCATAATACTTTTTTGAGACGTAGAACATAAGTAAATTACACCACATGTTAAAATAAGTGGAAAAACTAAAGGGAGAAGAAAGAAAATATGTACAACACCCTAGCGGTATAATCGTCTGTGTGACCGTGTGCATAATGAACGAAAAACGTTCAAAAATCGTTTTTTTTTACAAATTTTTTTTAGTTCTATACAACTAATCAATGAAGCAGATTGTAGGGGGTAATTGATTTAGTTAGACACCACAATCACACTGACTACAAAATCTTAAATTTTTTTTAATATATATTTTAATTCATATAAACCATATGCCTGCCTTCACATGCATATGAACTTGAGGGGGTCAGGGTTTATTTGATGTTGGCCCCACCCCTTTGCAATTGTGTGAAGACTTTCCACAAGGTTTGTGTTTATGGGACCCCTCCCCCCCCAATTTTCTCCCTAATTTAGTCGCATCCAATTCCAGCCCGTCAGTAGGGGGCTCCGACATTAAAGCTACTACCACTCAGTCAGGAGGGCCAAAGAACATCATGTGACGCCAGCCGATCGCATGTTTTCGAACTGCTTGCTCACGCACCGTTGAGGGGGCGGGGGGATAGGGGTGTTGGGCGGCTTAACACATTCGGAGGACAGCGCTATCTGCTCCTTCTGCTTGCATGAGCTCACAGACACCCCTGATTGGCTGTAGAGCCGTGATTAATGTGGGAGCACAAAGTACCCTCCCCTCTGGGAGAGCTCGGCCAATCTAGACATCTAGCTGCGAGAGGTTACAGCTTCACCCGGGAATTGAATTCGCAATCTTTGGATGACAGGACGAGCACTTTACCACTGCGCCACTCTGAGGCCGGTTTTTGGAAATTTTTGACCATTCTTCCAGAAGCGCATTGGTGATGTCAGACCAAAAAACAGCACTAACCAATTGAGGCCTGGAGACTCCATTAGACCACCAAAAGTATCAGGGAACCAAGCCGGCAGTAGTAGGTCCTTTAAGTCCGGTAAGTTGTGAAGTGGAGCCTCCATGGATCTGACTTTTTTCCAGCATATCCCACAGATGTTAGTCTGGACTGAGATCTGGAGAATTTGCAGGCCAAGTCAACACCATGAACACGTTATGTTCTTCAAACTGTTCCTGCACCATCTTTGCAGTAAGTAAGTGTGCATTCCTGCGCTCATCCTGCTGAAAGACGCCACTACCATCAAGGAGTGAACTTGGTCAGTGTTTAGATTGGTGGCAGGACCCATGGTTTTCCAATAGAACATTGCCCAAAGCATTAAACTTCCTCTTCCGGCCCGGTGCCATCTCTTCCCCAGGTAAGTAACATGCAAACCTGACCATGCACAAAACAAAACAATCAGACAAGGCCACCTTGTTCCACTGCTCCATGGTTCAGTCCTGATGTTCACATGATCATTGTACAAGTATGTACTGCTGGCGGGAGAGCATGGCACCCTGACCACTCTGCGGCTATGTAGGCCCATACGCCAGAACTGGACCAACTCCCTTCTATCAAAACCAGCATTTTCAGCAATTTGAGCTACAGTAGCTCTTCTATTGGATCAGACTACACAGCCCAGCTTTCAGTGCCCAAGTGAATTAATTAACTTTGACTGACCCTGTCTGCGATTCACCAGTTTTGCATCCTTGGTAGGTCCTGACTACCTCAGATTGGGAACATCCCACTAGAGAGTAGCTTTGACCCAGCCATCTAGTTATCAAAACTTGGCACTTCTCAAAGTTGCTCAAAACATTACACTTGCTTCAACTTTAAGGAGGAGAAAAAGAAAAGTTTTTACTCCCTTCACCATGGTGATAACATCAAGGTTGAACTGTGTATAAAATATATACCTTATATCAAATAGTTGATGCATCACCCAACCCTCCAATAAAGTTACTCATTAGCTCCAAATTTGAGATGAAGATTAGGTGTCATATCTTCTCAACAAACCATGGATGGGATGGTGAAGGGGGTCTGGTCAGGTATACAAACATTGGATTAGATAGAGACCATGGACTGCCTTGGAGGCCATTACCAAATGGAGAAAATGGGGCAGCAAACTGACATTACCCTGAACGGGATGAGGAAAAACAACAAAAGGACAAACTTATCAGGGAGGCTGCCAACATACATACAGCAACACTAAAGGAGAACACAGGAACATATGGCAAGTACTGGGTCACTCCCACCACGTCTGGCTATGGGGTACAGTGTCTAGATGGAAAACTCTCTTTCCAGAAGAGATGCTTTCGCATCCAGGATACTCAAATTCTTTTTCTCCCCTTACAGTTTCTGCTTGCGTATTTCCTGATTTTTGATGGATGCTGCATCACTGCCAGAATTTTTTATAAGAAAATTAGATGATTTGTTATGAGTTTATGACATCAAAAAAAATTTACCTTGGTGCGTAGACTTTTTATATTCACTGTATGTGTAAATTGGTGTAACAGCATGATGCAAGCATACAGGGTTCTTGCTGTATCTGTTCAGGGTTTAAATGTTTTTCACTTTATTGGTGGTATACACATTTGTAGGAATGTTAGAAAAGCAGAGAAATGCATGAGATGTGCTTTTTTGGGGGATGGGGGGGGGGGCAGGATATGCTTATGCAAACATTAGTGGAAAACTAAGGTCTAGCTACTTATTCATCAAAGTTACAAGATGTGAAATTTTTATAGCAGGAATTGATGTACACTATTCAAAACAAGCAACGACCTGAAGTGCAATTAAAGGATTAGCTTCAGTTGCATGGATCGGTGCTATCACTCACTAGTTGTTAGAGATGGGGAGGAAGGGGGGGGGGGAGACACGATTTAGTTATGTATCACGGTTCTTCTTTTGTGCCAACACTTTAAATGATTTATAATAGAGATTCAGCCATGAAAAAAATCAGTCTTGGACTTAAGCACAGCTTTATGGTGAACCCTACAGGTGGTGCCCTCTAAACTGCCCACACACTAGAATCCTGTGTGGTAGAAGCTAATTATTTGCCAAGATTGTTTAGAAATAATAATTATGGCTACTCAATTTAAAAACTTTGCTTTTGGTTTCATTTAATTTAAAGTTAAATTAAGTTAGTTTGTATTGTTTAAATGCTGCCCTGGGTTTTTAAGTGTGATAACGAATATAAAGAATGGGCTACATTTAATTACTCATGCTTAATTCAGTTGTGCAAATGTAATAAAATTGGGACATTAAATAAAATAAAAAAATCACGATACAAAATCGCAATATTAATCAAATCGACACAGAGGTACCATGATACGGTATCGGGTGGTGATTGGTGATTCCGTTCCCCCCCACCTCCCATCAGATGCTTAATCAGACCAACTCCTCAGAATTGGGATCCAGTTCAACAATTTGTGGAGTCTTATAGTGCTAACTAGCTGATGAGGAAAATAAAGATTGACATCTTACGCTTCAAGTCAGCTTACCCATTCTACTTCGAGGTGATATTTGTGCTAGTTTTATCATAAAAAATATTCTGCTCAGATCATTATACCTATGGTGGTGATATTTATTTGGATAATTAAATTGCACATCAACCATTGTTTTTAGGATTGTTAATGTTCTGCTTGAAACATTCGTTAACATTCAAGAAGTAAATAGTAAACCTTGAGCTTTACGATTAAATATATGCATCACTATTATTACACTTATTTGACGGTATTGGTGTCCCTGTGAAATGCTTCTTGTCTGCCATGTCAAAAGGTCAGGGGTCACTTCTCAGATAATATTCCTCACCCAGCCACTACAGTTACAAGGCATCGTTAGCCCCAGTGCTAAGCTCTAAAGTGGGAGGATTTGGAGTCCCTAATAGAAGTAGAGAGAATGACACCACCAGCAGCATTATACCCATTATTTGTTTTGTTCATGGCCAGAAGTAAAAATTACAAAATGACTGGCTTGTCGGTCAATCTGAGGGTGGACTGTCCCCAAGATCTTCAAACAGAATAAAATAATGAAATTACAATTCAAGTAGCGTGATAGAAATCCTTATTCTGTTTGAAGATCTAGTGAACGACAAGCGGTTTGTTAAAAAAAAAAAAACTTTTTTAAAAGGAAGTTAGTTGTTAAATAATAGGCCTGCATGATTCAAGGCACACAAAAAAAAAACACCTTTTAAGTATGATATATTGAAATTTAAAGTACGATGAATAAGTAGTAAAACATATTTGACTAAAAGGACATCTGCCAATCAAAATATTTACAAAAATAGAATTAAAAGAAATGTAAAAATTACATAAAACTATGCATGTGTTACCTGTAATAAACTGCAACCATGTTGGGATGAAATAATTGTATATGTCCATGTTGCGATTTAAAATTTTTATGCAATTACCTGTGCATATATTTTATCATAAAACTACAAGCGTTTACTTCTCGCATGTCCGTTTCCCCCCTTTGTCTAAGCATCAGTCTGTGGAATTAGCATTGGTTCGTTTCGGGATCAGAAACAAATGCATACACATCTTTGATGAATAAAAGCCAAACATTTAAAACCTTGTTGTCTTATTAATTTAACAAGATGCAGACTTTTCAATATGATTTAATAACCATGACTTGTAGATTATCAGAAATTCTCTGTCAGATGTGTGCAAGAACCCTGTTTCATCACTGTGTTGCTGCTTGACAGCAAAGTTTTTACCTGCATGTAAAAGATCTATTTACATTAAAAAGATAAGACATTAGGCTATGCATCTTCATACAGGATCAGTGAGGGAGGAAATGGCAGAGCCTCCAATAATGTGAAAGTTTTAAAAATACTCATGCACTTAAATTTAGTCAATTTAGTGGTGTGTTTTTGTTCGGCCGTTTTACTAGGCCAATGGTGAATGGTAGGATCTAAATAAATTTACAAATCACAAACATTGAGTGTCTTGACTCAAGTTACTTGACCAATTGTTGCTCGGATGAGTTTTTATTGAAACGAAACAAACAAAATAAAAGTTATAAATACAAACATCAGAGAACAAACTTGTCATGGCTCTTAAGGTGAGCCAAACCAAAGTCCTAACGAGCAAATTTCCAAAAACAAAAAAGAAGAAAAAATGTCTGAAGTTATGTCAGGTTTTAAAAAACACAATTTAACTACTTCTATAAATGCTAAACATACACTTAACGGTCCTTCCAGCTACAAAACTTTTTTTTCCTTCCCGTGGATTCTTTTCTCCACTTCCGAAAAAAAAGACAAAAAAATGAAAATGAAGCTCTACTCATAGCGATTATTTACAAGCAAGACCCTACGCCACTACCAGAAACCACAGAACGAGAGAGTAAAAGAGTGGGGGGGGGGGGGGTAATAAGAGGGTGTACAGTATCGATGTCTTGGGGAGGGGGGGTTGAATGAATATTTGGACAGGAGCTTTCTGCAAGACCATTTCATGATTTAAACGTACAGACTTTTTTTTGTCATGTTTTTTTTTTTTTCTTTCTTTTTTAGAAGTCAAAAGTCATCGTTTCTTTAAAATGTACATTGCTGGCTTTTAAAACAAAGAACAAATGGAAGGGATAAAAGTGGAGCATGATTTAAGACAAAGTGTCCCAGTCATTCATGTGTGTGTGTAAGTGTAAGAAAGAGAGAGATTGAGATCGAGATCAAGAGAGAGAGCGAGCAAGAGAAAGCAAACCAATCAGGGGAAGGAGGAGGAACGGATACATTCTTGTCTTCAGCCAAAACGTACTTTCAGCCAATCAGGATTTGTGAAGCCAATTCTGGGGCGTGTCCTTATTGTGTCACTGACATACTCTACGGAGGGAGAAGGAGAATAGAAGTCAAACACTGCCAGCCAATCAACGTCTGTGTTTCTTTCATTTTCTTTCTTTTTTTTTATAATTTTTTTTTTTTCACAGGAGGACGTGGGAACGTGTTCGAGTTGTGTTATTTACTTTAGCGATTTTATTTTTTTCTGTTGCCAAATACCTTTTCACAGGGGGAGATGTGTGTATCGTCTACTTCCACTGCTGCCCATAGGAATCCTGGGAGAATTCCAGGCTGTCGTTGCTGTAGTAGTTACTGGAATAGTCGCCTCCTTGCTGTAGCGGCTGCTGAGCGATTGGCTGCGACCCCCAGTTCTGCTGATTGGTCGTCTGGCGTCGTTTTGAATCTGGCTGGTTAAAAACATCTGCCTTTCTCTTTCCACCCACGTTGCCGCCACGGTTCCCACGGGCACCCCTGGTGCCACGTCCACCCCTAGGCGATTGGAAAGGGCCACCCCTTCCTCCTCCGCGTGCTCCCCGCCCCGCCCCCATGGGAGCGCCTCCCCTCGGCGGATAGCCGCCTCGGCCGCGGCTCGGAGGGACCCCGCGTGCTCTAGGAGGTGGCGGAGCTCCGCGGCTCCCACGGTTGCCGCGTCCCCTTATCGGGTACACGTCTTCGTAGCCATAGTAGGGATCATCGTAGCCACCACGGTAGTCATGGTAATCGTAACCGTAGTAGTCATCGTAGTATTCTTCATAGCTGTAGTAATCAGGCGGGTAAGAATAGCCGCCGCGTCCGCCTCGGCCGCGTCCACGGCCCGGGGGTGGCATGCGTGGTGGTGGGTAGTAGTAGTAATCATCATACCTGAACAGATGACAGAAGGCGGGATATAATAAAGGTTCTGGAAGGTGAAGAAGAACTCCTAAAACAAATGGACTCTGGATAAGACCCAATAAACACAGCAACAACTCAATTCTCTAATATCGGTCATCTCTTATATACTGAAGTGTAATCGGTGCAGTTCAGTATTTGTTACACAGCAGCATATTTTCAACACTGACTGTCCAGAGCTGCTAAGATTTAAAGGTTATTATTTATATTTATTTATATTATATATGCAAATTTTGTAGGAACAAACTTTATTTCGTTCTTTCTAACAGTGTTTTTCTGATTTTATATCTAACCCTGTGTTTCTGCTGGTCTGTCGGGCAGCTTGCCGTTCTTTCTTCTTCTTATCTGGAGGCTTAGCCAGGACAATCTCGATCTCCTCTCCTCCGAGCTCTTTCCCATTCATCTCTTCCATGGCCTGACACACACAAAGAAAGAAATCAACATTTAAAGTCACATTTATTTAGTCCAGCAACTGTTGCCTTAAATGAACTTACAACACAATAATTGTCAATACTGATAAAAAAATAAATAAAACACACACACACACACGTTTGTCACACATTCCAGCTAATTTTTCTCACCTTAACGGCGGCATCCCTCTCCTCAAAGTGAACGAAGGCATAGTCCTTCAATTTCTTAACACGTTCCAGTTTCCCAAACTGCGAGAATGTCTTCTCCAGCAGTTCCTCTGTGACAGAAGTGGCTAGCTTACGAACAAACAGCACCTTCACCTAAAAGCACATGAATACAGAATCATAAGGAAACCTCATTAAGAAAAAATAAATCATGACATAAATTAAGACAGTAAAAGTTTAACTTAAAAAAAAAAAAAAACCAACAACAACCCACCTTGGCCATGACCTCAGGGTCAGGTTCGGCGACCGGGTCGGCCCACTCCACGGTCACAGGGTTGCCCCACACCTTAATTTTGCCACTCATGAGGCGGCGGCGAGCCTGCGCTGCTGACTTGTGGTCCTCGTATTCGAGAAAACAGAAACCTCGGTTCTTCTTCTTGTCATCGGCTTGCGTGTACAGAATCACTTCCTGTAGACCCTCTGGAACAGATATGCAAACACACGTGCACACAATAAAAAAAAAAAAAAAAAAAAGAAAACATTTTAAAAACTCCTTAAATATACCAACATGTAAACTGATGAGAATAAGTGATGTTAGCAGATCATCATACTAGTTACCTGGGCATTAAAATATATTCAATGTAAATTGATTGTTTAAAATGTTGCATGTTCTGACCTGTCACTTTGCCAAAGTCCTCCAGGATGCTCTCCCTGGTCTTGTTCTTTGGAATGGAGCCCACAAACAGTCGGTTGTTAGCCACCGAGATGCAGACTCCCAAATACTTTCCTGGCCTAATCTCATAATTGTCACACTGAGAGAGAGAAAGAGAGAGAAAAAAGGGTTTTAGTACAAAATTTAAGGCAGAACATTTGACACAAAGGTTTGCCTTGTCTGTGTGCAGTGTGCAAAAGTGTAAGCACACAGATCTGCACACTCACCAGCTTGACAGCCTCCTGTGCAGCATCTTTGCTGCAGAAGGTGATGAACGCGTAGCCACGGTTCTGTCCAGACAGAGGGTCCATCATTAACCTCAGATCCCATATGGGCCCGGCCTTCTCGAACAACGGAACCAGTTCGTCTTCATACAGATCGCGAGGAATTTTTCCCACGAACACCTACACAAAGTAAAACAAAAGAAGACGACATTTGTGTAATGTTCCCCCAGGGCATTCAAAGAGTTCAGAGTACTTGAATTGGAAAGTGTTTTTCCAAATGCAGTAAGATCACACTGATCATACTAAGAGTATCTGACTGAATGCTATCAAAATGTATGTCAGGAAGAAAGATTTGTTGACAGATATTACCTCGGTGCCAATACCCGGCTGTGTGCCTGAGAAGACTGACTCTGGGGGTGGGCCACCATATTTCCTCTGGCCTGTAGTGACATCCAAGGTGTATCCTGTTCTCTCAAGTAAAGCCTGGGGGTAGCAGGAAAGTGATATAATAAATAAAAAAAATTGGAATGCTATTCCTACATTACGTTTACTACGTTGTATAAAAATACTTCACCTTTATCTTTGACTCATCAGGACCTTTTGTGGATTCCTGTATTTTGCTGCCTTGCTTTTCTCTCTGTCTGTAGGTCTTCATGACCCCACACAGGAAAGCGCTCTTATTCTGAAAGGCACCCCCAAAAAAAATCAACAACGATTCACTTTACAGTGAAAGGGGGAAAAAAAGAAAGAAGGAAAAGGAACCGTATGAATGCTATGGGTAGAAAGATAACCGACAGACTCACCTGGACATGAGACAAGTCGCTCTCTTTAAACTGCTGCAGGACAGACAGGGCTCCCTCTTCATTAAACTCACGCAAGGCATCAATCGCCCTCTCATCAAGGTCAGCATAGGCCACCAAACCTGCATGTTGCAAGAACAAAACCTTAATCATGCTGCATGTTCGTGCGCACACGCATTCAACATATCACAATCTAAAAACACCATGGTCGTTGACCTAGCAACAAAAAAGGTGTCAATTTTTTTCTCTCAAAAAATTTGCTTATCCAAACACTAGTGACCCGTGTAAATGTAGAACTTGTGGTGGAGTTTTTATCAACCAACTCACCAGTCTGGAAGATGTTGTCCAAGCTCTCTGCTACTTTCTGGGGAAGCCCGGCATCAATGAGAGTCTGGTAGTTCTCTGTGTGTGCGGCAGAGACGTCCATAGGCTCCTCTTCTTCTTTTGCAGGAGCAGAGCTGCCATTCACTTCAGCAGCCATTCCTTTGAGAAAGAAACACATGGAGAGGGAAGGGAGATATCAGTTTGAGGGTCGTTACAGTGCTTTGGTTATATATGCAGACAAATACCTTAAACTTAAAATTTATTCCTATTACTCAATTAAATTTTCCCTGGTTCTCATCCCTCATTTTCCTCCCTCTGGACCCAACCTGGATAACATCAGCTTTTGTTTCTTGATGCAGGGAACAACAATGAAAACCTTTTCGCTGTATGATAAACTATCATTTGTTTATGCATTACGCTGCTGTCGCTCACATGACCCTCAGTTGTTCCTGATATAGCATGCCTGTCGTTCCCAAATTGCCGTAGTATCTCCAATCAATGATTCGATTTTGGGGTTAGTGTGCCAAAAAATGTTCACACAAAAGAATCATGATTTGTAACGAATTGATCCCCCCCCCCTCTCTCTCTAATATATGGTAATATAAGTCTAAATATATATGGCAATAATTACATAACCATTACAACTTGGTAAAGGTGTTAGGATGTGTGTACATTTAAAACTTGCAACATCACTGAACACGTCTTAATTAACTTTGAAACAATAATTACGTTATAAAGAAGACAAGATCTTTAACACTGACTTTGGAATTTCTTAAATGTTTGTTGCTAAAGAAATGGTACTGGCAGAAAGGTCCGGGGTCACCCAGGGCAAGGGTCTATGGGATGCATCTAGGAACTGTATGCGACTTTGTTTTGCTGCAAAACCAAAAGACCAGGGAGAAGGCAGAGTCTGGTCATTAGAGCAGAATCTGAGTCTGAAGTCCACCACTCAAGTGTTTCACACAGGAAGTGTATGTACGCGTGCTGTGTAAAGCATCTGAGGGGTCATGGGGTGAGAGGAGGAGAAGCTGGATCAGGTCCGGCTCCACCCCCAGGAATTGTAGCTCTGAATTGAGGATGGAAATTACCCCTCAGCTACTACTAAGCCTTACACGAAGTCCTGCTGCCATGTCACGTGGTTGTCGGGAAAGTTTGGAACTAAAAAGCTCCATCGTATAAAATTATTGTAAATCAGTCTAACTTCGATAGGGGCTGCAGAAGTTTGTGAACCCATGCTCGAGCGAGGAAGCGCGGGCTACAGTGTTCCCGCCCCCTTCTCAGACAACACACACACAAAAGCACCAGATCTATATATATTTTTTGTTAATAATAAAGCATTTTTTCTAACTACATAATTTTAAAGAAATAAATCCTCATCACTTAGTTGGTATGGGTGTGTGGTAGCGCGCAATACCAAATACAATTGTGTTCAATAATTGAAACCTGATCGTAGAAAGACTAACGTTAGCATGCTAACTCGCGCGCGCGTTTGCTAATACCTGTAGCACACTTAGGATTAACGGCCAAGGTTAATCAGCTAAAATGCATGCTTCATTATTTGTTCCAAAAACAACAATCTCCATTCTGCACTGCAAGATTTTTTTTTTTTGCTAAAGAAACAGACGCTTATATACAAGAGCGTTCCGCCCCCTTAAGAAAACTAGCGCCACACCGTGCTAGCTAGGTAGCTAACTGAAACAAGCCGAAAACCATCGTTAAGCTAACTCCAAGTTGTTATATTACTGATCGGGTGGAATTAAATGTTAGAAAGAATAAGATGTGAACGGTTACAGTGAACAAACTAACGTTTATAAAGCAAAAATTACGTTTGGACCGGCTAGCAAACCGGCTAACTAGCGCGTATTAGCCGCGGCCTAGCCGTTAAATCCTTTCACAAATTCAAACCGACCAACCGCCAAATTAACGGTTTAAAAAAGCTTACCGTCGTGATTATTATTAACGTTTCCTCCCACGGAGCGACACCTGCACAGGTAAACGCCTCAACCGACGCTTTTTTGTATTTCAGCACTGAAAAAAGCCACAGGAAACGTGAATGAACGCGTGTGTAAACTGGCGAGCCACGAGACACACACACACACTCACGCAAGAACACACAAAAGCCCTCGTCGCTCAAACACGCCACTTCCTCGCGCGGAGCCAATCCTGTGGCTCGATTCCAATTCCACCACTCCCACATCTCCCCACCCTAGGCCACTTCCACTTGACCACTTTTTGTCATGGTGTTTCATTTTAATGTTTAACGTATTTCGGTTCCGTGTAATATTAAAACACCGTGTAAATTAAACCTTTAAAAAAGTATGCTTTTTATATAAGGGAGTGAGAGAAAAATAGTGTTTGTTCTATCCTTCTATTCTGTCGCCTTGGATTGGAACAGAACTCAAAATGGCGCCAGATTGCGACCGCGAGCAGAAGGCATGAAGAGAAAAAGAGCTCGCGGAGTAAATGAAATGCGCGCTCCATGCTTGACTCGTGAACGCGCTCGATCTGTTCATGGTGCTCACGTGACAATAGTATTGTAATGCATACATGCAAACAGCTGTGCTAACTGTGCTACATCTGGTGCTTTTCATTCATATTGTCAGGCGTGGCATAGCATATGCACATGACACCAGGTGAAAAACTAATCACTCATTCATCAACGAGTCCACTCAAAGCAAATGAGTCAGAAACAGAACAAAAGATTACTGAAACCCATTTGACAAAAGGAGGTGATTTCTCTCTTTTTTTTCTTCTTTTGCTTTAACAGCAGCTTTGACAATAATGCAAATAGAAATAGATTTACAGCTCAAATTCAGTTTTGTTTTGTTTGCCATGTACACAATCATACACAAGATATATATGCATATATGACTTTAATAAAATTAAATATATTTAAATATAAAAAAAGAGAATACAGTTAAATAAAGAGTAAGCAAAAAAAAATCTATTAAAAATGGCTGGAATGTGAAATTTTACAAATCTACAAAGTTACGCAATAAAATAATATATACAAATGTCTAAAATACACAGGATTTCCAGAATGTAAAAAAAAAGAATGTGTAATTGAATACATATACGGTATATATCTTAGGCGGCATTTGCACAGGTAGTTCCATCACAGTTGTACGTTATCATGAACTTTTATGTCATACTCTAATCGTGTCACAGGCGTCGCGTCACAAATCGTGTCACAGCATCATCTACAGGCGAAAACGCATACATAAGGCCAAGCTCTTCCAGACAGAAGCAGTAGGACCTGCCGAAACATTAGAGCAATGTGAGGAGCAGCAGCAAGTTGCCCACACATACTCGCAGGTAATGGCAGTGTGTGTAGGAATGTGTGTAGGAATGTGCAGGTTGTAAGGGCAGCAAACAGCAAAGTCTTCAGGACAGAGGAGCTAGTAATACATTAACTTCAAGAGGGGAAAAAGTGGCTGGTGATGGAATAACACGTTCTAGCTGGTACATTGTAAGGGATAACAAGAACAACCTTGCGTCATGGAAATTCACTAATGTTAAATGTAAATTGAATCAGATAATCAGATGTTTTGTGTTCTGGCTCCAAGGTGGGGAATCCTCTAAATAGCTGAATCACTGGCAATCTTTGATATAAAGATTGATATAAAGGCCTATAAAGACATTGCCTAAAACATATACCTTTCAGCAAGCATTCATAGTCCCTCCCAAAACAAGAAAGCTAACTCACCGTACACCCCTATACCATCAGAGATGCTGGCTTTTGAAGTGACTGCTGATAACACACTGGAGGGTCTCCCTCCTCTTTAGCCCAGAGGACACGGCGTCCGTGATTTCCAACAGGAATTCCAAATCTAATTTGGACTCGTCTGACCATAGAACACTTTCCCACTTTAAAACAGTCCATTCTAAATGAAAGTACATTTCAGTCCAACAGTCCATTTGTAAGATAGAGGATTAGTTGGCATCTGGATGGCGGATTGTGTTAACCGACAGTGGTTTATGGAAGTATTCCTGGGCCCATGTAGTAATGTCAGTGATACAATTTACATTTACATTTAGGCATTTGGCAGACGCTCTTATCCAGAGCGACTTACAAAAAGTGCTTTAAAGTTTACATCACTGGATACATACTTACACTGGGTTAACTAGGTTAATAACTAAGTGCCATTAGTCAAACACAACTGGGGGGGGTTCCAAGTACTGGAGAAACAGATACATCTTGAGTCGTTGTTTAAAGATCGCCAAACACAATCATGCTGATGAATGATGCCGTGTTGTCTGAGGGCCCAGGGGAATCCAACAAACGTCTTCGTCATTGTCCATTACACACTGCGTAAAGTTTCTCTGAATCTTTTGGTGATGTGATGCACGGCAGATGATGAAATTGGCAAAGTCTTTGCACTTTGACTTTGAGGAACATTGTTTTTAAAGTAGTCCACAATCTTTTTATGCACTCTTCCACAGATTGGAGAGCCTCTGCCCATCTTTTCTTCTGAGAGCCTTTACATCCCTTTTACAGCCGATCATGTTACAGACCTGATAATTGATGTTCTCGCAGGCCAGCTGAATCTTTTCAAAATGTCTTGCTTTTTCAGCCTTTGGTGGCCCTGTCCCAACTTTTCTGAGCCCTGTATCAGGCATCCAGTTTGAAACAAGCTCATTTAGTGGATACAAGTGTAAAATGTCTGAGTTTCAATATTTTTGTTCTCTATGTTCCATTGTAAATAAAATATTGGCTCACGTGATTTGAAAGTCTTTTAGTTTTCTTTTTATTTAACAAAAAACGTGTTGTATTATTATTATTATATATTTGGAAAAATATATATTTTTAATTATCGTCCATATGAAACTTATACGAATATTAATGAAGGTAATTATAATGTTGTAAAGTCATATGATGTGAACACCCGCTGGAACACAAGCTTCGCTAGTGAACTTTTAATACCATGAATCCTCACCACAGCGCACCAGACCTCGTGGCGCAACGGTAGCGCGTCTGACTCCAGATCAGAAGGTTGCGTGTTCAAATCACGTCGGGGTCAAAATTGTTTATTTCTCTATTTAATTTAAAGAGAAGCAGTTGAGGTTTATTGTGGCGATCCCAACAATGAACGAGTGCAACAGGAAGTCTATAACGTCCACGCATTTTGTTAGTTTCCTCTTGACCAGCACAATGTAAACACTGTGTACTGCGCTTTCCGAGTCTTTTTCCTTGGAGAATAACCCAAATGAGCCACTAGAGGGCGAGCTTTACAGGGATTTCAGGACAGGACAGATGGACTCCTTACCTCTGAGAGCTTAACCTGCTAATAGTCTGGTCCTGAGCCTTTATGGAGAAGTTGGCTCATTTCAAATGGAGTAAATGGGAGAAAAATACACTCCTGGGAATGTCACACACAATAGAGTTTACACAGAATGATAAAAAAAAAAAAAAAAAAAAACCATAAGTCAGCTACACTGTAAAAAAAAAAAAAAAAGCCACCTCAACATAAAAAAAAAGTTTAGTAACAAGTTGCACAGCTTTTTTTTTTTTTTTTAAGTTTACTCAAATTTTTGAGGAATGTGCTGGCCGAACAAAATATTTTACATTGCTGTTTATTTGACACAACATGTACCCAGTTCAAAATCTTAAGCAGACACAACTTGTAATTCAAATATTTAAGTCAGCTCAAGTATTCTTGGTTGTGGGCTTTTCTATAAAAACAAGTTAGCCTAACAATACCCCAACAATTAAAACACACAAACATTACTTAAAAAAAAAAACTTAATTCTTCCAAAACTTTGATCTGCATAAAACAGGAGAAGTCAGGTTCTATTCTGCTTTGAAGGTCATTAAAATCCCTGGATAACACCTGATGCCCATCAGTATCTTACTGATTATGTTATATTCCAAGATCAAAAGATAAACTGTTTTTGTTTGTCAGACACAAGTCTATTGAAGCAAGAGTTTATGGCAACAAGACTTAGTTCTCAGCATCTGAATCTCAGGGGATCGTGTCTCTCCAAGTCCAATTGAAATCGTTTGGATGGCTTCGAAAGTGTTCATCCAGTGCTTTTGGAATTCAATGTTCAGAGCACAGACCTGACCAAACATATCTCCTAAAACTGCTGTATAGTCACTGAGGCCCTCATGGAATACAGTCCCGTCAAGCAACTTCATCAGCTTGTTCACGCTCCTCCAGTAGCTCCAAAACGCCACCATATCTAGTCATGATTAAAACAAAAGATAACAAAAAGGCTACAGACCACCGAGAATGTAAAACACTGCTTCTGGAATTGTAATAATGGGTTAAAGTTATATATTGCTTTATATTCAAATTGGTTTGATGTTTTCAAGGGTTTTACTTTGTCATTCTCAGGTCTTATAAATCACGTGATCGCATCTCAGGGAAGGTAAATTACTGGCTCAACTTTTTTTTTGTTTATTCAGTCTGTGTTTCCAAAATTTTCAAGAACACAATGCTAAATACTAATTGAAGAAGTTTGAGCAACAATACAATATTAATTAATTCAACATTTATCTAGTTGGATTTTTTTTACAGTGTAATCAGCAGGTTCTGGTAACTCAAATAATGACTTTACACAAGCTGTATATAGTAGCATGGGGGCTTAGTGGTTAGCACTGTCACCTTAGACCTCCAGGGTCTGTGTGCTTGGTGGGTTTCATCCGAGTACTCCAGTTTCCTCCCACAGTCCAAAGACATGCAGATTAGGCTAATTGGGATTCCCAAATTACATGTAGTGTGTGAATGTTGACTGAAGGTCCTACCACGGTTGTTTAGATGGGAATAAATACAATAGTCACCATTGGACCAGTGGGACTACAGAGGTTCCTATTTGGATGGATTGTGGCTTACTGGTCAGCACTGTCACCTCGTACCTCCAAGGTTCGGGTATGAGTCCTGCCACATGGTCTGTGCGCATGGACTATGCGTGGGTTTCCTCCAGGAACTCCAATTTCCTCCAAAGTATAAAAATATGCAGATTAGGCTAATTAGCCCCTAGTGTGTGAATGTTAACCAGAGGTCCCACCACACTCTGTAGTTGGACAACAGAGGTTCCTAGATGGATATTCATTCATTCCATCTGAATGAATGATTTACTGATTATTGTGGGCTTAAGACATGTTTTTTTCAATCTCAGTTTCGGAGCATATACTTGTATAAAATGTATAAAAATACTTAAAAAAAAATAAACAAAACAAGTGAAAGTCTGATGGAGCAAGTTTAGGACTATAGGATACAAGTATGCCTTAAAGTTTTTGCAAAGTATTGAGTGTGGGCAAAAGTGTGCGGACATCGTCATGCAAGATCACAATGTTTTTAGATAACAGTCCTCTGCATTTAATTTGAAGTTTAGGCTTCAGCTCTTCAATAAACATCCCACTGAAGCCTAAGCCTAGGTTCATATCCGGGAGCCAACATTCCATTCAGAAAACAAACTTTGTGGCAGTTTTCCTTTTTTTTTTTTAATCTTGCTTTTGAACATTTTTCCAGATGATAATGTTCCAACACTGGCCCTTGAAAATTCAAGAAAACTGTAAGCATCAATTTTCCAGCTGATGGTTGACTTTTTAACTTTGTCATAATCAGCGATTGAGAATGTTTCCGTCCCATACTCTGCTGCTCACTCTCAGGTTTGTAGTGATGAATGCAGTAATGATTCTCCTTAAAAAAAACACGTTCACCTTCCTTAGTGTATCGGTCCAAATTCTGTTGACAGGAGACTTGAATAGGAAAGCGCTTATAAGACGGTGCTGCTAACAGACGTTTTGATACAACTAGCGTGCAGATAATTTTACTCACCTTCATATATATATATAAAAACAGTTTTAAGCCACCACCTACAGTCCTGTTATACGTACTTGCACACTCAAAGATGTGTGCTGTCCAAATCATGCAAGACTGGTCTTTTGCAGTCCGAGTCCTGGAATATGTCCATGCAATTAGGGTTCGGGGTTTTAAAAAAATAAATAAAAACCACTCCATATATGGGACAACTTGGTCATTCAAAACATTCAGGTCACCACTGAAGCCTTTTTTCTTCTTATTATTGGAAGTGGCTTTCATATAGCCACACAGCATGTTAATTGTTTAAAGTGCTATACAAATAAAATTGTGTACAGGTGTTAATGCTTTGAACAGTTCTTAACTAATCTCCAGTCATTTTAAATCTCCTTGGTTGTTTACTTGATCCATGCCAGTTATTTGACATTTCTGAAACGTGACTGTAAATACACAAATTCTATTGTTTTGCTTGACATTTTAGTTGTACTGACTGAATTCACAGACACATTTTAATGGTCTACATACAAATGAATAAAACTAGTTTTAAATGAGCAAAGTGTCAATTTTATAAGCTTGTTTACACCATTATTAGCTTTAACCTAATACACTCAATCATACATGTGAAACCATTGTACCAGGTAGCGTCAACATTAGCACCATTATAAGAAACAGTCCTCATGCCAGAACCTGAACATAAGCACCGCAGTAGGCGGACACTTTTTTTGTTGTTGAGAAAACAAAGGACGATAATCAAGTAACAAGTCTTTAAGCAGGTGGAAAACATCCTATGATCTTTATTCATTGAGTATACCAAGACATTACAGAATGTGTAGAGCTGCTTCTCGGAGCAGTCGTCAGGTCACTTTGGGTAGAAACACATGCTAACACGGCGCCGCGCCAGCTCAGTCATCATGTTTAAGTCTCCGGATCTTGCCCTTGTGGCGGTCGATCTCGCGCTGCAGGCGCTCGATCTCCTTCTTGTGGTGCTCGATCTCGTCCTGGTGGTGCTGCCTCAGAGTGGCCAGCTGCTCCTTCTCTTTTTGCCTGCACACACAAATAATTCATCAAGTCAAAGTTTGCAAGAACTTAAGGTTTGTCTCATGTGGATCACAGAACATTTTTTGGAGTGTATCTGAATTTCTCCTAAAATGGTTCCATTAAGGAGCGTCATAGTTTTGTGTTCCAAGAAGAACCGTTCAGTTCCACCAGTATTCCTTGGATATATTTAATGCTGGCACAAATAAACTGCTCTGATTGTCTCGTTCAACCACAAAAGATCCATCCACATTTAGCTCCTTGTTACCCTCAAACACTCCCTTTAAAATACATCCCATATTATTTTAAAATGGATTATAAACCACTTTTTATCAAGTCCGTGAAAATAATCCATGTAGCAACATGACACTCGGGTCAGATTAGCATAACCGGGGAAAGCGGAAAACCAAAAACAAACCACCTACGTGGAAATGAAATCAAGTCGATAAATAGTGGCGGCGGCTCCCACATAGAATAATAAAATAGGACATGCTGAAGGACACTTTGCACATGAAGCAGAAACAAACTTACTGCTTTAAATTCATTAAAATAAAGGGGAGAAATGTTATAAAATGCTCCATAATCAGCAAACTGAATTTAGCAAAAAACATCAGCTATGGTTACGACATATACACTATCCGCTCAAAAGTTTGGGATCACTTAGAAATGTTATTGTTTTCCAAGGAAACGCACAAAATAAGTCTGAATAGAAAACACAGTAAACGTAAAAAAATAAATAAATGCTGATACGGTCAGTTAGAAATAATGATTTTAACTGAATAATGAGCGTGTTTTTCAAACTTTAACATAAAAAATAAATAAATAAAATATATATATATATATATATATATATATATATATATATATATATATATATAAAAAAAAACCATTTGGCAGCAATTACAGCCCGTCAGACTATAGGAACACTAGCTGCCAATTTTTCAAGATAATCTGATCAGATTTCAACCCGCGCTTCCTGAAGCAACTCCCACAAGATGGATTGGCTTGATGCAGTCTTCCTCCGTACCATGCGGTCACGCTGAACCCACAACAGCTCAATTAGGGTTCAGACCCGGAGACTGTACTGGTCGCCACATTACAGTCAGGATTCCGGCTAACTTTAATTGGTTGTGAAATGGACAAAATTGTCAATGGCATGAAAGCGTTTTTCTCTGGAAAACAAGAGAGATCCCAAACTTTTGTGCGGTAGTTTACTGGTGGTTGTTATCTGCTATGTTGAATTGATGCCACCTTCTGGGCTTGACCTGGGATTTTGATTTAAAATTATCTTTTCTAATTAAAATAAATAAATAATATAGCTCGAATCTTTACTGCATTTGGGTAGGTTTTTCCTTCATTTATTTATTTTAATTTACTCAGTTTTCATCTTAGTTACACTTGCTGATTCTTTTCAAGTTTACATTACTTGTATGTATTAACATAGACAAAATATACGGTCAGAGCTGTGCAATTAAAATGAATAGGCCACATAATTGATCTTTTGATTAACTGATCTTGAGTCAGTTTTCGATTCAGAATCGATTCACACTTTCGCAATTATTCCAGTAAGCCTGCAAGTATTAAATGGTTTTGTGACAGTCTTGACGAATTCCTTAAAAACATTAGGAAAAATAGAATAGATTTACGAGCTACAGAATACAATCCACAGCTCCAGTTCATGTTAGAGTTATTATAGTGACTAAATCATAGCAAACGTTGATTCTTTAAACACTAATTGATAAAAAAATTATAAAATACAAGCTAAAAACAGCAGGAAACTGTGTACTTAGATGAGTACTAAATGAATAAAAAAAAAACAAAAACAAAAAAAAAAATGCCACACACAGGCACATATTTCTGTTTATACTCCCTAGAGAGTCTAGAGTTCATAAATCTCTTGTTTCAATTTAATGGATATTTTAATCATCCAGATTATATCCCCCCCCCCCAAAACTGCTGTTCATATCTTTGCTCAAAAAAAAACAAAACAAAAAAACCCCCGCTTACAACAACGTACTGTACCTGAAATAACGCTCCTCTTCAGCTGCCTGTTTCTTGCCGAAGGCTCCGCCCGCTTCCCTGATGGAGCCTCCACCTCCTCCACCTTTACCCGCACCTTTGCCCAACTCGCCTAACTGCTCAGACACAGAAAGAGTATATATAAAATAATTCATAAACATGCCATAAACTCATGTCCTCTCAACATTTAAGAAATTAATTATTCCCGAGATGATTATGTGCATAAACATTTCCTTGAACAGTGCAGCTGCATGTACATATTAATTGTGCTGCTTGTGATGTTAAGATCTAGTTGCTACACAAAACCTGTCCACTAAATGGCGGTATAATGAGCCCTTGAATGAAGCTTCATGAAATGAACCTTTTGGTGAAACTATTGGCTGGGAAGCCTCGACACCTAAATGAGGCTTCATATGGACATCACTAATAGAAACAATAAGGAGGGCATCCAGTTCAATTCCCCACTCAATGCACAAAATGAGAGGGTTGGGTAAGGAAGGGCATCCGGTGTAAAACCTGTGCCAAATTGCGTGCGCACATATACCCCCTCACCAGTGATCTCAAACAGTGCAACATTTGTGCACCGGATTGTGGTGGTGTTCTTCTCTTAATTTAACATCACCTCATTCTTCAAATATGGGCAAATAAGGCACCAGGGTTAGTAGGTTGGATCTCTGAAATGAATAGAAATGTATAAAATAAATCATAATATTGTATCGAAGGCACTGGTGGCTCAGTGGTAGGTGTTTCGGCACAGAAGTTGATTGAGAGCCCAGTCGAATTGCAGATGCCCTGAAAAAGAAGCTCCAACACTGCAAAAACTGACCGTTTGCATAAATGTCATAATTGTCGATAAAAACCTTTGAAACGTATGAAGTGCTTGTAATTATATTTCAGTACATCACAGAATCAACTGAAAAAGATCTAAAAGCAGTTTAGTAGCAAACTTTGCGAAAACTAATATTTGTGTGTCTCAAAACTTTTGACCACGACTGTATGTCCTGCAGGCATGTGTGGAGCAGTTAAGCAGTCCATTATGATCTCATATGAAGCCCATTGTGACTTTGCACGGTACTGTAGATTAATGAGAGGAAGCAGATATGATCTGTAATAATAAAGAAGCAATAAACCTCTGGATGGTTGAACCATGGTTGACGCTCACAGGCCTCCGTAGCTCGTAGAGCCGACAATGACTCAGGTCTCTGCGCGTGCATGCGCGTGTGGGCATGCGCGCGTGCAGGTGTGAGCAAAGGGGATTTACACAGACCTGTTTTTGTTTTACTTAACACTGCAGATGACCTTGATGTTTAGTATTTGAAGGCCCGCTACTTCATTCATTTAACAAACAGTGATGGAAAAACGCTTTGTTCATTATTATTCTTTCACGACATTCATTTCTCCACACATGCATGCAGGATTGCCGTGCACATCCCAAAAGAGCAGGTCCAATCCCAACCTCCGCCCCGTTTCCTACCCATGTGCCCTACTCAAGCTGTACAGGTTAACTCTCATCTCGAGCCACACGAAGCGCCCTAGAGCTCCGAAAGAAACGAGTCCACAATGGCGTTAAGGCTGAAAAATAATAAAGAATAAATAAACAAGGTGTGTATATACCTGGTCCGAACCCAGGCGGATCTGAGTGGTGAAATAACTGCGTAAACTGCTCCTCAACAGCCGCGCCATGATCTCCTCACTGCCCGATAACACCCTGTGTGCAGCGGAATCGGTGCCCTTGTATCGCTGCTTTAAAATCCGGAACTACTTATGAGTGCCTTATGAACTTTCGCAGGCGGTGACGTCACAGAGCAAGACGTGCGTCAACCGCCACCTGGCGGTCGTTCGAGGCATTGCATGTCCGTTCTTAATAAACTCCTAATCCATCTATGTATTAGGGCTTCAAGGTTAAATAATAATAATAATAAAACAGTCGAACCTCGGCATACGAACACACCGAATTTTCAGCGTAAGAATAGAAATTTTCGTTGCACGAAGACTCCATGACTTCCATTTATTGACTGAGTGTCTGATCAACATCCACCTTACTTTGTCACATATCTTATGTTATAGTGAATCCTTGTAAAGAAAATGCACTAACATATAAAAATAATGCAATCATGTGAGCACAGCTGCTAGGCATTAAAGTGTACTATTTGTTTGGTAGAGAATGTGAAGTAGGCTTCATGATGTAGAGTTTTGTGTAATAATGTGTTTACTAATTAAATATTAAAATACTAAAAGGATCACAATAATAAGTAAAATATTTATACATTAGGCCTTCACAGAAGAGTTGAAGCTGTTATAGCTGCAAAGTGTGGGCCAATTTTATATTAAACCCTATGGATTAATATTTGGATGTGACTCAAGTTCATATACAGTGGTGTGAAAAACTATTTGCCCCCCTCCTGATTTCTTATTCTTTTGCATGTTTGTCACACTTAAATGTTTCTGCTCATCAAAAACAGTTAACTATTAGTCAAAGATGACATAATTGAACACAAAATGGAGTTTTTAAATGAAGGTTTATGTTATTAAGGGAGAAAAAAAACTCAAAATCTACATGGCCCTGTGTGAAAAAGTGATTGCCCCCCCTTGATAAAAAATAACTTAACTGTGGTTTATCACACCTGAGTTCAATTTCTGTAGTCACCCCCAGGCCTGATTACTGCCACACCTGTTTCAATCAAGAAATCACTTAAATAGGAGCTACCTGACACAGAGAAGTAGAGCAAAAGCTAGACATCATGCCAAGATCCAAAGAAATTCAGGAACAAATGAGAACAAAAGTAATTGAGATCTATCAGTCTGGTAAAGGTTATAAAGCCATTTCTAAAGCTTTGGGACTCCAGCGAACCACAGTGAGAGCCATTATCCACAAATGGCAAAAACATGGAACAGTGGTGAACCTTCCCAGGAGTGGCCGGCCGACCAAAATTACCCCAAGAGCGCAGAGACAACTCATCCGAGAGGCCACAAAAGACCCCAGGACAACATCTAAAGAACTGCAGGCCTCACTTGCCTCAATTAAGGTCAGTGTTCACGACTCCACCATAAGAAAGGGACTGGGCAAAAACGGCCTGCATGGCAGATTTCCAAGGCGCAAACCACTTTTAAGCAAAAAGAACATTAAGGTTCGTCTCAATTTTGCTAAAGAACATCTCAATGATTGCCAAGACTTTTGGGAAAATACCTTGTGGACCGACGAGACAAAAGTTGAACTTTTTGGAAGGTGCGTGTCCTGTTACATCTGGCGTAAAAGTAACACAGCATTTCAGAAAAAGAACATCATACCAACAGTAAAATATGGTGGTGGTAGTGTGATGGTCTGGGGTTGTTTTGCTGCTTCAGGACCTGGAAGGCTTGCTGTGATAGATGGAACCATGAATTCTACTGTCTACCAAAAAATCCTGAAGGAGAATGTCCGGCCATCTGTTCGTCAACTCAAGCTGAAGCGATCTTGGGTGCTGCAGCAGGACAATGACCCAAAACACACCAGCAAATCCACCTCTGAATGGCTGAAGAAAAACAAAATGAAGACTTTGGAGTGGCCTAGTCAAAGTCCTGACCTGAATCCTATTGAGATGTTGTGGCATGACCTTAAAAAGGCGGTTCATGCTAGAAAACCCTCAAATAAAGCTGAATTACAACAATTCTGCAAAGATGAGTGGGCCAAAATTCCTCCAGAGCGCTGTAAAAGACTCGTTGCAAGTTATTGCAAACGCTTGATTGCAGTTATTGCTGCTAAGGGTGGCCCAACCAGTTATTAGGTTCAGGGGGCAATTACTTTTTCACACAGGGCCATGTAGGTTTGGATTTTTTTTCTCCCTAAATAATAAAACCCCTCATTTAAAAACTGCATTTTGTGTTTACTTGTGTTATCTTTGACTAATACTTAAATGTGTTTGATGATCAGAAACATTTTGTGTGACAAACATGCAAAAGAATAAGAAATCAGGAGGGGGGCAAATAGTTTTTCACACCACTGTACATGTGAAGGCAGGCAAGCGAATACTTTTGACAATATAGTGTATGTATTAGGAGTGCAGTAATACTAATAACAGTAATACTACTACTACTACTACTACTACTAATAATAATAATAATAATAATAATACAGTGGTAAAACCTGAACGCCTCGTCTCGCAAATTTTCCTCTTAAGAAATAAAATTTTGCAAGAAATTTGACTCGGCATATGAAGACACCCTGACTTTTGTTAATTAACTGATTGATTACTTGATTGATTACTTGATTGATTGATCAACATCCAAATCGAATTAGATTTTTTTTGTCACATATTCCTTATATTATAGTGCATATTGTAAACTATAGCGGCATGGTGGCTCTGTGGTTATCATTGTCATCTTGCACCTCCATAGTCTGGGTTCGATTCCCACCTTGGGTCTGTGTGCATGGAGTTTGCATGTTCTCCCTGTGCTTAGTGTGTTATCTCCTGGTTCTCCGGGTTTCCTCCCACAGTCTTAAGACATGCAGATTAGGCTAACTGGCGTTCCCAAATTGCCTGTAGTTTGTGAATGTTTGTGAGTGTGTGTACATGAATGTAAACTGGATGTCCTACCATGATCGTAGAAACTGGCCTCCACAGTGAGGTACCTACAGTAGATAGATGCTGTAAGAGCCATATCGTACTTGTTATGAATTTGTTGTTGTGTTTATTTTATTTTATTTTATTTGTTGTTATTTCATTTATTCTACCTTGTTCTACTCATTAGTAAAGCATTAAGCATTAAGTTTGTTACATAAGCCATAAGCTTTAAATTTCTAAGTTATGCATCCATTTTGACAATCGTAAGTTGGTCTGTGATGTCATTCCACTATTACATGCATTTGTATGACTGTCGTATGATAGAGAGTTCAGTTTAGTTTCGGAAGGCTACGGAAACACAAGCTTTTGACCGTAAGCTCGTAAGCTAGTGAGCTCCCGGTAAGCTAAGAATGTAAGATACAACAACTAGGTTGTTGTAACCGTAAGCTCCCATAAGTAGGTATATACAACAAGAGTGTTGTTATATTCGTAAGCTAAGACTGTAATTTACAAGATACAGCAAATAGGTTGTTGTAAAAGTCAGAGATTTGCAAGATGCAGCAACTGGTGTCTGTAATCACAGTGGATTTACTCAAGACGACTGTATGAAGTGTTGATTCTTTGATGCTGACAAATAAACTACAAGAGACAAAGAGATTGGACTTCTGTCGTGTGAGTTAAACTTTAATCCAGAGCTACGCGTCAAAACTGGTGAAATAATATGACCGCATCTACAGATGCATAGCAAAGAATAATGCTCTATAATATAAAGATAATGCAATAATGTGAGCACAGACTACTGTTTTTTTTTAATCATGATATACAATGCCTACCTTCATTGCACTCATCTATAATCATTGCACTGAGTGTACAGTATATAACTGCTTCTCTGTGTACTGATTACATACTGTATGCAAATCATTTTGCACTTCGACAAATGCACTTTTGGTTATATGCTAACTGTTTTTCATTGCGATCTACCATACATGTGCTGTGACAATAAAGCTGAATCTAATCTAATCTAATCTAATCTAATCTAATCTAATCCCAGCTGCTAGGCATTGAAGTGTACTATTTGGTTGGTAGGGAATGTGAAGTAGACATCATGCTATGTTGAGTTTTGGGTAGTACTGTGTTTACGCACCATAATATGAGGATTCTGCAGCCTTTCTACTAGCGAGTTGTAGACTAATTCTGAAAAAAGGCACCATGGTAGGTCAGTGCTGCTGTTGCATTGTGTCACACCTTTGGAATATGATTTTTTGACGTTTAGCCTACATTTTCCCCCTTGAAGATTATGGGAAATCAAATCAATTAAATAACACGACTTATCAAACATTCTGTCTATGACTGAATAGAATAAGATAACTTTACTGATCTCAGAAGGGGAATTTAAATTGCAGCAGCAGCTAAATATGTAAAGCTAAGATAAAAACTTGGATATACCTCATAAAATAAACATAATATTAAAATACTAAAAAAAAAAAACACAGTTATAGTTATAGGTTGTGCTGTGAAAAATATTTGCTCCTTCCCGATTTATAATTTATTTTTGGCATATTTGTCACACTTAAATTTTAATATTCCACAAAGATAACCCAAGTAAATACAAAAAGCAGTTTTTAAATGATGATTTCAATTATTAAGGTAAAAAAGCTGTCCAAACCAACAGTATCTGGACCTATGTGAAAAAGTAATTGCCCCCTTCCAATATCACAAATAAAATGTGATTTTTGAACGTCGAGTATTACAAATGCTTTTTCACAGCGATATTAATGAATAATTACAAACTTATTAATAACATGAATTACATATTAAAGTAAGATCACTGTGACTCAGAAAAGACTTTGTTAAGTTCAGTGACCACGGGTCTGACATGTGCAGATGAATTATAGGGTGAGATGACAGTGGGCTGGAATGATCTCCTATATCATTCCCCTGAACAATGTGGATGAATGTGTCTGCTGCTGAAACTATCAATTGTTTTATTGAGAGAGTGACAGTTTTGGCAGCATCCTGTCCCTAACTATCTCCAAGGAAGTAAGCTTGTGTCCAACAACAGATTCAGCCAGTGAATTGGCATGCTTTGTTTTGATGCCAGTGAAGAAGACGGATGAATAAAAGCATCCTGTTGCAGGCATTAAAGGACATGAGGCTCCTCAAGTAATAAAGCTGGCTCAGGCCTTTTCTTGTACACAGCTTCAGTATTAATGGACCATTCGAGCCTATTGTTTAGTTGAACACCTACTGTAGGTACTTAAGTCCACATCCTTCCCACCGATACAGACTCGGGAGTGCAGTAACTTATTTCTGCTAAAGTCCAACACTATTTCTTAGTGCCATTTTCAGCTGTAAATAATTTTCCCCACACCACCTCACAAAGCAGGCAAACAGGTCTCTATACTCATCCTCCCGTCAGTTTTTCGACACACTCAACTAATGCAGTGTCATTACTTAAAGTCTTAATTAAAGTGCAGAATTAAAGTCTGCAGTATATGTAGTAAAAAAGAAATGGAGTTAGCACAGTTCCCTGAGGAGCTACACTTTTACTTATCAGGCGCTTAGTCGCACAACTCTGTAGTCTCAAAAACTGTGTTCTGACTGTCAGATGATCATTGATCCATGTAACCAAAGGGAACCTCTGCATGTCCTCTAGTCTGGCCCTCGACAATCTATCGGCTGCATGGTATTAAAGGTGCTGTGAATAATCAAAGAACATGACCGGAACTATGGTGTTAAGTCTATCCAGGGAAGAGTTTGCTTAATCATGTTGTTTTGGTTGTGAGTCAATCATTTATTTAAAGAGAGGAGTGTGAAAGTGTGACTGTGCTCTTAGAGTTTTCTGGCTTGCATCCAGCCACTGCAAAGCTGTTCATGAATTTCTCGGTATTTATAACTTTTAAACACATACACAACTCAATGTGTGCATCCGAGTCTAGGTTACATTTTCTTTAATTTCTACATCATATTTGAACACCTTTCCACCAAAAAAACAAAAAACAAAAACACAATAATTATGCAGGTAAGCACAATAGCAGGCACAGGTAAACAGTGCACACCTCTAAAGATGTCGCCCCTTTTGGCCAAAAAATTATTATAGCTAATGGCTCATTTGAGGTTTGTAGAAGTATATATAGACAATGTAGTTAGGAGACAATATCATGTCCCCATATAAATACAAGAGATTAATGGTGCAATCATACCGGCACCAAAAAAAAAAAAAAAAAAAATTATATATATATATATATATATATATATATATATATATATATATATACGTATATATATATATATATATATATATATATATATATATATATATATTTCTCTGAGTACTCTGGTTTCCTCCTGTAGTCCAAAGACATGCAGATTAGGCTAACTGGCATTCCCAACTTGCCTAGCATTTGAGTGCCATGCAATAGACTGCAACCTTGTCCAGGGTGTATCCTGCCTAGTACCGTGAGTCCCCTGGTATCTGCTCCAGGCTTCCACGACCCTGTACAGGATAAGCAATAAAGATAGTGATTGTGAATTACATAATTTTCTTAGCATTTAGGAATTAATTTCAGCACAGGATGAGGAAATATATAAATAAAATCACAACATGATTAATCAGTTGTTAATCAGATTTGGAAGGTAAATTAGTACATTTACAGTTTGCCTGTACAGTGAAACCTTGGATTACGAATAACACGGTTTACACGTGTTACGAGCAAAGATTTTGTATACATTTTGACTTGGAAAACGAGCATTGTCTTGGTTTACGTGCACCGAGTATCATGTACTGTATCACGCATGTGCTTCTTGATTTGATGCTGAGCGTCACGTCATCACAACTGAGCTAACGGTTTTTCTCTCTCTTGCACTGCAGGTAATCAGCTCCCCTGCTGGGTCTTAGTGCTCTTAGTGTCTCTTACTTTTATAATCAACATCTCTCTTTCGTCGTTAGTGTGTGTTACGACCCCCGGTCTAGGGTCCAGGGACGCAACAAAGAAAATAATTAATAATAAATAAATAAACCTTGCAACCAAGATTTTAGTGTGCGTGGTCTTTTATTATTATACACACACACACACACACACACACACACACACACACACACACACACACACACACACACACACACACAAAAACACACAGGAAGCTCTAGGCTTGAGCGTTGAGTCAAGGCCAAAACAATAAACAAAACCCCACCCTTGTCTCCTCCCTCCAAACTAACTAAACTACCAAAGAAAAGAATATAAATCAAAATACAAAGACTAAACTAACTACCTAACTATCAATACAGAAACACAGGAGAAAACGGGGGACAACAAAAATGGCACCCAACCCCTACTGCTTCCTTGAACTATATACAAAAACAACGAAAAAAATAATTAATAATATATACAATATTTACACAAAAGAAAACTATATACACCCGCGGGAGGAACACTTCCATCCACGCGTACAAAAAAAAAACTAAACAGAAAATCAACAAAAGAAAATGAAAGAGCACAGGGCGCGACACAACAGTCTCTCTCTCCAAACACACAATAATTCACACACCGACAATCACTCCAGCACACAACCAATCAACCAGGCAATCAATCCACAAACAATCTTTTTGAGCACGTAAGTCACACACAAAGGTATAAGTCAGTGTGTCAGTGTTTGAGTGAGTGTGTTATGTGTTATGTGTTATTGCGCGTCCGTAATTTGGCACTGTGCCGGTTCACTCTCTCTCTCTCTCTCTCTCTCTCTGTCGCTCTCGCCTTCACACACAACCGGCACGTTGTCAAATTACGTGCACGCACACACATAACACACACTCAGCAGCGCAAGAGAGGGAAAAACACACACACACACACACACACACACACACATGCGCATAAATGGAAACACTTATCTGTCGGGATTTATTTTTACTTTTTTTAAAAGGTAAAGTGCAGGTTAATTTGTTTTATTTTTACTTTATATTTTGTGTTAATTATTTTTATGTATTTTTTTTTTGGGGCTGTGGAACACATACTTTTAATTTCCATTATTTCTTATGGGAAAATGTGCTTTGATTTGCGAGTGTTTTGGAATATGAGCCCACCTCCGGAACGAATCATGCTCGTAATCCAAGGTTCCACTGTATATGTCTTTTACTTGAATAGTTTCATTAGTGGATACCTTTATATCCTACAGCAAATATCTGTACTGTCTACTTCACTACATTTCTGCATGGCATTGCGTTACTTAACTGCGGTTGTGTGGAGTATTTGAATAAGTAATATCATCACCTGCTGACTGTTGTATGTTATTGTATGATCTGCTTGCTTTCTCTCCATGAAACCATCAATCATGAGTGAGAGAGAGAGACTAGTTTAACTTAAAGGCTATTGTGTGCTAATACAAGCTCAGTACTGTTGATATGTACTGTAAGTAAAGTTAAAGGTAAGTACTTTTGAACTCTTACTCTAAAAAGCTAAATTAAGGTGTTGTAATTTCATCTTCTATACAGCTTTATCCTTTATTAGGGTCGCGGGGACCTGGAGCCTATCCCAGGAGACTCTGGGCACAAGGCAGGGTACACCCTGGACAGCGTGCCAATCCATCGCAGAGCACACACACACTCATTCACACACTATGGTCAATTTGGGAACGCCAATTAGCCTAATCTGCATGTCTTTGGACTGTGGGAGGAAACCGGAGTACCCGGAGGAAACCCACCAAGCACGGGGAGAACATGCAAACTCCATGCACACAGAGACGGGAATCGAGCCTGGCCGGGAATCGAACCCGGACCCTGGAGGTGCAAGGCGACAGTGCTAACCACTACACCACCGTGCCTCGTGTTGTAATTTTACCTGAATAATATTTTACTTAGGATATCTCTACCTTTACTCAAGCACAGGATTTGTGTACTTTGCCCAACTCTGGAGTTAATAAATTGCGGAACACATACTTTTGTCAGGTTAAATGAACTGGTGGTGGAAAATGCATAATTCTGAATGGTTAATTGGTTCTTTTTGTAAATACAAAAATTGATGGACAGATGCATGTTCATATTGGAGGATTTACACAAGCAATGTATGGAAACATGTATTTGATGCTATTATAATAGTTCAATTTTATTTGTATAGCGCTTTTAACATTTGTCACTGTTACAAAGCAGCTTGACACTGTCACGGTCCGAAGTGTAGCAGCAGAAATCAGAGAAGGATCCAAGAGCAGAAAACAAAAGGTAGTGTGCACTTACGGTCTCTGTGAACGCGCTGAGGAGCTTCAGGTGGTTCTGGAAGTGACGTCTGTGCCCCAGACGTGCAAAATTCCACACATGCAGAAAATCCAAATCGGCAGGCAATCTCGTGGTCAGTGTGCAACGCAGAAGTCAAAAGCCAGTAATCCAATCATGCAATGATTCCAAAACGCTAGGCAGTCTCGTGGTCGGTGTGCAAAGCGGAAGTCAAAAGCCGGTAAATACAAACATGCAGTGATTCCAAAACGCTAGGCAGGGACGAGGTCGATAACAAAATAGGGTCAGTAACACGATGAGCAAAAGACAAAACAAACGCGGGAATATTGGCTTGAACGGCGCAATAATCTGGCAACGGGTGGGTGTCTTGCAGTGTCTTAAATAAGCGGATTTGATTAATCCAAATCGGCAACAGGTGAGCTCGCGCTGTGACTGAGGCGGCAAAAAACAAGAGGCGGCGCGGAACTGGAACCGGAGTGACTCTGATTACTCACAGAGGAGCTATGTTGTGGCCGGAATCTGACGTACTGTGACAGTACCCCCTCTTCTACGGACGCCACCGGGCGTTCTAGACGGTGCTTCGGGGTGGAGTTTGTGAAATTCCGTTATCAAGGATGAGTCCAGGATAAATCTGGCAGGTATCCAACTTCTCTCTTCGGGGCCGTAACCCTCCCAGTCTACGAGATATTGCAGGCCTCGGCCTTGACGGCGGGATTTAAGGAGTCTGCGGACTGTAAAGGCTTCTCCCCCATCGATGAGTCGAGGGGGTGGTGGAGGGCGGGGGGTAGGGGCCAGGGGGCAAGCAACCAGCCGTCGGATCTGAGAGACGTGAAACGTGGGGTTGATACGGCGCATAGATACGGGTAGAGACAGTCTTACGGCACATGGGTTGATGACTCGGGCGATGGTGAATGGGCCGATGTACCTAGGGGATAGTTTCCGAGATGTGGTCTTGATGGGTATGTCACGAGTGGAGAGCATTACCCTCTGGCCAACACGGTACCTGGGAGCTGCAGAGCGATGGCGATTGGCTTTTCGTTGGAAGGTGCTCACTGCGCGCAGCAGCTGGGAGCGGGCACGCTGCCAGGTTCTCTTGCACCGATGAACGAAGGCTTGCGCGGCTGGAACTGAGGCTTTCTCCTCCTGAGTCGGGAACAATGGTGGTTGATATCCTAGACAGCACTGGAAGGGGGACATGCCAGTGGAGGAGGTGGGAAGGGAGTTGTGGGCATATTCCACCCAGGGTAGCATTCTGCTCCATGAAGAGGGATCACGTGATGTCATACACCTAAGGTATTTCTCGAGTTCCTGATTAAGTCGTTCGGACTGCCCATTGCTTTGAGGGTGGAAACCGGAAGAAAGACTTGGTGTGGCGCCGATGAGTCCACAAAAGGCTCTCCAGAACTGTGCAGAGAACTGAGGGCCCCGATCAGACACTATGTCCACCGGGAGGCCATGAAGTCGGAAGACATGAAGTATCAGAAGTTCCGCTGTTTCCTTGGCAGACGGGAGTTTGGATAGGGGGACAAAATGTGCAGACTTCGAGAAACGATCGACCACTGTCAAGATGCAGGTATTTCCTTCCGAAGGGGGAAGTCCGGTGACAAAGTCGAGAGAAATGTGTGACCATGGTCGGTGTGGAGTTGGGAGGGGCCTCAAAAGTCCCTCGGGGGGGCGGTTGGTAGTTTTATTCCTGGTACATGTGTCGCAAGATGCTACAAACTTTCTCACATCATCTTTGATGGTAGGCCACCAGAAGCGTTAGTGTATGAGCGATGAGGTTCGAGTGGCCCCTGGGTGACATGCAAGTTTGGAGCTGTGGCCCCATTCTAGCACCAAGGAGCGTGTGGAGGCGGGAACGAAGAGTCTGTCTTGAGGAACATTGCTGGGGCCAGGTTCTTGCTCGAGGGCTCGTAGTACCTGGTTCTCAACCTCAAGACGAGCTGTAGCCACAAGACAGTGGTGTGGAAGGATAGTTTCTGGGGATGAAGGGTTTGGGGAGGGGGAAAACTGGTGGGAAAGGGCGTCAGGCTTGGCATTCTTGGACCCCGGACGATAAGAAAGCGTAAAATTGAATCTCGAAAAAAAAAGTGACCAACGGGCCTGACGTGAATTGAGTCTTTTGGCTGACCTCAGGTACTCGAGGTTCCTATGATCTGTCCAGACCAGAAAGGGGTGTTCCGCTCCCTCCAGCCAATGCCGCCACTCCTCCAGGGCCAGCTTAACAGCCAGTAGTTCCCGGTCTCCAATGCCGTAGTTGCGTTCAGTCGGAGAGAGGCGACGAGAGAAGAAGGAGCAAGGATGGAGTTTATTGTCCTTGTGGGACCTTTGAGAGAGGACAGCCCCTACTCCAGATTCTGATGCATCTACTTCTACTACAAACTGAAGGGAGGGGTCCGGGAACGTGAGAATGGGGGCGGAGGTGAAGCGGTGTTTGAGATCCGAAAAGGCTTTGTCAGCCGGAAGGTTCCACTGGAAGGAGAGTTTTGTGGAGGTGAGGGCCGTGAGGGGGGCTGCCACCATGCTATAGTTTCTGATGAATCGCCGGTAGAAGTTGGCGAACCCCAGGAACCGTTGGAGTCCCTGTCTCGAAGTGGGCTGTGGCCATTCTAGGACTGCCTTGAGTTTGGATGGGTCCATTTGGATACCTGAGGGAGAGATTACAAACCCCAGGAAGGAAGTGGAATCGCGGTGAAACTCACACTTCTCTGCCTTGACATAAAGTTTATTCTCCAAGAGTCTTTGGAGTACCTGACGTACATGATGCTTGTGTTCTCCGAGGGAGCGGGAGAAGATGAGAATATCGTCGAGATAAACAAAAACAAAGGCATTCAGAAAGTCTCTTAGGATATCATTGACTAGCGTTTGGAAAACGGCCGGCGCATTGGTTAGTCCAAAAGGAACCACGAGGTATTCGTAATGACCAGTTGGTGTGTTAAAGGCGGTCTTCCACTCGTCACCTTCCCTGATCCTGACCAAGTGATAGGCATTCCTTAGGTCCAGCTTTGTGAAGAATCGGGCATCTTGCAGAAGTTCGAAGGCCGAAGTCATAAGAGGTAAGGGGTAGCGGTTCTTGATCGTTATTTCGTTAAGTCCCCTGTAATCTATGCAGGGTCTGAGGGACTTGTCCTTCTTCTCCACGAAGAAGAAACCGGCACCTGCAGGCGAGGAGGAAGGACGGATTATTCCAGCAGAGAGGGACTCAGAGATATAATGATTCATGGCTTCTCTCTCAGGGCGAGAAAGAGAGTAAAGTCGTCCCTTGGGTGGGGTTGAGCCAGGAACAAGATCGATTGCGCAGTCATATGGTCGGTGCGGAGGAAGCGAGGTGGCGCGTGACTTGCTAAACACTAGCTTGAGGTCATGGTACTCAGTGGGGACACTAGACAGGTTGGGGAACTCTTCCTTAGGGGGAGAAGTCGGGGTCTTAACAGGAGCAGCATAGAGACAAGACGACAGACAGGATGTGCTCCAGTCCAGTACTCTTTTCCTGGCCCAATCAATATGTGGATTATGTAGGGCTAGCCAGGGGAGGCCCAAGACAATTGGGGCATGAGAATCTTTGACAATAAAGAAGGAGATGGTTTCGGAGTGGTTCCCAGAGAACTGAAGAATGACTGGAGCAGTTTGGTGCGTGATTGGGGCTAGGTAGCTTCCATCCAGTGCTTGGACGGAGAATGGGTGGCCCAAAGATAGAGAGGGAATTTTAAGGAGGTTCACCATGGATAAACAGATCAGATTTTGATCAGCGCCGGAGTCTACAAGGGCATGGGTGGCATGAGGCTTCTTCTCATACATTAGTGACACCGGAAAACAAGAACGGTGATCTGGGAAACTGACATGGTTTGGGCCCCCCTTTGCTCCCAGCATCAACGAGGGGCCTTGCCTTTTAACGGACAGGTCCGCAGTAGATGACCGGACTGACCGCAGTAGAAGCATGCTCCTTCATCCCGTCGTCGCTGGCGTTCCCTTGGAGAAATTCGAGCACGGTCCACCAACATGGGTTCAGCAGGAGGTTCTGAAGGGCGAGGAGGGGTAGGTGGTTGCCATGACCTTGTGTCCAGCCCTCGCTCTCGTTGTCTGAGGCGTTTGCGAGCATCGATGCGTCCAGCAAGGTCAATGAGGTCCTGAAGGCTGGAGGGTAACTCCCGTGCAGATAGCTCATCCTTTATTAGGTCTGACAGTCCATGAAAAAAAGCGTCAAACAAGGCTTGGTCATCCCAGCCACAAGAGGCTGCCAGGGTGCGAAACTCAATAGCATAATCAAAGACGGAGCGAGTTCCCTGGTGTAAATTTAGAATCTGACCTGCTGCCTGGTGTCCAGAAGAAGAGCGATCAAATACCTTCTTCATTTCATTAGTGAATGTCCTGAAATTGGCACAGCAGGCATCTTGTGCGTCCCATACTGCTGTTCCCCATTCTCTCGCCTTTCCCGAAAGGAGAGTTATTATGTACGCAACTCTAGATCGTTCGGTAGGAAAGGATGAGGCTTGTAATTCAAGGACCAGCGAGCATTGAGATAAAAAGGAGCGGCAGGTATTAGGGTCGCCATCATAAGTGGGTGGAGCGGGGAGACGTGGCTCATGAGGTGAGGGAAGTGTAGCAGCGGGAGCAGGGGCGAGCGGAATTGAGGCCCGTGAAGCTTGCATCTGCTGAATCTGAGCAGTTAGGGAGGCAAGGGAGTCAGTTACAGTTCTGAGACTATTTGTGACCTGCTGAATGTCTTGCTGATGCGCGCCGAGGAGAGCTCCCTGGCTTTCTAGTGCAGATCTCAAGTGAGAAAGTTCTGCTGGATCCATAACTGGCCAGATTATACTGTCACGGTCCGAAGTGTAGCAGCAGAAATCAGAGAAGGATCCAAGAGCAGAAAACAAAAGGTAGTGTGCACTTACGGTCTCTGTGAATGCGCTGAGGAGCTTCAGGTGGTTCTGGAAGTGACGTCTGTGCCCCAGACGTGCAAAATTCCACACATGCAGAAAATCCAAATCGGCAGGCAATCTCGTGGTCAGTGTGCAACGCAGAAGTCAAAAGCCAGTAATCCAATCATGCAATGATTCCAAAACGCTAGGCAGTCTCGTGGTCGGTGTGCAAAGCGGAAGTCAAAAGCCGGTAAATCCAAACATGCAGTGATTCCAAAACGCTAGGCAGGGACGAGGTCGATAACAAAATAGGGTCAGTAACACGATGAGCAAAAGACAAAACAAACGCGGGAATATTGGCTTGAACGGCGCAATAATCTGGCAACGGGTGGGTGTCTTGCAGTGTCTTAAATAAGCGGATTTGATTAATCCAAATCGGCAACAGGTGAGCTCGCGCTGTGACTGAGGCGGCAAAAAACAAGAGGCGGCGCGGAACTGGAACCGGAGTGACTCTGATTACTCACAGAGGAGCTATGTTGTGGCCGGAATCTGACGTACTGTGACAGACACAATCAAAAGAAATTATGGAAGTTTGTAGGAAATGTGAATGTGTATAAATCAAAATTATCCGTTTGTCAGTGATGATCCAGTCAAGTAAGATGGGACGAAACCTTGAGCAGGACCAGACTCAACAGGGAACCCATCCTCATTTGCAAATACTTCGTTACCTTACTGAAGTAGAAATTTTGGGTATCTATACTTTACTGGAGTAATTATTTTTCAGCCGACTTTTTACTTCTACTCCTTACATTTTTAAGCAATTATCTGTACTTTCTACTCCTTACATATTAAAAATAGCCTCGTTACTCTATTTTTATGATCAGAACACGCAACCCCCCCCAGTCGCATGATAAGAACACGCAACCCCCGCCCCCCGGTCATATGATCAGAATGCGAGACCTTAATGCTTTTTTCGCCCCTCGCTGTACTTTTACTTTTATACTTTAAGTAGTTTTGAAACCAGTACTTTTAAACTTTTACTTAAGTAAAAAGCTTGGGTTGATACTTCAACTTCTAAAGGAGTATTTTTGAACCCTAGTATCTATACTTCTACTCAAGTAATGAATGTGAATACTTTTGACACCACTGCTCATTTGGGTGATACTGGATCAAACATATCCATAACAAGCAATACTACAGTATATGTGTGTCATGTTAATGATCTCTGTTAGGAACTGGAAAATATTTCAGTGGGTTGTAAAACCAAACCCACCTCCTAGCTACACCTTTGCGGCCAGCTTACAGTACATCCATAAGCTTGTAGGCTTACATCTCACAGTAGCTAATTTGTTATGTGAATCTTCCACATAGAAGATGAAGAAAACTTAAAGAATAAAGCAATTTGTTCTGCATTCCCACCGTGAACAAGGCCGTCTTTAGATGACTGGTTGAAATGATTCATACTGACTCACAGTGATTCATAAGTTCTCTTCATGGACCTGCATATTTCCGCCTGTGACATTCACAGCTTTCTTTCTCAAGTCATTATGGTGAAGAAGAGGGACCTGGACCCTTTTTTACACCCCGACCTTCCTGCACTTTCCAATCTGCGACTGTGTTCTCTACCACAATTACATGAATATTAACCATCATTATGACTAAATGTGAAAGATCTGGAAGGCAATTTATTTTTCTCTTGCCTCTGCTTTGATGGGAAAGTCAACAAGCCTCCGGAGATTTTTTACTTATTATAATAACGTGAACGACAACGAATACATGAGAAAGTTTGATGATAGTTCCATTCACTGAAGTATGACACACACTCTCAGGTGTGCATTCGCGTCACAAATGCGTCTTCACACATGGTCACAAATGTTATTGATTATTCTTCACAATAATGACAGCAAATAGTGAGTAAACAAGAGCAAATAAAAAGAATTAATTAATGAATAATAAATGAATAAATAAATAAATCAAATGTAAATTTTTTCTTGGAAATATGAAGAGTTTCCTCCACAGGAACAAAGTGACCAACAAAGTGTTATTTGTGTCATTTCTATCTTATGATGCCAAACTACCCTACAGATGGGCGTGGTTTTTTACAGACTGACCCCGCCCCCATCCACAAGGAACAAGGTCTCACTGATGGTTTAATGTGAATGAAAAGGCCTGATATAAGATTGTATTCAGAATACTGTGGTATGATGGTTACATCATTTATGGGGGTGTTCAAGTCAAACTGGGACTTGTTTACAGAAGCACAGTATGGTGATAAGACGTTAAGTAACAGTAAAGAATCTGAATGGTGCAATTATTTTTAAGAAGGGAGTACATCTGTGAACGATGGTCTGGCTAAGGTGGCTCCTAGGCCACTGTTTATCCCTCAAACATTCTGTAAACGAGATGCATCTGTCTGTGGGAACTGTACACACAATCATTCATGAACACCACTTGCACATTACAGGAAATCGACTGGGAGTTATTGCCATGTTCCCCGTACAGTCCTGACCAAGACATTTCCACATGTTCTTCATTGAAGGAGTTCCTGGGAGGCCAGTGTTTCAGACGTGAAGCAGACATGAGAAAACTTTCTGTCTTGATGGTATTCAAGCACTAGTGAACCACTGGGATGAGTGCATTAGTGTAGCAGGGGATTATATAGAGAAATAAAAAAGGGAGTTTGCACTTTCATTGAACTCAGTTGAACTCGTTTGAAATGTGTTCTGTTATTCTGCACACTCAAAAATTCTGGTTTGAATTGAATGCCCCTCATACATCATAATCGTCGTCATCATCATCATCATCATCATCATCATCATCATCACATCATCATTATCATGACAGTATAACTGAACAAAGCAAAGTGCAAAATTGAAAATAACAGAAGTTCAAAACATTCAGCAAGAAAAGGAAGGCATGAGCAGTTAAGAGATTAGTCCAAAGATACCTTTTAAACTAAATCTTACTATGATAATTCTGTTATTTCTTCATTTTCAGTGAACAAGCTTGCAGGAATACACTCAGCTAGGCAGCACCGAGCTCCATGCAGAAACATTTCATTCGCACCTTGTAGAAGTTTAGAATAAAGAATCTGCCTAGTTTCTGAATATGTTTTTTTCAGGAGGTAATCAGAGATTCTGTAGAAAACCCACATGGATATAGAAACAACATGAAGCAGTACAGGACCTCGGGATCAAGACCAGACCAAGAAGCCTGGAGCGGTGACAATGCAACATAATCTGAAGTAAAAAGTTTCTTCTACACGACACCTCCCCTGGCTTTTTGTCACGACTAGTGTGTGTCACATAAAAAGTAGCACTACCTAGACTTTTTTTAAGACGTCTGTACCTGAAATCTCCTACTAAGTGGAAAAGAAAAATAAATTAATGAAAGCATTGCGCAGTTCCTGGCTTGTGAATCAGTCAGCTTCCTGGCCACTCTGAATCACTCAAGTCATGTCAAATATAACCACTTTCAAGTGACTTCAAGATCCGGTCCCTTAAAAACAGTTATTTTTTGGTAATAGTAGTAACAGTGGTGTGGTCTGACCAAGTGGGGGCAGTATTAATCCAAAAAACAAAACAAAAAAGCTAAATTCTCAAAGATCTCTGCAAAACACAGTGTGATATCTTCTACCCAGGACTGATTTGGGATTCATTAGGGGAATTAAAAATCAGCGTCTGAGATTTACGTTGTGTTGTTAGAACTGCGCATCAATTGCACAGAAATAGAGTGAAAAGTCATGGTATAAAGAAGGGCTTATTTCTTCGGTCTTTGCATGGGCAATGAGCACACTGTGGCATGCACACTTATTTTTTTTCTTTCTTTCTCCAAGTTGCCTTTTCATCATCAACCGAAAAACATCTATTATCCACTCCATTCACTTGTTTTTCTTTTCCCAATCTTTGTAGTCTATTTGATGGCTGAAATGATTCTGTGCATTGTAAAAATTGTCCCTTAGCTTCCAAAAGGTAATGTTTGCAGAAATTGATTCAATTACGTACTTTTACAATGTACAAAAGGTTGATTGCAGAATTCTTCTAAACTCTCCTTTCATACCTCACTTGCACTTTTTGTGCAATATCTTCAATGCTTTGATTCATGGTAGTTTGGTCCTGAGAAGCTCAAAGAAACTCAATGGATCTGACCGCTTTGGCTAACCTGCGTCTACTAGACACATTCTAGATCACATTTTTTTGGCTTGGTGCATGCAGGATTTGGAAAGGGTGGGAAAAAAAAAACAAGTGTTAAAACTCCCTCATGTTATTAGCATGAATGTTAATTCAACACAAAGGCATTTATGATAATACATTTTAAAAATCAATGAAGTTTGTCACCCTGGCACAGTAGGTATAATGAGTTGAATGATGCCCCGCTGAGCCCTGATGAAATGGGAATGGGGGAAGCAATGACTCAGAAAATACCCACACCAGTCAGGATGAAACAAGGGGAGAAAAAAAAAATGGTTGGCGTTCAGGAGGGGTCGCATCAGCTCTGCAACGGAAATACATATTAATTATCATCATGAAAATATAATGTTTGATGGGGTTCCTGTGGGGTTGAAATGCGCACCTTTGAAATATGTTAGATGTGACATTAAACAAGCATCAAAGCAAATAACACGTTACAGCAAAGCTAAAAATGAGAAGTAAATGACGTAATGATCAGCGCTATTACTGTTTCTGCTTTTTAGGATGGCGGTTAGTCATCGAGGAGAAAAAAGGTAAAGAAAGGTCACAAAAGGTCATAGTAACTAAACGCAATCTAGAGGCAGATAATTTCACGCCTTGCATAAGGTATGGTTTATTGTAGAGTTCATACTGCATTAAGTCTGTGCTGAATGGTTAAAGTTAAGAAAAACATTATCCAGTTCTGCAGAAACTCTAAAGTGCTTCCATGCTCTTATATGGGCTTCCGGTCGCCGCTGTCCTCTTTTTCTCCCTCCACTGCCCTTAGTGTTCTACTTCTGCTGTTGCCATAGGAAATGGTATCCCGGCAACCGCTGGCAGCGTTGTAATGAAAAGGTGAGGTTACCGAGTACGTCTGAGAGCGGCACTTTCTTCACAGGATACAGACAAGTTATTTGTGCTGAATGTAAAATTATAGCAAATTGTGCCTCTGCATTTTCAGTTTAAGGTCTGTGCAAGATATAACAGTAGTGCAGCGCATGCAGGTTTTTACAACAGAAAACGCATGCATAGTGCATGTATAGGGCCTGCACATGGAAATGACTTTCACGCTCTGTGTAAGGCATAAAACTTGATAGAGTGTGATTTTCTTGGAACACACAGTAATTGACAATAAGGTGATGTCCATGCAGCTTAACTGTGTCATTAATCTGTGTTCCTGTTCGCATCATGAAGGTGATCATTTTACTATAATACTGCTGATCTATTTACATAATATGACACCTAACCTGGATATTTTTCCTCCAGATCCCTAGAGGGCACTCTTCCTCAAACCTTCTTATTGGATTTTCCAATCATTCAAATAAAACTTTTTATTTGTCACATACATAGTCATACACAGTATGATATTTAAAAAAAAGAAAAATAAGAGTTTTTAATAGGAATATAAAGTATGTATAAAATATAAAACTTTTAGCTGTAATAAAAAGAATTTACATTATGTACAAATAATATAATAATGAAATGAAATGAAATTAGATAGGATTGAAGTGTGTACTGTATAGAAACCATGCCCAGTCATGAGCAAGAAAAACAACCTCCACTTTGCATTCTATTTGCACGCTATTCTGTAGAATATGCAGAATAGCATGCAAAGTCACAGTTCAAAGTTTCATAGGGTGCAAAGAGATTTTTTTTTTTTTTTGTGAAAAAGCAGTCATAGTCCTATGTGGTGTTGTGATTGAGAGTTTGCACAGCCTGCTGGAAGAAGCTTCTCCTCAGTCTCTCTGTGTTGGCCTTTAGGTAGCAGAAGCACTTTCCTGACCGCTACAGAGAAAACAGTCCATTATTAGGGTGGCTGAGGTGCTTCACGATCCTCCTGGTCTTGGTCCAGCACCGCTTGCTGTAGATTGAGTGCTTGGTATGGATGATGCACTCTGCTCTCCCTCTGTAAAGCTCGTCTGTCCTGTACGGTACTGTTACCAGGATGCTTTCTATGGTCCAGGAGTAAAAATTCCTAAGCACCTTAGAGGGCAGTCTAAAGTCTCTCAAATGTCTGAGGTGGTTAGAGATGCTGTCGGGCCTTTTTCACCACGGTATTGACGTGGCAGGACCATGACATGTCTTGCTCAATCTGAATACAGCGGTATCTGAACTCTTTCTACTGGGCTCTTGTTGATGCCAGGAGTCTGCTGTGTACAAAAGTCCACTACCAGCTCCTTTGGCTTGCTGATGTTCAGGATGAGGTTGTTCCTCTGGCACTAGTTCTCCAGATTTCTAATCTCCTTCAGGTAGGCCGTCTCATCGTTGTCAGTGATCAGGCCCACGACGAGCTGGCTTGATGATGGTGGTGGTGTTGGTATTGGCCATGCAGTCATAGGTGTATAGTGAATATTTCAGGGGGCTCAGAACACCACCCTGGGGGGGCTCCAGTGCTGAGGGTGAGTTTGTCACTGGACTTATACACATGCTTTAAAGTCTTTGCTATTTGTGTTGTCAATCTTGTATGTTCTAAGCTGGTGTGACCTTGAATACTAACTCTGTGTAAGATCTAGCCTTGTCTATTTTCTCTCTGATTTGTGATGAATTTGAATTTGTATTTCTCCAAGGACCTTTAGACTCAGTGTATCAATAACAGTGACATCTTGTGGGTTGCAAACATTATAGCAGCAATAATGCAACGGGATAGTTTGAGGCTTTTGAAGTCTGTCTTAAATCAAAATTGGTGCATATAACTACATTACAAGAGGCCTTAGTTGTTATAAGTTTTCCTGCACTGCATGCCGACCATAAAGCTTATCAACTGAAATATGAGTAGAGCGTAAGTAATCAGAGCCAAATTCCACAATTTTTGTTCTATCCAAAAATCCAATATACAGTGGAACCTTGGATTGTGAGTAACTTGGTCTGCAAGCGTTTTGCAAGACAAGCAAATTGTTAAAATAAAATTTAACGTAATAAACGAGTAAGGTCTTTGCATATGAGTGGTATGCTTGCGCTTTCTGCTGAGCGTCATGTGATCACAACTGAGCTAATGGTTTTTCTTCCTTGTATGCTGTGGGATTGTGAGTAATCGTCTTCCATGCTCAGTCTCAGTATGCGTGCGTTACTCATATAGTCAACATCCATGCAAGCATGTACTGTTTATTATAATATATTTTTTTATTTTTCCAAGTGTCATTAGAAAGGTTCCTTGTTAAAGATCCAGATTCCAGGGTCTCTCTCTCTCTCTGTGTGTCAGAGAGCAGTGATTCCGTTAGTGTGTATGTGTGTGTGTCATTAGAGATGTTCCTTAAAGTTAAAGTTTCCTGACAGAGCAGAGTTTCCGTTTCTGTCTCACACACACACACACACACACACACACACACACACACACACACACACACACACACACACACACACACACACACACACACACACTAACAAAACACTGTTGTGTTGGTTAAATAGTTTTGTTTTTAGTTTATTTTTTGTATTAATAATTTTCATATGAATATTTTTGGGTTGTGGAACAAATCATCTAAGTTTCCTTCCTTGATATACAAGTGCTTTGATAAACAAGCATGCTGAAACAAATTATGCTTGCAATCCAAGGTTTAACTGTAGTTTCATTAGCCATGCTAGTTTTGCTTAGCCATACTGCTAGTTTTGGTTAGCCATACTGCTAGTTCCGGGAAAAATAAAAAAGTTTTAAAAATGGTACTTAATTCACAATAACTATGAAATAACTTGTTTTAAATCAGTGGGACTGCTGAAGCTTTATATGAGTCTTAGGCTCCAATTACTTACATTGTACTTGCGTTATGGTGACAAACATTATGGTTAGTGTGCAGAGCAGAAACATTTACAGTTGACATCAGAAGTTTACATATACTGTACCTTAGCCAAATACATTTAAGCTAAATTTTTCACAATTACTGACATCTAATCCTAGTGAACATTCCCTGTTTTAAAGTCATTTAGAATTACTACTTTATTTATAAAATATAAAATGTCAGAATATTAGTAAAAAGAAAGATTTATTTCAGATTTTATTTATTTTTTCACATTCCCAGTGGGGCAGAAGTTTGCATACACCTAGTTAGTATTTAGTAATATTGCCTTTAAATTGTTTAACTTGTGTTGAATGTTTCAGGTAGCTTTCCACTAGCTTCCCACTATAAGTAAGCCCATTCCTAGACCATTCCTCCTGATAGAACTGGTGTAACTCAGTCAGGTTTGTTGGCCTTCTTGCTTTTTAGATGGATGGCCACACTACTTCCTCAGCTTTGTTGTCCTTAACTCATTTTGCCACAATTTTGGAAGTCAAATTTGAGTTCAATCTTTAACTTCCCGGCTGATGTCTTGAGAATTTGCTTCAATATAGCTACATAATCTTTCTTTCTGATGAGGCCATATATTTTGTGAAGTGCACCATCCCCCCCCCCCCCCATCCCCTGCAGCAAAGCAACCCACAACATGATGAGCCACTTCCATGCTTTATAGTTGGGATTCTATTCTTTGGCTTGCAACCTTTTCCTTTTTCCTGAAAACAGTGATGGTCATTATGGCCACTGTTAAAATTTTGTTTCATTAGACCAGATGACATTTCTCTAAAAAGTAAGACCTTTGTCCTTATGTGCAGCTGCAAACCACAGTCTGGTTTGTTTTTGTGGATGCATTCCTCCTGAGCGATATGGTGACTGATTAGTCACATGTTGTTAATACTGGCATAGTATTGTTTGTACAGATGAACGTGGTACCTACGGGCATTTGGATATAATATACAACATATAATGGTAATGTACTTACTGTACATGCACCTCAATTTTATTCATTCATTCATTCATCTTCTATACCGCTTTATCTTGTATTTAGGGTCGCAGGGACCTGGAGCCTATCCCAGGAGACTCTGGGCACGAGGCAGGGTGCTCCCTGGACAGCGTGTCAATCCATCGCAGAGCACACACACACACACACACACACACACACTATGGTCAATTTGGGAACGCCAATTAGCCTAATCTGCATGTCTTTGGACTGTGGGAGGAAACCGGAGTACCCGGAGGAAACCCACCAAGCACGGGGAGAACATGCAAACTCCATGCACACAGAGATGGGAATCGAGCCTGGCCGGGGAATCGAACCCAGACCCTGGAGGTGCAAGGCGACAGTGCTAACCACTACACCACCTCAATTTTAATCAAAGACAAACTTGAAATAAAAACCAAACTGTTCCTTTAACTCTAACAATTATTAAGTCATGCAGTAGAAGCACTTACATTTAAGAGATTTGGAGTACGTACACTATTTTTTCTGACTGCTGTCATATACAATTGCCTAAAGAAAGGATACAACTGTTATTGCTTCCCTATTCCTTTTTATCTGAGAAGCTTTTCCTGAAGATGATGCAATTACCGCTTCGATGAAAAAAAACTGCTAGATTTGGATCGGAACTTTATGTAAACTGAGACAACCAGGGAAATGTCTCAGTGTGTATACATTACATCTAAGCACTCTTAAAAGGCTCCAATCAAAGTATACATTTCTCATCAGAATTCAAGATTCAACATTAAAGATTTTTATTGTCATATATATCTAGGTACAATGAAATTCTTATTTCGTCTTAGCCTCTCGAGAACAAGGAGATAGAAAGGCAGTGAGCAATAAAATTACAGTAAAAGGTAAAATACAACAAAAAAAAGGAATAATAAATAAAGAAATAATTTTTTATTAAAGTATAATAGAATTTTTTATTTACAGTTAAAGAACCCGTAATATGGTTTAACAACAGTTTCCTGGTACACTGTGGTACAAATAAACAGTTAAAATGAAATACAAGCACAATAAAAAAAATTATAGTCTGTATAATACAAAAAGATATTCAATCCCTAAGGCGTATTCGAATCTTTGTGTAGAATCTCTATCCTTATTCAGCATTACATTTTAGGCTTGTTTTGCATCTTAATCACCCCATCACTAATGGCTCATCAGTGCAATGGATGGATTCTGTAGAAGTTTCCCTGTTTCCATAGTAACATTTTTTTTTTCTTAAGGAGTTGATGGATGCATCTGTTTCCTGGGTGATAATATATGCACAGCTGGGGGGCAAATAAAACAGCAAAAACATAATCTTTGTAAGGTGTCATGTGCAACCAGAGAATCTTTCAATGCATCTTGTCATAGAATCTACAAAAGTCTGGAATATCAGTCTGAAATCTCTCAAATATGTTTACTTAGTTGAGTTTAAAGGCCATAGCATATGATTGACATAATTTCCATCCTCATTAAGTCATTCCATAACCCTCCTGTATACGGATAAGGATTCATCAGGATAGAAATGTTTCATCATAAAATAATTGTGATAAGTCAGAAGAACTTGGCATTGATGTGCAGTGATGGAGGCAGCCAAATACATAAGCTGGAGAAAGAAATAAGTATATACTCTGGTGGATTGGCTATTCAAAATTGTGTCTGTGTGTTTTGGATGGAGTTCAGATTCCTCACAACCCTGGATTGACTCATACAATCCACTTACTGTAACTGAATACACTTCAACATTAAGTTCATAAAAAGTCCATTAGTAACCTGAACTGCTGCACACACTGTCTTTGGGACAACACCTTGTCCAGTAATGCTCTTTTTTCTCTCCTGTAGGACAACATACAGATTTGCTGGGTCTGTTTGGACACTTCTCTGTCTAACCTTTCAGTTCAAATGCTGTTACAGGAGCATTATTAAATTAGGGTCAGGATAATGGACAGGCCATTTTACTTCTTACAATGCTGCTTTGAGAAGTGTCTGGGCTCACTGGAAAGAAGACAGTGTTTGGAGAACATCATAAAAATTATGTGGTAATGGGTCAGTATTTGATAGAAATATTTAGAAATATTTAAAAATAAGGTCCAGTTACTCACAAAGGTTAGATCTGTTGAATCAAAATCATCAGATAGTTTGATTTATAGTTATAAACTAACCATTAAGAGTGACGCATTGAAATGCAATTGCGTTTGCTTATCCTGGCCTATCTGAGTAATACTGGCCTTTGTTGAATACTGCTGCTATTACAGCGTTATTTTTTCTGTTATGTTCTCCAAGCAACATTTGCCCAAACACTTCTCAAAGCAGCATTGTGTGTAATAGGATCACCTGCTGGGTCAGATGTTTTCAGTGTGTGTTTAAACAAACAAACAAACAAACAAACAAACAAACAAGCAAGCAAACAAACAAACAAACAAACAAACAAACAAACAAACAAACAAATCCCTGCTCTTAGTATTGGTCAGGACTTAACCAAGCAAATTATATTTTCCCTATTATGACCTCATATAGATAATTTCCTGCTATCTGTTTCACCCAGATGAGGATGGGTTCCCTGTCGAGTCTGGTTCCTCTCAAGGTTTCTTCCTATTACCGTCTCAGGGAGTTTTTCCTTGCCACTGTCGCCCTCGGGCTTGCTCACCAGGGAATATCTGACCATTTTGATTCATACACATTCACATTCCATACAAACTTAAATAATTCTTTTGATTGTGTAAAGCTGTTTTGCGACAATGTCAATTGTTAAAAGCGCTATACAAATAAAACTGAATTGAATTGAATATAGCAAGAGCCTCTTTTCTGGTTCAATCTTTCTGGTTTAAAGAGGTACAGTACAGTAAGTAAGGCTAGGCTACAGGGTTGAGCCTTATTGCCAATAACTACTCTAGCCTTCTTCAGCTCTTTGTGTTTTAACATTTATATTGCTAAAAATTGAGGATGTCATAGTGAGTTAGCACTCTTACATGTATTTCTCCCCGTCATTTATCAGAATTGTGGCTGTGAAAAGCCTAAAAAGACAGATTGTCCAGGAAAATACAGTGGTGTGAAAAACTATTTGCCCCCCTCCTGATTTCTTATTCTTTTGCATGTTTGTCACACTTAAATGTTTCTGCTCATCAAAAACCGTTAACTATTAGTAAAAGATAACATAATTGAACACAAAATGCAGTTTTTAAATGAAGTTTTACGTTATTAAGGGAGAAAAAAAACTCCAAATCTACATGGCCCTGTGTGAAAAAGTGATTGCCCCCCTTGTTAAAAAATAACTTAACTGTGGTTTATCACACCTGAGTTCAATTTCAGTAGTCACCCCCAGACCTGATTACTGCCACACCTGTTTCAATCAAGAAATCACTTAAATAGGAGCTACCTGACACAGAGAAGTAGACCAAAAGCACCTCAAAAGCTAGACATCATGCCAAGATCCAAAGAAATTCAGGAACACATGAGAACAAAAGTAATTGAGATCTACTGTATCAGTCTGGTAAAGGTTATAAAGCCATTTCTAAAGCTTTGGGACTCCAGCGAACCACAGTGAGAGCCATTATCCACAAATGGCAAAAACATGGAACAGTGGTGAACCTTCTCAGGAGTGGCCGGCCGACCAAAATTACCCCAAGAGCGCAGAGACAACTCATCCGAGAGGCCACAAAAGACCCCAGGACAACATCGAAAGAACTGCAGGCCTCACTTGCCTCAATTAAGGTCAGTGTTCACGACTCCACCATAAGAAAGAGACTGGGCAAAAACGGCCTGCATGGCAGATTTCCAAGGCGCAAACCACTTTTAAGCAAAAAGAACATTAAGGCACGTCTCAATTTTGCTAAAAACATCTCAATGATTGCCAAGACTTTTGGGAAAAATACCTTGTGGACCGACGAGGCAAAAGTTTAACTTTTTGGAAGGTGCGTGTCCCGTTACATCTGGCGTAAAAGTAACACAGCATTTCAGAAAAAGAACATCATACCAACAGTAAAATATGGTGGTGGTAGTGTGATGGTCTGGGGTTGTTTTGCTGCTTCAGGACCTGGAAGGCTTGCTGTGATAGATGGAACCATGAATTCTACTGTCTACCAAAAAATCCTGAAGGAGAATGTCCGGCCATCTGTTCGTCAACTCAAGCTGAAGCGATCTTGGGTGCTGCAGCAGGACAATGACCCAAAACACACCAGCAAATCCACCTCTAAATGGCTGAAGAAAAACAAAATGAAGACTTTGGAGTGGCCTAGTCAAAGTCCTGACCTGAATCCTATTGAGATGTTGTGGCATGACCTTAAAAAGGCGGTTCATGCTAGAAAATCCTCAAATAAAGCTGAATTACAACAATTCTGCAACGATGAGTGGGCCAAAATTCCTCCAGAGTGCTGTAAAAGACTCGTTGCAAGTTATCGCAAACGCTTGATTGCAGTTATTGCTGCTAAGGGTGGCCCAACCAGATATTAGGTTCAGGGGGCAATTACTTTTTCACACAGGGCCATGTAGGTTTGGATTTTTTTTCTCCCTAAATAATAAAACCCCTCATTTAAAAACTGCATTTTGTGTTTACTTGTGTTATCTTTGACTAATAGTTAAATGTGTTTGATGATCAGAAACATTTTGTGTGACAAACATGCAAAAGAACAAGAAATCAGGAGGGGGGCAAATAGTTTTTCACACCACTGTACATGTCCTACATTTGAGTTCTGGGGCAGCTCATTTAATGCTACAGAAACTTAAACAAGGAGTAAAACAAAAATAAAATCAAGCAGCCAGAATATGTGATCTTTGTTGTATTTCAGCTGGAAAATTAGCGGATACATTTTGGAGACCTCTAAGACATATAATACTTTAAAATAAAGTATTATACTGTGGAACAAAAAAATCCGTTGTATGTTGTATGTGGTAGAGGTTTTGTATCTTCAGTCAGCTTCAGTTGACCATGTGATATCCTGAGAGACATATGAGGACATGTGAAATCCTCTGGAATTTAAATCTGCTAAGTCTTTGTACTGCAGTCCAATTTATTGTGAGTGTGTGTTCCTGCCTGCTTCCTGTATTCAAGGACCAGTTCCTTTTTTCTCAATGTTTAGGTTTCTGGCACCTGTGTGTGTCATGATCCCTCTGGTGAGTGTAGAAATGCGGACACAGACGCAGGAGAACGTTTTAACTCGTCTTTTTTATTAATCAGTTTCTGTTTTCGTTAGGTTAACTCAGTAAAAAAGTCTTGTCTTCTCCCCTTCTGAAGAAGTGACTTTAACTTGTCTCTACTGAAAAAAACTCAAAACAAACATTAACAATGCTCCCGTGCGGGTTACCCCCATCAGCCTCCCCCGTTACGGTGCAGCAGGCCAGCTCCTCGAAATGCCTGGATAGCATCCAGGTGCACGTCCCACGGTGCTTGACAGTTGCCTCCAACCAGGAGGGCACGTTTATTTCGTTGAACTAAAATACAGAACTGGACTCAGTCTTTTCACCTTTTTCCTTGGCCCTGCTGGCTTAATGCAGAGACGAGGAGAGACGAGAGCACTTAGCGGAGAGGGAGACACACACACAGTGACACACACAAACACAACAGTGAACGGACGAGAAGCTACGGGCTCGACCGGCATAAATAGAGACACACGGGGATAAGACACAGGTGTAGGTGATCTCGTGATTGGGGTGACATACCAACATTGACACACTAGGTGAGGACAAAGCGTCAGCTCAGTAGTCCGGAGACCCAGATCTCATTTCCCCGGACCGGCCTCCCGAGGGGGGCGAGGGCGACACCGACATCTTACTTGAGGAGGTCGGGGCTCTTGGTCTGGCGGAGCCGGCCGACGAGGAGGGCGTCCCGGAGGTCGAGGAGCCGGGTGATCTGGCCGTTCTTGGTGAAAGGTTGCAATTAATTCGCGGCTCAGGATGTCTTTGGCCGGGACCCAACTCCTCTCCTCCGGACCGTACCCCTCCCAGTCTACGAGATACTGAAGAACCCCTCCTCTCCTCCGCGAGTCTAGTAGCCGGGTCACTTTGAAGGCCGGGGTGCCCTCGATCTCCATGGCTCCAGGGAGCGAGGGCTCAGCCATGCCCTCGTCTAGGGGTCCCCGGATCACAGGCCTTAGAATGGAAACATGAAATATAGGGTTAATTCGCATGTGAGGTGGTAATTTTAATTTATAGGATACAGGATTGATCTGTGCTAAAATGATAAAAGGGCCAATATATACCGGGGGGTGAGCTTACGGCATGGGAGGTGAAGGTTGAGGTCCCGTGTCGAGAGCCACACTCGATCGCCTACCTGGAGCGGAGGTCCTTCCTTCCTTTGTCTATCGGCAAACCTTTTAAACCTGGTTATGGCCCAGGAGATGTGCACGTGCGCATCTTCCCAGACTCTTTCCGCTTTTTTAAACCATTCATCCACCATGGGTACTTCAGTGGGCGTGGTGTCTCACGGACAGAGCGGAGGTTGATAACCTAGAACACACTGAAAGGGCGTTAGGCCGGTAGTGGAATGAGTCAATGAGTTTTGGGCGTACTCTGCCCAAAGCAACCAGTTAGCCCACTCGTGTTGTCTACTGCTACAGTATGCCCGCAGATATCTCCCGAGTTCCTGGACAGTCCTCTCTGCCTGTCCATTAGACTCGGGGTGATAGCCCGACGTTAGGCTAACTGTGGTCCCCAACTTCTGGAAAAAAGCTTTCCAGACTTTGGCGATGAATTGGGGACCACGATCGGAAACAATATCCTCGGGCATGCCGTAGTGGCGAAACACTGGGCCTCAGTCACCTGGGTAGCAGAGGGGAGGTTGCCAAACGGGATGAAACGACACCCCTTGGAGAATCGATCCACGACCACCAAAACAGTAGTGTACCCTTGAGACACCGGCAGGTCCGTGACGAAGTCGACTGCAATATGCGACCACGGCCGGTTCAGTGTCGGTAGGGGCATTAGTTTACCAACGGGTCGGCTACGAGGCGTTTTAGTGGTAGAACACACTGCACAAGACAAAACCACCCTCTTCACGGTTTCCCTCATCCCCGGCCACCAGTACTTTCGCTTTAAATTTTGAAACGTGCGCGCCACTCCGGATGTCCGGATGACACATTAGTGTGAGCCGCGCTCACTACACCATCTCGCAGCGCCCCGGGGACATAGACCCTGCTTGGAGGGCACCCGGGGGGCACAGTGTCTGACTGCACCTGCTGGGCGATCTCCGCGTCCCATTCCCACGTCACCGGCGCCACCACGAGCGGTGCAGGGAGAATCGGCTCGGGTTTCATGTTAGGTGTTGCGGCTGGATAACAGCGTGATAACGCGTCAGCTTTTTTATTCTTGGACCCGGGCCTGTAGGTGATGTGAAAATGAAACCGCGTGAAGAACAACAACCACCGGGCTTGTCGTGGATTTAGTCTTTTTGCTTGTTGGATATATTCGAGGTTTCGCTGATCGGTGTACACTACAAATGGGTGTTTGGCTCCCTCTAGCCAATGTCGCCATTCCTCTAATGCTGCTTTCACTGCGAGCAATTCTCTATTGCCGATGTCATAATTTTGCTCGGCCGATGTCAGTTTTCTAGAGAAAAATGCACAGGGGTGAAGTTTCTCGGGTTTCCCATGGCGCTGTGATAACACCGCCCCTATCCCCACCTCGGAGGCGTCTTCCTCGACGATGAATGGCTTCTCGGGATCCGGAAGCCGTAAAACGGGTGCGGTTGTAAATGCCCGTTTTAAGGTGTTGAAAGCGTCCTCCGCTTCCGCGGAGAGCGCTTTCAACTTCTTGGGTTTCCCCTTCAGCATGGTGGTGAGGGGCGTGGCTATGGAGCTAAAGTTACGGATGAAGTGCCTATAGAAATTGGCAAACCCGAGAAAGCTCTGTAGCGCCTTTACTGACCGGGGCGCCGTCCATTGTGTTACCGCCTTTACCTTGGCGATCTCCATCTTGACCCCCAGTGGCCCTATGCGGTAGCCGAGAAATGCAATCTCCCTCTTGTGGAATTCGATTTCTCCGCCTTCGCATAGAGCCCGTGCGCGCGCAGCCGACGAAGGATGGCGGTTACCTGACTGACGTGTTCTGGATATAACCTTGAGTATATCAGAATATCATCTAGATACACTATAAGACAACGGTTCAACATATTCCGAAACACGTCATTCATGAACCCCTGAAACACAGCAGGCGCGTTTACCAGCCCATATGACATGACATTATATTGATAATGGCCAGATGAGGTGCTAAACGCAGTCTTCCACTCGTCACCCTTATGCACACGAACGAGATTATAAGCACTGCTGAGATTGAGTTTCGTGGAGATGGAGGCGCCTCGGAGCTGGTCGATAGCGGCCGGAACCAGTGGTAGTGGGTGCTTGTATTTTACTGTCACGGCATTGAGTTCCCTATAATCAATGCACGGGCGAAGGCCCCCGCCTTTTTTCTCAATAAAAAAGAAACCGGCCGATGCGGGTGGCGTGGATCTGCTAATGAGTCCCTGCCGGAGAGCCTCGTCCACGTATTCCTCCATTGCCCTGGTCTCCTCCAGTGACAGCGGATAGATACGTGCATAAGGCAGTGCTTTCCCCGGTAGGAGCTCAATGGCACAATCCCACGGACGATGGGGAGGAAGTCTCGCTGCTGCCCTAACACTAAACACATCCTGAAATTTCGAAAATTCTGGAGGCACACTAATGGACACCTTACTGGTCGGGCTTTCAATGGTAGTGGTTTGGACCACCAACGTGGGTGGTTTACATGTTTCCTCGCATCGTTGAGACCACGAGATGATGTGAGGATTTGCCCAATTAAAATTCGGGTTATGAAAACTGAGCCAGGGTAGACCCAGTACGACGGAATGGTCAGCCTGAGAAATCACAAAAAAATTTATTTCTTCAGAGTGACCGGGGAAAGTTAATCGAAGGGGCGCAGAGATTGTTTCTAACGGCGAGTGCTTTAAACTATTGCCATCCAGAGCTTTTACCGTTATCGGGTGCGGAAGCTTTGACATAGGAGCTCGCAGCGCGGAAAGAAGAGAGGCAGAGATGAGATTGCCGGCCGATCCCGAATCTATCAGGGGAAAAACAGACAAGGTAGTGTTATTGAATGACAGGGTAGCAGGTAAACAAAAAGGTGCGTGAGTGCGGGGTGGTGTGCTAGCAGTTACATTGAGTGATGGACAGGCACTGATCTTGTGTCCGTCTCTCCTACAGTACAAGCATAAGCCTGCCTTCATGCATCGGGATCGCTCAGTTGCTGATAGATGTGCTGACCCGACATCCATGTCGTCCGCCGAGGGCTCGTCCCGAGCAGGTGGCAGCGGCTGGAGAGAATTTCCCCTCCTTGCGGTCTCAGGACGCCTTACTGTGCAGGTGCTGGTCGAGCTTGATCGAGAGTGAGATGGTGTCCTCCAGACCAAGCTCGGCATCTCGGCACGCCAGCTCCAGCTGGATCTCGGGGTTGAGCCCGTCCCGGAACCAAGCCAGCAGGCTCTTCTCGCACCACCCGCTTTCTGCAGCAAGGACCTGGAACCCCACGGCGTAGTCTGACACGGGACCTTGCCCTTGTCGTATCTTCAACAGCTGCTGCTCGCCTGATTTGCCTTGGTCCGGATGGTCGAAGACAGCGCGGAACGCCTCTACGAAACGGTGATACCGGGCGGTTGTTGCTCCGCCTACGCTCCACACTGCCGTGGCCCACTCCAGGGCTTGCCCGGTTAGGTGCTGGGTGAGGAGGCTCACTTTTTGTTGGGGAAGTCGGTCAGGTACAGCTCGCATGCAAGCAAAAAACGTCGGCACCCTTCGGGGTCTCCTCCGTACCTTTCGGGTGGTGTTGGGCGTGGGGCTGCCGGTGCAGGTGGATGCGGTGGAGATGCAGGTGGCGGGCGGGCTGTGGCCAGCTGACTGACACTGCAGGCGAGGTCATGAACTGCCCGAGCTAGGCTCCCGATCACCTGCTGCTGGTCGCGCAGGTACCGGTGTAACCTGGCATTTTCGTCGGACATGGGAACTCCTGCTGCGTCCTGGAAGGTCCGTTCATCTGTCATGATCCCTCTGGTGAGTCTAGAAATGCGGACACAGACGCAGGAGAACATTTTAACTCGTCTTTTTTATTAATCAGTTTCTGTTTTCGTTAGGTTAACTCAATAAAAAAGTCCTGTCTTCTCTCCTTCTGAAGAAGTGACTTTAACTCGTCTCTACTGAAAAAAACTCAAAACAAACAATAACAATGCTCCCGTGCGGGTTACCCCCATCAGCCTCCCCCGTTACGGTGCAGCAGGCCAGCTCCTCGAAATGCCTGGATAGCATCCAGGTGCACGTCCCACGGTGCTTGACAGTTGCCTCCAACCAGGAGGGCACGTTTACTTTGTTGAACTAAAATACAGAACTGGACTCAGTCTTTTCACCTTTTTCCTTGGCCCTGCTGGCTTAATGCTGAGGGGGAGAGACGAGAGCACTTAGCGGAGAGGGAGACACACACACAGTGACACACACAAACACAACAGTGAACGGACGAGAAGCTACGGACTCGACCGGCATAAATAGAGACACATGGGGATAAGACACAGGTGTAGGTGATCTCGTGATTGGGGTGACATACCAACACTGACACACTAGGTGGGGACGAAGCGTCAGCTCAGTAGTCCGGAGACCCAGATCTCATTTCCTGGACCGTGGTGGTACCGATGTTACAGTGTGACAGTGATCTGACATCATCTCTGTATGCTGTCTCATAGTTATTTGAGATCAGACCGTTCGTTTCATGACATTTGAGTCATGCAGAGCTAAGAATACAGGACATGAAAAAGAGGGCTTAACACACATCCATGTGGAGCCCCCCTACTGATTATTAGAGGAAATTCAATTTGGGGTCTATGCTTATCATCTGCTGTTAGTCACTCAGAATTATTTTAGGCCCAGTTCTTTGAGTTAAGGCTACTCGCATTTCCAGCCTGAAGTGACTCACTTCTGATATTTTTTTCTAATTTAATCTTACTCTAAGATTTTTTTTAGGGCTGTCTGAACGCACAAATTTGATATATTTCAGATTGGATCACAGTCACTTTCGTACTCTATGTTGTCCTAGATCTGAGATATATATATACTCAGCAAAAAAAGAAACATACTCTGACTTTCAACTGTTTTTACTTTCAGTAAACTTAATGTGTAAATATTTGTATGAACACTAAAAGAGTCAACACCATAAGACATAAACTAAGAATGTTTCACAATGTGTCCCTGAATGAAGGGAGGCTCAAAATCAAAAGTACCAGTCAGTATCTGGTGTGGCCACCAGCTGCTTGAAGTACGGCAGTGCATCTCCTCCTCATGGACTGGACCAGATTTGTCTGCGCGCTGAGCACTGATGGAGAGATTGGGTGTTCCTGGTGTGACTCGGGCAGTTGTTGTGGCCATCCTGTACCTATCACGCAGGTGTGATATTCGGATGTACCCATCCTGTGCAGGTGTTGTTACATGTGGTCTTCCACTGCGAGGATGATCAGCTGTCCTTCCTGTCTCCCTGTAGTGCTGTCTTAGGCGTCTCACAGTGCGGACATGGCGATTTATTGCCCTAGCCACCAGAGGTGTCAAGTAACGAAGTACAAATACTTTGTTACCTTACTTAAGTAGAAATTTTGGGTATCTATACTTTACTGGAGTGATTATTTTTCAGCCGACTTTTTACTTCTACTACTTACATTTTCACGCAATGATCTGTACTTTCTACTCCTTACATTTTAAAAATAGTCTCGTTATTCCAATTTTATTTCAGCTTGTCATTCAAAAAAACAAACAAAAAAAAACATCCGGATAAATTGCGCCATCCGGATGGAGCGAATTCGATTGTGGTTGGATGAGACGTATAACCTATTGCACCCTATTGCTTGATATGCGATCCACCTGCTCATGACGTCACGTCACACACTCCAGCAAGGACGTTTGAATAAAATAGCATTTTCGGTTGATAATACCTCTGTCTCACCAATGCGCTTTGACTCACTGTGAGCACCTATGCGCCTTGACTCATTGTGAGATGCTGTGTTATATCCCTATATCACCTACGCGGTTTCGCGCACTGGGCGTACGTTGTGATAAGTAGACGAAGTTGTCCGTGATAGAGACTCAAGATTCGAGCGAAATGTCACAACCAATCACCAGGAAGGTAACAGGAATATACAATTTTTATTAATCACTTGGATGAATCATTCATTCTGACAGCACCAATGTTTATTGTAGACAATCATACAAGGGTAATTGTTACTAAGCCTGCCCTGGCTACACTAATTTTTTTGTATGTTGCCCTCACAGACTCCTGCAGCTAAGCTTGGATGTACATTTACATTCCAATAAAGGTTACTGATGACATGCCTCTGAAGTTGGAGTATTTGCAGCATTAAAATACTTATAGGCAACTAGTTATCATATCTTCTTCTCCATAAAACATGTTAATGCTCAGTAGTACACATATATGGTTCTTTAATGTATTTGCATTGTACTAAAATGCATTCTTTTTCAATCGCCATGTATCCCAAATCACTATGGCCGTTAAAAAATACAACAAAAAAACAACACATTTTTCTTTTTTTTAATGAGGTGTTAGTGTACAGTAGTATATAGGCCCATGGCACAGCCTAAGCTTTTATCCTTAATGCTTTTTTCCCCCTCATGTTACTTTTACTTTTATACTTTAAGTAGTTTTGAAATCAGTTCTTTTACACTTTTACTTGAGTAAAAAGCTTGAGTTCTAAATACTTCAACTTCTAAAGAAGTCTTTTTAAACCCTAGTATCTATATGTCTACTCAAGTGATGAATGTGAATACGTTTGACACCACTGCTAGCCACATCAGCAGTCCTCATGCCTCCCTGCAGCATGCCTAATGCACGTTCACGCAGATGAGCAGGGACCCTGGGCATCTTTCTTTGGGCATTTTTCACAGTCAGTAGACAAGTCTCTTTAGTGTCCTGCGTTTTTAGAACTGTGACCTTAAATGCCTACTTTCTGTAAGCTGTTAAGGTCTTAACGACCATTCCACAGGTGCATGTTAATTAATTGATTATGGTTAATTGAACATGCATGGAAAACATTGTTTAAACCCTTTACAATGAAGATCTGTGAAGTTATTTGGATTTTTACAACATTATTGTTGAAATACACAGTCCTGAAAAGGGGGCAATTCTTTTTTTGCTGAGTATATACAGTACAGTATATCCAACATATGGTTATGTGACTTGAATGAGAATGGACAGATCAGAATTCATGCGTTCATGCAACCTTTTTGCCTCTACGCATGCTGATGTCATTTCATAGCAGCACTAGTAATAGCTGCTAAAACTGTTAAAACAAGCCATCTGGCATTCTTCCTTCTTCTGGACCTCAAAAAAATACAGCCAACTAACTGATTACCATCCTCCAGAACAAAATACCAAGCATATTTTTGTGTCAATCACACTCAGTGTTTGAAATGACGGGGTGTTAGCATGAACTCATTACGTGTTTTAACTCAGAAGACACAATGTGCGTATGCGTACCATTTTAGGGACAGATGCAAATCTCACTAGTAAATATGAATGTCAAGTGTCATGGCAAGGGAGTCTGATCTGAACAAAAGAATCGTAATTGAGCAATGTGGCTTGTAATGTAAACGTGGAACTAGTGTCTAGTTTTATGGGAACTATGGTAATAAACTGAACTGTAATCTAAGTAAAGCATTCTCACATACGTTTCCTTTTGCTCTAGATAACCCAAGGACAGTATGTAGTGAATCATCTGTCAATCTGTTTTGGTGAAATTAAGTATCTCTCAAAGCACTTACCTACTGTATGATGCGAGTAAGTGCAACAAAGCACCAGTCATTTAGACACGTCACATTGTTGTGTTTGGGAATATGTTGACTTTTTAAAACACAGATAGATTGAAAATGTCAGTAAACACATCAGCTAATTGCCCTTTGCATGCTCAGCGAATGCGTCCAGAGATTCCATCTGGCCGGTTGTTTATTACAGTTCATTCTACTTGCCGTGAGATCTGACACACTTCCCATGTAGGGATCAATAGTGCATTGTCTGCATCCGTAGTGTGTGCTCTCATAGAGAGATCAGCCTTATTTATCTCAAAACGGGCGCAGAATGCATTTATCTCCTGCGCAAGAATGGCGGGGCAAATCTCAGTGCAGCTCAGCAGGTAAACAATAACAAACCTAATATTTGATTAGCTAGCTTAATAATGTAACATAATTAGCTCATTAAAACAACGTCCTGAATGCAGATTAATAATGAGTAATGCTAGTAATCAGAAAGTCTAAAGTCATTGATTTGACATGATGTGATTCTGCTACAGGATTGTGGATGTAACACAATGCATCAGAAAAATGTAATGCCAGTAAATATAGTGGATTTTTTTGTTCAACATTTACCTTCCCTTTCCTTCTGCACAGAAATTGCTTTCTTACAATATTCAAACCTATATATTTGCAATGCTCAATTGTGATGCTCTACTAAGTGTTCTAATAAATGTGTGACTGGCATCCCATCCTGGATGTATTCCTGTCTTTTGCGCAGTATTCCCAGGATAAGCTCTACCCTAACATAAAGCAATTAATGAAGATGAATAAAAGAATAAATGAATGCTGTATGCACTTTAGTTCTATTCCTGTATGAATAACAGCTTCAATACACTGGTAAAAGCTATAGCTTGTAATTATGATTTTCCCTAACCATTCAGACACATACACTCACCTTTGCTCAACAGGCCACCTCTCGGGGTATATGAGTGGCGCAAATGTTCAGCCCCCACAGAGGAATTGCGCTCTGGGGACCATTGGCATTTGCCGATGACGCACATGCACAGCTGTAATCCGGGGCCAGAGACACTTTATCATTCATAGCTGAAGGATTGCATGAGAGGTGCTTTTCAAACAGTGCAATTAGTTTCCCTCAATCAGAGCCAGTGAGACAAAAAAAAGACCAACTCCCGAGGCTTGAGTGCTCTCATTCAGCCTGTCGTACAAAATGAATTAAAACACATACTGTCTGAGTTTCTGAAGTGACGGAATGACTGGATGGAGTTTTCCGTAGCCTTGCTACCACTCATGTTGCACTGTTTTACTGACTAACAGATTGACACTTGAAAGGAAAGCTCTTCAGGTGCTCTGCTACTATAGTGTAGATGATCCTTAGCCTATAAGGAGGATTTAAAGATTCAAAGAAGTGATTAGGTTGTGAAGTGGAGATTGCTTTAAAGGCAGACTTCTGTTTGCTGATGTTTAGGGAAAAACTAAATATCAAACAAAAATATCATTAATTTTGCCTTTTTTGCTTTAATCCATTTAGGCGGATGAAAAAAACCTAGGTGGAATTCATGTTAATGCTATAAAGGTTATGGCTAATTGGTGTATATTCATTTTCCAAATGGAAAACAAATTAATACTAAATCAATTATTTATTATGTCCTTATGATTTGCTGTTGGGTCTAAATAGCAGCAACAGCCTGAAATATCCAGGGAAAGTGCTTTTAGGCAATCATATCTTATGAATATTTTAAAGGTCAGATTTCTTTACCAACTTAACATGAGTTTCAGAGCAAACTTATCTTAAAGTGTGTATGTTAATGCTCCAGCTGAAATAGTGATCAGTTAATATATTGTTTGATTGTATTCCACAAACGCCCTTTATTTTACTCCTTCTCCAAATTCATTGTTTCTGGAAATGAGCTACTGCTGAGTCTTTCAGAGAACAGCAGGGCTGAGCAACAAGCTGGGGAAGGGGCTCTTCTTATATGAGGTCACAATGGGGGGAAAACAGCTTGTTTAAGCTATGGCCAATATGAAAATACAAAAGGGACACATGTTTTGTTCATGCACACTGGAGACCCATCTAATATTGCATAATTTGCATAATAAATCACCTTTAAGATTCCTACAGTTGTTGCTCACAGTAGGTCAACTTTATTTACAAAATATCCTACACTTGATTTTTGATTTTTTTTTGGAGACTCTTGGGACACGCAGCAGTTTGAAACAGAAGGCACTTACAGAGCAATGCTCTTATGTAAATGATGCTGACTGTTTATTATGCTTCCTTTCATGCTGCAGGGAGTGAACTGACATGGCTGCAGATCCCTTTACCAAGAAATAAAGGAAGTAAACTTTGCTGATTTGTTGTGGTGGGACGAGCAGCATCAAAGTGCATCATGCGCAACAATTGACTTCATGCACACTTACCATTTGAACCCATTGAACCTAGTTATGAAGGTAATTTCACTTAGTCCCACTGGGTAAATGAAATGATTGCATAACCATATTTGAAAAGAGATCAAAGGACTCCTCTTACAATTAAATACCATTCTGTGTACACAATGGCTTCTTCTTGGCTGGCTCTCAGACGAGTGTCACTCGCACACTTTTGTGAAACTTGACACGGAGCTCATTGATTTGACACATTGAATGCTGCGTAACCATGGTTTCATATGTAATCTTCATTTTCAGGATTTGTTCCTCACATTATTCTCTACCTTCCTGTCTCTGGGGCTGCTCATATAAGGTGCTATACAAATAGCATGTGAATTAAATCAGGGGAAAAAAATACAGTATTCAGTTGTAAGTATATAGTCATTTTCTTGATTAGTCAGTCTGGGTTATATCTGCTCATGACATTATGGTTTTTCTTCAAAGAGCGCTATGTTCTAGTGGAGCATCGAACATAATTGAGTAAAATGATTGGTGAATTAGTGGTAATGTTTTCCAATTAATGCCCCAAACCTGGGCACAGGGGTTGCATAGCATGCTTAGTTGAGCTTTGAACCTGGGTAAAAATTGGAAAGTTGCACCAGGAAGAGCATCCAAAGTAAAAAACTTTGCAAAGTCAATGTGTGACAACTCAGTTTGCGACTTCTTTTGGCCAAAGAAACATAATGAACATACTTGAATAACATCATGACTTCTGCTTTAGAGAAAGCTGCAAATGCCATTTCAAAACATACTATTGTCTGCAGTACAAAATGTTCTACTGCAGTATGATACTGTAAAGATGAGAAGTCCTAATTGCACACTGCATGCTCTGAGGGTGCCATCCCATCCCATCTCTCTCTCTCTCTCTCTCTCTCTCCCTCCCTCTCACGCCAATTAGAGCTACAGAATATGAAAATGCCCACAGCGTAAATGAGTACTGCTGTGTAAGGGTAAAAAAAAAAAAAAGACTGCAAAGACAATATGATTGATTTAGCATCTGCTGTAGCTGAGATAAATTCAACAAAAAGCACCATGAAGACACTACAAAGATTGTAGATTTTCACACACACTTTATGAGTCTTGCCATCATTTCTGTTGGTGATTCCGAGCCAATTATTTTACCTGTCTGGTCTTTTTGTATTTGCCATCTTGGACTGTTTATTTGTGTTCATTTGGTCTGATGGTTTTGGATTTGTTTTTATTGTTTTTGCTTTTTTGGGCTGTTGTATCAGAGTTTACGCTTGTTGTGCATTGAAAACAACTCCTCAGACCATATAATTTTCTTCTGTTTTTGTTACATGATTATGCATTTGCATACGGTGTTAAATATAGTATTTCAGGTAACAAGTGTATAACATGGGTATCGAGCCAGCAAATGCCACAGTAACCCCTGTAATCACAGTGCCTTTTTATAAAATACTTGGAAGCAAAAAGCATCTTACCATAAAATTGGACTTGACTTGGCTTTGGTACTGTAGGAGTAAAAGTCTCCTTATAGAATATTACATGTGCTTTTTCAGGTTGGTTGAGGAGTTTTTGAATGCTGGGTAGGAAGAACATTTCAATCTAATTCACAAAACCACAATTGTTGCCACATCATGGAGTCTGTTACCCGAGTTGTAATATTATCAGAAAAGTCTGCAGCAGGGTCTTCCATGATGGTATCAGTCACTATTGATTATACAGTGCTGACCGGAATTATTTTATCAAATCAAATTGGTGCAGTTATGAGTAATGAAGTTGCTTAGGGGAAATGTATTGAAGTAGAAGTACACATTTTCTATTAAGGAAATGTAGTAGAATAAAAGTCAAAGTTGTCAGAAATACAGAGGTGTCAAGTAACGAAGTACAAATACTTCGTTACCTTACTTAAGTAGAAATTTTGGGTATCTATACTTTACTGGAGTAATAATTTTTCAGCCGACTTTTTACTTCTACTCCTTACATTTTTAAGCAATTATCTGTACTTACTTACTTTTTAAAAACAGCCTCGTTACTCTATTTTTATGATCAGAACGCGCAACCCCTCCGGTCGCATGATAAGAACGCGCACAACGCCCCCCCCCCTCCCCGTCACATGATCAGAGTGCGCACAACACCCCCCCCCCACCACATGATCAGAACGCGCACAACGCCCCCCCCCCCGTCACATGATCAGAACGCGCACAACGCCCCCCCCCCCTCGTCACATGATCAGAACGCGAGACCTTAATGCTTTTTTCCCCCCTCACGGTACTTTTACTTTTATACTTTAAGTAGTTTTGAAACCAGTACTTTTTAACTTTTACTTAAGTAAAAAGCTTGGGTTGATACTTCAACTTCTAAAGAAGTATTTTTGAACCCTAGTATCTATACTTCTTCTCAAGTAATGAATGTGAATAATTTTTACACCACTGCAGAAATATAAATAAAGTAAAGTAGTAGGTGTAGTTCCACACCATAATTACCTGCAAAATAATAATCATGAACAATCATTTGCACAATTTGCACAAACCATTGCAGCCTTGCACACACAGACTGCTGCCTTTCTTTCTTTTTTACATATACTTTATCGAACACTTGTGTAATTTGCACACTATGTGTGAGGGTTGCCCACTAGAGGGCAGTGTTTTTAGTTTGTAGTTTTTGTTCCTAGACTACCAGTTTCCCTAGTTTCCCAGAAGCCTCCTCGGTCAGGTGACATGGATGCTCACCTGAACTGAGGAGGCTCATTAGCACTTTTATAAATACCTGTTTGTTCTGGGAAACTGGGTCGAGCATTAATTTCTGTTATGTGGGTTTTGTTTTGTTCTGTTTTAGTTTGGTTTGGTGTGATTTGATTTGATTATAGTTGGCCTTTGGTTTCAGGAGCACTTTAAGTTAAGTTTGTTTATATTGAGATGTCCTTGTCTTTGTGTCTCCTAGCAGGATTAGCCTCTAGGAGAATTAGCCCTTTGTTTTTACCCTTTTGTGTAAGTAACCCCGATTGCATGTTTAGCTATTACTTTGTTTCAGTATTAATGTGGGTGATACTAACATGTTTAGATCTTAGTCTGTCTAGTCTTCGTGTCTGTCTAGTCTCATTGTCTGATTAGCTCTTAGTCTGTTTAGGTACTAACATCTTTAGCCACTAACCTTTAGAGTTCTTAGTCTGTTTCATACCTAGTCTGCTGTGTACCTTGTCTGTTCATTCCCTTGTGTCTCAGGCTACTGGCTGGTGTAGCCATTAGTCTGATTAGCTATGAGCTAGCTTAGCAGCTAATGTGCAGCTCAGCCAGTAGACTTAGCCAAGCCTGTCTTGTGTTTGTTTATCCCTTGCATGCACAGTCCCTAATGTTTAGTCCGTTAGGCTGTTTCGTGTGTCTTGTCTTGTCCAGTTTGTATCCCATGTCTGTATTGTGCATCAATGTATGTAATCCCTAGTCTTATGTCTAAGTGTTTGAGTTCTGTTACATTATGCTCCATGTTTTTAGCCAACTCTTGGTTCATATTTTGTTTGTTTGTTTTAATATTAAAGACTCTTTCTGTTTCACTGCATCCCCTCTGCATCTATGCCTCAACACCAAGCCCACAGTCCAACATCATAGCAACATGACACTGTCTGTTTTTACAGTATTTATATTTTGATATTCATTTCATACTTTTGCATATTTTTTATATTCTGGTTTAATTCAATGTGAATATTTTAATATACCTATTTCTTTCTTTTTTTTTTTGCGTCATGCTGTTTTTGTCTTGTCATTTGTATTTTTTGTTCTGGAAGCTCCGTCACTAAAACAAATTCCTTGTACGTGCAAGCGTACTTGGCAATAAAACTCTTTCTGATTCTGATCTGTGGTCATGAAGTCATTTGAAAGACTGGTGTTGGCCTATCTGAGGGACATCACAGGACCCTTACTGGACCCCCTGCAGTTTGCTTATAGAGCAAACAGGTCTGTTGATGATGCAGTTAATATGGGACTGCACTTCATCCTTCAACATCTGGACAAACCAGGGGCTTATGCAAGGGTCTTGTTCATAGACTTTTCATCAGCTTTTAATACGATCATCCCAGCACTGCTTCAGACCAAATTAAACCAGCTCTCTGTTCCTAGCTCTATCGGTCACTGGATCACCAGCTTTCTGACAGACAGGCAGCAGCTAGTGAAACTGGGAAAATTCATATCCAACAGTCACACCACCAATACTGGAGCCCCTCAGGGATGCGTTCTCTCCCCACTGCTCTTCTCCATCTACACCAACGACTGCACCTCCACAGACCCCACTGTCAAGCTCCTGAAATTTGCAGATGACACTACAATCATCGGCCTCATCCAGGACGGTGACGAGTCTGCATACAGAAGGGAGGTCAAGCAGTTGGCTGTCTGGTGCAGTCACAACAACCTGGAGCTAAACACGCTCAAAACAGTGGAGATGATCGTGGACTTCAGGAGAAACCCACCTGCACTTCCCCCACTCACCATCATGAACAGCACTGTGACGGCAGTGGAGTCATTCCGGTTCCTGGGCACGACCATCTCTCAGGACCTGAAGTGGGACATTCACATTGACTCCATTGTTAAAAAGGCCCACCAGAGGTTGTATTTCCTTCGCCAGCTGAAGAAATTCAACCTGCCACAGGAGCTGCTCACACAGTTCTACTCAGCCGTCATTGAATCCGTCCTGTGCACTTCAATAACTGTCTGGTTTGGCTCAGCTACGAAAGCAGACATCAGAAGACTACAAAGGACGGTTCGGACTGCTGAAAGAATTATTGGCACTCCCCTGCCCACGATGCAAGAACTGTATATATCCAGAGTGAAGAAAAGGGCACGGAATATCACTTTGGACCCCTCACACCCAAGCCACCTTCTTTTTGAACTTTTGCCATCGGGTCGACGCTACAGAGCACCGAACACCAGGACAGTCAGGCATAAGAACAGTTTTTCCCCCCAGGCAATCTACCTCCTTAACAGATAAACATCATTCAAACGGTCAATAAATATATGTGCAATATTGTGTACAATACCACTATGCAATATACTGTATAATACCACAGACTTCAGATATTGATGTAACTTTTTTAAAAGTATCTCACATCGTACTCCATTTGATGTCAACCATTTAAAAAAAAATTTTCTTTTTTTTTTTTTTTTTTTTTTGCGTCATGCTGTTTTTGTCTTGTCATTTGTATTTTTTGTTCTGGAAGCTCCGTCACTAAAACAAATTCCTTGTACGTGCAAGCGTACTTGGCAATAAAACTCTTTCTGATTCTGATTCTGATTCTGATTGTATACCCATATTTATTTATTTTAATTATATATATATATTTTTACAAATTTTATTCTATTTTTCTGATTTTCCACTTTTTTAGCTGCATTCATTAGGGGGGCAGTAAAGGAAGAATATTGTACAGGGGGTAACGTTTCTTTACTGTGCATATGATGATAACTTAACTTGAAACCTGAAACTTTCTGTGGAGACCTGGGGAAGGCGTGAAAATTCAATTATTCTACCTTAAAGTATTGATTAATTATGAATGTGTTTATTAGCAGAAAGTTTTTAGAAATTAATTAACTAGCATTTGCATATTCTTACTTGCTGTTTACACCTTAACACGGTTTCTTATATAGGTTTTTGCAATTTATTAATTGGTCGTTACTATCAAATAAAATACAAACTCAAATGCCAGTCTTAAAACATTGTTCTTGGATAAACAATGTTCCGGCGCAATTAGAAATGTCCACAGAGGAATATCAAAAAAGTCACTTGGAAATCAATAGGAACCATGTTTCATAGTTTAAAATTGGAATTTCCAGTTAATTCCAAATGACATGTATGCAACATATGCCAAAGCACATAAACGTAAGATCTTCATATTGTATACTTATTACATTATATTTACATGCACCTGACTTCTGTATCTCAAAGTTTTTGTTAAATACATACACACACTGTTGACTCCAAGATGAGGATTTAAAACTTAGGTTTGGAAATCAAAGCAAGGTTACAGCACATTGTTAAAGGCCATGTTGAAACTCTACGTACTGGCAGTAGAAAGACGAACGTGCCAATTAGATATACAGTGATGTGAAAAACTATTTGCCCCCCTCCTGATTTCTTATTCTTTTGCATGTTTGTCACACAAAATGTTTCTGATCATCAAACACATTTAACTATTAGTCAAAGATAACACAAGTAAACACAAAATGCAGTTTTTAAAGGATGGTTTTATTATTTAGGGAGAAAAAAATCCAAACCTACATGGCCCTGAGTGAAAAAGTAATTGCCCCCTGAACCTAATAACTGGTTGGGCCACCCTTAGCAGCAATAACTGCAATCAAGCGTTTGCGATAACTTGCAACGAGTCTTTTACAGCGCTCTGGAGGAATTTTGGCCCACTCATCTTTGCAGAATTGTTGTAATTCAGCTTTATTTGAGGGTTTTCTAGCATGAACCGCCTTTTTAAGGTCAAGCCACAACATCTCAATAGGATTCAGGTCAGGACTTTGACTAGGCCACTCCAAAGTCTTCATTTTGTTTTTCTTCAGCCATTCAGAGGTGGATTTGCTGGTGTGTTTTGAGTCATTGACCTGCTGCAGCACCCAAGATCGCTTCAGCTTGAGTTGACGAACAGATGGCCGGACATTCTCCATCAGGATTTTTTGGTAGACAGTAGAATTCATGGTTCCATCTATCACAGCAAGCCTTCCAGGTCCTGAAGCAGCAGAACAACCCCAGACCATCACACTACCACCACCATATTTTACTGTTGGTATGATGTTCTTTTTCTGAAATGCTGTGTTACTTTTACGCCAGATGTAACGGGACACGCACCTTCCAAAAAGTTCAACTTTTGTCTCGTCGGTCCACAAAGTATTTTCCCAAAAGTCTTGGCAATCATTGAGATGTTTTTTAGCAAAATTGAGACGAGCCTTAATGTTCTTTTTGCTTAAAAGTGGTTTGCGCCTTGGAAATCTGCCATGCAGGCCGTTTTTGCCCAGTCTCTTTCTTATGGTGGAGTCATGAACACTGACCTTAATTGAGGCAAGTGAGGCCTGCAGTTCTTTAGATGTTGTCCTGGGGTCTTTTGTGGCCTCTCGGATGAGTTGTCTCTGCGCTCTTGGGGTAATTTTGGTTGGCCGGCCACTCCTGGGAAGGTTCACCACTGTTCCATGTTTTTGCCATTTATGGATAATGGCTCTCACTGTAGTTCGCTGGAGTCCCAAAGCTTTAGAAATGGCTTTATACCTTTTACCAGACTGATAGATCTCAATTACTTTTGTTCTCATTTGTTCCTGAATTTCTTTGGATCTTGGCATGATGTCTAGCCTTTGAGGTGCTTTTGGTCTACTTCTCTGTGTCAGGTAGCTCCTATTTAAGTGATTTCTTGATTGAAACAGGTGTGGCAGTAATCAGGCCTGGGGGTGACTACATAAATTGACCTCAGTTGTGATAAACCACAGTTAAGTTATTTTTTAACAAGGGGGGCAATCACTTTTTCACACAGGGCCATGTAGATTTGGAGTTTTTTTTTCTCCCTTAATAACGTAAACCGTCATTTAAAAACTGCATTTTGTGTTCAATTATGTTATCTTTGACTAACAGTTAACGGTTTTTGATGAGCAGAAACATTTAAGTGTGACAAACATGCAAAAGAATAAGAAATCAGGAAGGGGGCAAATAGTTTTTCACACCACTGTATGTGAGTTGCATAAGTTCTATTTCATGTGTATATCTTTGCCTTGCGGCTTTGTTCATGTGGAAAATATAAAAAAAAAAAGACATGGCAGAAACACTAGAATCAGGAATGACAAAGAAGAAAAAAGTGACTCATTAATTTCAAAATTGCAGTGATTATTCATAAATGCCTTAACAGGGTTGAATAGTGAAAAAATATTTTGAACAGAAATCTGCCTGACTGATATTACACGTGCTTGAGAGATGATTCATCACTGGATTACTGCTAAACTCCTAACTTCATTGAGACTAAATAATGCTGCATTGTTTGAAGGTGATGCTATCAAGTTATCTAGCTTATCAGGTTAAGATTACTTCTGATGCGAAAACAAACTATCAAAACTGTCAAATAAGTATTAATAATTATTTGACTGCATTATCAACTTTTTGATCTATTATTATTATTATTATTAATTTATTTTATTAGGAGTGAAAGGTTGCACCACCAAAGCTAAACACAGGATGGTTCTGTTTCAGGAACTCGTCTCATTGTACTATTTAGCATCTTTAAAAACATTGAGTTAGAAATCAACTGACAGTTGATAATTTAGAAAGGAAGAGAGGCGTGTTATCGGACACATCATTCATTTATTAAGCCAATTAGTTTTATGCTGTGTTATAATTGTCATATTTTTAATGCTCAAAAGCTTTCTTTGCCCCATCCAGCTTAGCCTCCATTTCAGACCTTCTATGTGAAATTGTGTTCTTTTAAATAAAAGTGGCATTATGTAAAAAGGTAAAGCTAGAGGGCATCACAAATGTACTAATAACTGAAATGGAGGTTCTGTAATAGGTAGACAGCTTTTTAATGGTTTAGATGGCAAATAGATAACCATTCCTTGAAAATATATTAAAAAAGGTCTGGTCTGGAGATAATGTGTTTCCTATTTTGCACAGGTTATATGTTGCCTAGATTGCATCCAGGGCATTCATGTAGTGGGTCTAATTTTGTGTTGTTACTATATCTGTTTAAAACAAGAGTATTATAAAGTTGCTAAATGGCTCATGTTTGTTGTTTTTGTTTAAGAATTGTGAGATGCGAAAAATGTGTCAAAAAAGACCCATGATGTCTCTCATTCAGGAATAAATATTACTTATATTGTACTCAACAGTAACTCAACAAGATTGTGAGTGTCAGCAGAACAGCTTGTCTATTTGCTTAACCTCCTACTACATGTAGCCATGTTCCCTGTACTGTATGTCCTTGAAATTTGAGTGAAAGTACAAACCGGATTCCAAAAAAGTTGGGACACTAAACAAATTGTGAATAAAAACTGAATGCAATGATGTGGAGATGGCAAATGTCAATATTTTATTCAGAATAGAACATAGATTTCAGATCAAAAGTTTAATCCGAGAAAATGTATCATTTTAAAGGAAAAATATGTTGATTCCAAATTTCACGGTGTCAACAAATCCCAAAAAAGTTGGGACAAGTAGCAATAAGAGGCTGGAAAAAGTAAATTTGAGCATAACGAAGAGCTGGAAGACCAATTAACAGTAATTAGATTAATTGGCAACATGATTGGGTATAAAAAGAGCTTCTCAGAGTGGCAGTGTCTCTCAGAAGCCAAGATGGGTAGAGGATCACCAATTCCCACAATGTTGCGGAGAAAGATAGTGGAGCAATATCAGAAAGGTGTTACCCAGCGAAAAATTGCAAAGACTTTGCAGGTATCATCATCAACTGTGCATAATATCATCCGAAGATTCAGAGAATCTGGAACAATTTCTGTGCGTAAGGGTCAAGGGCGTAAAACCATACTGGATGCCCGTGATCTCCGGGCCCTTAAACGACACTGCACCACAAACAGGAATGCTACTGTAAAGGAAATCACAGAATGGACTCAGGAATACTTCCAGAAACCATTGTCAGTGAACACAATCCACCGTGCCATCCGCCGTTGCCAGCTGAAACTCTACAGTGCAAAGAAGAAGCCATTTCTAAGCAAGATCCACAAGCACAGGCGTTTTCATTGGGCCAGGGATCATTTAAAATGGAGTGTGGCAAAATGGAAGACTGTTCTGTGGTCAGACGAGTCACGATTCGAAGTTCTTGTTGGAAATGTTGGACGCCATGTCATCCGGACCAAAGAGGACAAGGACAACCCAAGTTGTTATCAATGCTCAGTTCAGAAGCCTGCATCTCTGATGGTATGGGGTTGCATGAGTGCGTGTGGCATGGGCAGCTTGCATGTCTGGAAAGGCACCATCAATGCAGAAAAATATATTCAGGTTCTAGAACAGCATATGCTCCCATCCAGACGTCATCTCTTTCAGGGAAGACCCTGCATTTTTCAACAAGATAATGCCAGACCACATTCTGCATCAATCACAACATCATGGCTGCGTAGGAGAAGGATCCGGGTACTGAAATTGCCAGTCTGCAGTCCAGATCTTTCCCCTATAGAGAACATTTGGCGCATCATAAAGAGGAAGGTGCGACAAAGAAGGCCCAAAACGATTGAACAGTTAGAGCCCTGTATTAGACAAGAATGGGAGAGCATTCCTATTTCTAAACTTGAGAAACTGGTCTCCTCGGTCCCCAGACGTCTGTTGAGTGTTGTAAGAAGAAGGGGAGATGCCACACAGTGGTGAAAATGGCCTTGTCCCAACTTTTTTGGGGATTTGTTCACATTTTGATTCCCCCTTATTTTCCCCTTAAAATGATAAATTTTCTCAGTTTAAACGTTTGTTCTGTGATTTATGTTCTATTCTGAATAAAATATTGACATTTGCCATCTCCACATCATTGCATTCAGTTTTTATTCACAATTTGTTTAGTGTCCCAACTTATTTGGAATCCGGTTTGTAGTAAAAGGACGTAATATTGTCTGCTGTGCTTTTTTGGACCTGTTTAAAAAAATACCTGTGAGGACGTTGTCAAAGCAAGATGCAGGAAGAACTTAATAAGGACGTAGTGAAAATGACGGCATTGACCAGCTAACAGCGTAACTAACACCTCTTAGGGACTTCATTGACGTTCTACATGCAATGATTGGATGTCGTTCTGATTGATCTGTTATTGGGATTTCACGTTGTTGTTGCTGTGTCAAAGGAGTTCACACAATGACCTCATCATGTCCTCAGGATTGTTTCATGTCCAGGGTATGGCCATGGCACAAGGTACAGTATAAGACCACATTAAATTCATATTATGTTCTTTTGGTGCTTAACACATTTTACGACACACAGGGTTACCAGATTTAGTGTAAATATACAATTCCTTACACCATCACTTCATTTCGAAAAAACACTTTTACTCTGTAAACAACATAGTAAGCGTGTCATAAGCACCTGGTAAGAGTACAGTGCGATATGCTCAGACATCATAATAACTTGTTCCGATCTCATAGGACATGGTCTTGTATATATTAGAAATTTGTGACAAGATCACAGACCCGTTGAGAACCTGACAGGTACAAGGCTAGAAAGTATTATGAAATACGTGGTATTTGGGCCCATTTCCTTTATATTGAACTGGCTTAAAAAACCCGATAGTAGTAATGTCGGACGGGAAACAGTGAGGGCACACAATTGCTGGGAAAAATACCACTAACCTGAAGAGACGCATCGAGGCATACCATAAAAATCAGCCAGTTTTACCGCCTCTTTGTGGTAATTATGTTTTGTTACATGTAACCTATTTTATTTTATTTTATAGCTATATTGTTGCCTAACCCATTAAGCTAATAGGTTAGCAAATGATCGTGACCCATAGGAGCTATCCCTATCTCATATCCCTAAATTCATATAAAAAAAACTGATTTTAGGGTGAATTAATAATAAAACCAGACTCAAATACTTACAGTAAGAGTTCCTCTGACTACAACTCGACTAAAATGCACAGATTTTTAGTTCACTAAAACTTGACTAAAACTAAAATAGGATGAAATTGACTAAATGTAAAAAAACTAACAGGGACATTTTTTTTCCTGGGACTAAGACTAAGAATAAAACTTTAAATATCTAACAAAATTAACAGTACATGGTGTATTGAGATATTGTTGCACTATATTGTCTCTACTGTATCCATATGCAATGGTTTGAGTTTGTAGATTAGAGAACAGAAAGTTCCTGCTTACTGATAGTGAAGTTACCTTTAAATTCATTTAACTATGTCTCTGCATTGCACCAATCAGTTTTGTTACTGCTTTTTATGTTTCTCTTTCTTCCCCAGTGGTTGTGCTACTGTACTGTATTTATCCTTGTGCCCAGAAAATCCAGCTTCCACGTTGTTGTTTACAAGAATTTTAACCTCCAAAGGCCTACAAATTCCCTGCCTCCAAAAAGATCAACATCTTTCCGGTCTCATCCTGAGAACTATAAACTACTGCTTTTGTACTGATGTCTACAAGCTATAGCTCTAAGTCTGCAGTTTACAATCTCTTGCCCCTTTCTGAATTCTACAACCTCTTTTTCATGCCACAAGGTTTATTTTTCTTTTGTACAACCTCCTGCTACAATCGTCAAGGCTACAAGCTCCTGCTCCTATCCCGAAATCAACTGTACATCCTGAGGTCTGTCAGCTCCCATATTGCAGTGTTCCTGGTTCTGATCTGAAGTCCACAAGCTCATAAGTGTAATGAACTAAGTGCCCTGGATAATGGCGTCTGCCAAATGCCGTTAATGTAACCCCGAGTTTGAATTTCTTAAATGTTGGACCTCATAAACTATAAAAGATTATTCTCAATTCTGGCCAGGGAAGGACAGGCACTAGTGATTAGTATTCGTTCTTTCTGAATGCTCGTCCTTGCTTGGAGTTAAGGTATCATCAATGTCTTTAAGGCTAATTTACAAAGTGCTAATAATATGCATTTCATGCATCAATGTAAATATCTTCTGGAACAAAAAACATTTTATAATATAGATTTTTGTTTTATTAAAAATCATACATAGTCATTTTGTGCTCTGAAAACTGTACAAGTGAAAACAATGGAAAAATAAGGACATACAAATGTAAAAGACAGAAACAGTTAGACTTCAGATACCCCATACTGTCTAGGACTGCAACAAGGGGGAAGGTTATTGGCACACAGGGTTACAGTGTTTTAAAACACAGGACAATACAGAGGGATCAGTGTTCTGTTATTCAACAATCTGGGGGAATCAAGTAGAAAACCAGGGGTATGTGCCTGAAACATACTCTATATTCTATTATTCTTCATATATATTTTCTATTTTTATCTCCCAAATATTAATCACATGACTCAAAGTCATGTGCTTTCATCCATCAAATCAAATTCATGGAGAAAGAATCTTTGATATTTGCTAATACAGTCCTTAGACAGTATTATCATAAATGTCTCTATATGCTCTATAAACATGGTACAAAAATTCCAAAAATAATAAAAATCTCTCATGGGTCTGACATCACCCTCATTTGAGCAACAAGTGTCCATTATCATATTGCACTTTTTTTTTTAATTATTCACTCTCTCTTTGCACAATATGAGAGTCTGTTTGCCTCTACAGCTGGCACTGAGGAAGTTCTGCTGGAGTTTAGCGGAGGGCGAGAACAACCTCGAACCACATGCCGAGGTGCCTCAAGGCCCAGTGCTAGGGTCTTTGAGGTTATACATATTTCTCCTTGTTGTCAGGCTATAGAAAGAGCTGGTCATGGAAACGGAGGAAACACAAATAGTGAGATGATCCACCAGGGCATACAGCCAAGCAAAGATGATGCTTTCATCCTGAAAGTGTCCACATGCTGCGCGCACCTAGCCTTTGGTACCCAGAACGTTCACTGGGCTTGCTCCAGGTGTAGCAGTGGTGTCTCACAAGTGGTCACATGGGTTTGCACATATTTGTGAAGCCACACATCCTTTTGTACTCTCGTTATTGTTCCTCATGTAGTTTTTGGGAAACAAATATATGTTTTATATTATATTTGGAAAATTTATCATGACATTTAAAGGTAATGAAGACAAAAACGGGCAGAAAACAAATTACAGCAAAAGCACGAAAAATAATCTTATAAATATAAATCATAGCTGAATAAGGCAAAAATATCAGCAATATTCCATAATAACAATGACAATTTAAAACAATAAAAATAAATGTTTAGCTCTGATAGTCCTATTGAAGCCTTGAGTCCAGGAAAGTTATGCTATTAGACTCTGAATAGAGTTCAGTGAAAGAGTCTGTAATAAGCTCTGGAGAAGCAGCGCTACGCAAAAGCGATATAAAAACGATAACCACAGCGCAGACAGTTGGCAACATGCGTCCGTTCACCTCAGGGTGAAAAACAGCCAACAGGCTGCTGGGAAGTCACTCGGTGCCAGTCCTTCTCACGTGGTGAGAGCAGAGACACTGGAAGAAGTCGGACTCAAGGAGCCGAGCAACCGGTCGCCCTTTCCATACTGAAGTCGAACGAAAACTGAACAAAAGGCACAGGCATGAAGACTACACCCCTCCTGGACCAGACGGAAGAGTTACGGGAGAAGCTCTTGGCGGAAAAAAAACTAGAACCTTGCTGTGCCCAGAGGAGAACCAAAGCCACTCCATCAGATCCATCCATCCATCTATCAGATCCCCTTCCCCCCTTCTCTGCTATGTTAAGTTCCATTAATTAAGGCTACAATAATCCCAAACTATGCAATCTCCCCTCATTATTTCTTTGGATATCAGGACATGGTTTTTGGTTCTCTCTCTCCACCCCTACGCTCTATATATCCTTCTTGACCGCCCAATTTCCCTTTCTGATTCCGCCCTCTCCCTCTTCTTTCCCAAACCAAAAAAGAGCCAGATTACACAGGATTTTTTTGGGTAAGGGCCTCACACTTCCGTCTGCAGATCGATGATGTCCTGGCCTACTAGAGGGATGGCAGTGCCAGGCTTCTCCCACTCTACAGAAGGCATCTCCAAGGGAGATGCTGCCAAAGGCTCAAGGTCCTTCCGCACCCATGATGGCGGCGACGCCTGTGATCGGGGCATGGTCTCCCATGAGCGCTCGCCCAGTGCTTGCTGTTTATCCTAGAGGAGAAAACATAATATGGGTTAGGATCTCAGCCAACCATGACAGTCTCAACAGCCAAGATTCTCCCTTGTGTTCTGTTGGACAATTTTTTCCCCTTCTTTATGGAATCTGATTATGGCACCAATGAAATGCTGCAAGGATATAAAAGTTGAGTCTATATAATATTCCTCCCTTACATTTAGAGATGAATGTTATCCATCCATTAGATAAAGAGCACAGTGCCTGCAGCATTTTCCATATAGTGCATTAACACACTTGTGTTAGTAGTGTGTTAATATGAGCGCAAGTATTGAACTGAATAAACGTTATTTTTCTCTTAAAGCAGTAAGTATTCCTATTCCCGAAAATAATTCTTAAGAGACACTTACGCTGTGGCTTGTTTTGTCACTTCCTGCAGAAGACACGCTCCATCTCACAGACTGCAGAGAAGAAAAAATAAATAAATTATTCAACCGACGTACAACACAAGAAAGTGAGCTGAGTTCACAGCATTTCTATTTTATGCCTGCTCTTTTAACACTTCTGTTTCCCCCTCCCCTCCTTTCCCCATCTCTCCTTTTTAGCAAGTGCAATTTAAGATGAAAGAGAACGAAGGTGAGACATTGAGATTGAAGTAAAATGTCAGATGGCTGCATTAAATGGCAGCCGCACCCAGTTTCTGATGCAGATGCAGTTCTATTTGCCAGGGTTTATTGGCGAGGTATTGGCGTCTTACCTTGCTATCAGAAGCGGGTGATTCTCTGTCCCTCTCAGCATGATGTAATTTCCTGTTGAGGTCCTGGAACATGTTCTGATGGCGCTTTCGCGTATGCATGATCTTCTACATGGAGCACAGAACAGAACGAAGAGGGTTAGAACGTCTAATATCGAGATCTTTCATGAATCCTTCTTGTCTAAGTCATGAGATTGGGTGGATGCTCTATTCTCAAGAATAATTATTTTTAATCTTTCGCCTGAGAATGGCACAAATGTTTCCAGGACTAATAACACTGCTGTCATGGAGGTGAGTTATGAAAATGCAATTACCTCAAAGTCGAGCTCAGCATAACGAGATTTCTGCCTCTGCAATGTTCGGGTTGGAGGGAAAGACAGGAAAAGAAGGGAAAGAAAGAATTAGTCATTCTTATGAGGCAACTCTAACAAAAATACATATATAAACCTATATTATGAAACTATATTAAACTACAGGAACCAAAAAGTTCTCTTTGTTCTTATATAACTGACTAATAACTTTTCTAGCACCATTTTGCTGCAAAATATATATATTTCCACTCACCCCTTCGCTGACCTCCAGCGAGCTCATGGACAGTGTAGAGATAGTCTCGCTCTTCGACATCATGGAGTTCATCGAGTCGAAGGTGTCTCCTAGCAAACTGGTGACGTGGCTCTCGCTGGAAATATTGTGCACGTTCTGCAGGGGTGAGTCTCGCTCTGAGTACGACACACTGGCGCGGTCGGCAGTTACTGGCTTGGTGGCGTAGGCCGCCTGTGGTTCGGCGTATCCGCTTCCCAGGTGCATGATGCGTGCCTGGGGTAGCTGCTCAACGCTGATGTTGTACTTAGCGGAAGAGATGTCGTCCTTGGGCTTGGAGCGCAGTGTGGATGTAGTGTTGGGCATCAACATGTAGCCGCTTGCGTCAGGGACGCAACCTTCGGTCGGTACGCGCACCAGCCCGGGGTCCATCTGTGTGAAGATGTCGCTGTCGCACACGTAGACGGGCTTGGAGCTGGGCAGCTCACCTCCACGGGTCTTGTCACGACGCAGGGTCAGAGTGTGGCTGGAGTAGTCGGGCATGGGAGGCATGTGCGTTTTGGCGCTGGGCTTCAAAGGCAGTGTGTGGAAGTTGGGTCCCATGGGAAGTGGCAGCTGAGGGAGTGGCATCTTCTCCTCTGAAGAGCTCTTCATGCCACCTGACATGATGAGGGAAAAATGATTAGATGGTGCAAAATATCCCGTAACATTTCTTTATTTTGTTTTAGATAAACTGCTGAATTGTGGTCAGGGACCATGTCGACTCACACCATAGTTCCTGCTCACACTTTCTCTAATTCTAAAGTCTTAATCAGCTGTTCAATCTATTTCTGAATAAATCTGACAATTTGACTAAGCTTGAAAACAACAACAAAATAACAAGAAGTGTTAAGCCGGTAATCTCACCTGGTCTGTTTGAGTCACCATCCTTCTCAAAGTCACCCTACAAGCGAAATAAAACAGAAAAGGAGGAGAAAAAAAGCCAGGATTAAAATTAAATCAACAGCTATTTGTGAATGCCGCAGGCCATCATGAAAAATGCATGAGAATGCTAATGCGGCTTCCTGCTCCCGATGTGCCGATCTGTGTGCGCTCGTGTGTGATTCTCACCAAGCGCTGCGTGTGGCCGTTCTGCAGTGAGCTCCCAGAATCGCCGTTCCCATCATCCTTACGATCGACTACGCGGCATTTCACGGCCTCTTGTACCTATAACACATATGCACATGTTTAATATTTTGCAGTTGTAGCTTTTCCATGCCACGCGACGGAGAGAGTGGACTGTATCCGCTGAGTGTTTGCGTCTCATTTCCCGCTCACCTCTCGGCGCAGGATGCAATGCACCATGACGATGATGAAGCCCTCGAGTGAGTCGAAGACGGCAAAGAGGATCTGGAAGAGAGCCGAGCGCCGGTCTGTGATGGCCAGGACAGCCGACATCCAGGTCAGAGCCAGCAGAGGGAGAACCACGCAAGAGCTCCAGAGAGACGCCCTGCAGGAAGCGGAAGAATGGGTTAACTACAGCTAATGTCATAGTGTGATTTTGATAACTGATTTCAAATGATAAATGGTGTAATGTTTCTCAAATATTAAAAAGAAACCTCTTACCCTGCTCGCTCCTTCAGCTTCACATCGGTGATCCCATCCTTCGACACAAGCTTATTAAAGACCAGAATACCGATGACCATGTTCACCTAACACACAGAAAACACAACAGCACAATGATGTCAAGACCAACACAAAGGAATTTTCATTGCTCTATTACTATGATACTAGTTGTGTGTACCATGTATGTGTATATGTGTTGTTTTATTTACCAAGACAACGGCAGCTGCAGGTCCAACAAATGAGTACAGAAGCCCTCCTTCAAGAGACAGCCAGCAGCTAGTGGACAAAGCAAAAGAAAAGCATTTAATGTTAATCTCCTGGGGGGGAAAAAGCATAACCGTGCAAGATGGGAAGAGAAACGGAACGGCAGAGAAGTGCGTTAAGTAAAGTGCAGTTGACTCACTAGTTGACCGTGCCGTATCCCTTGGCCTTGGTGAAGCCTACAGAAACAGCCACCACGAGCGCGGGCAGACCCCAGCCCAGGCACAGGAAACGCTTGCGGATGATGCGGTTGCGCAGACGACCGGTCACGGCCATGTACGACTGCCACGCCTCTGTCAGAACCCAGCAGAAAGAGGACAGGAAGAAGAAATGGAGGAAGGCTGCGACCAGGGTGCACATGACCTGAGAGAGAGAAAAACACATAGGCAGGCGTTAACCTTAAGCAATTCACGTTCGTTAAAATACATTCGATGTAGAAGCGAACGTATTAGAGGGCACCAGGAAACAGTGATGTCATACCTTGTTGCGAGCCTGTGTCTGCCCGATCAGGATGAGAGCATTGGAGCAGATGATTGACAGACAGAAGTTGATGAGGATGACCGAGCGCTCAGAGCGAATATATCTGAAAGAAACAAACCAATCAGTCAGTTTATCGATCGGTGTGTATTTAGCTACAGTATAGAATGCTTTCGTGTGTAAGAATGTACGCATTGTTTTTATGTTCTTACTTCCAAACGGAGACATAGATGATGATAAGCAGTAGCAGGGTCAGGGATGAAACGCCACATCCTACGATCATAGTAACCGATGGCAACAGGTTCTTATCCATGTTCTAGGAAGAAGAAGATGAAAAATGTTTAGTGATCTCTGTCTCGCTCTGTCTCGCTCTGTCTCTGTTTCCCTCCCCCCCAATACACACACAAATCCCTTGAGGCAACACGAATGACAGAAGTAGGGCAAGTTCTGCGGGAAGGAGAAATAAAGGTGAGATGTGGTATGTGTGTGCATGTGTGTGTGTGTGTCCTGCAGGGGCCAGGTGGACTAATTCTCACCTCTGCAATAATCTGTGTTGTTGGCGAGTGAAAGCTAAATGCTCATTTTGTGCCAGCAGGCAAACAGTGGTGTGTGAAATGGTGTGGAAAAAGAATATAGCAGGCACTGGGCCATTAATGAACAACAGGAAAAAAAAATCATTAAATATATAAATATATATATATATATATATACATATATATATATATATATATATATATATTTAGAACTGATATCTGAACTATGGCATCTGCAGCATATTTTATAGCTAGCAGGTTTGCTTTCTGCATCTCAGACATGTCCTTATAGTGCCTTTGCCTGCAGGTTTTCATTAAAAAAAGTAATTATTTTCACTGATGCTTATGATCTATTTGAAGTGTTTATAAAGTGTTATGATCATGTTAATCACGTTAATGTCTTACATTTAATAACTTATCATCCAATTTAATTAATTTACACTGCAAAAGTAAACTAATTTTCAACTGCAAAGATTCCATTTAAAAATCGGTTGTTTATGTAACAACCTCAGCAGCAACCTCATTTCCCCTCTCGTCTGTTCCAAGCACTCAGCATTCAGTATCAGCAGTATACATTACTAATCACCGGCCTGATCATCAGTTTCTCACTGGTTCATGCCTTAAGTTAAATGTCTTTTATGATTAAATGATTAATAGGTCACTTCTCTGAAACTATTCATATACATGGACTAGACTGACAATAAGATCCAAAGAAGTCCTACAATAGGCCCGGAGAACTATTCCTCAAGACTACTTTATAAATACAAGAATGTCTGACTATTTGGAAGTAAAATATAAAGAAAGTCAAGACTTTTGCACTAGCATTGTATTTGTGCCTGGAAGCTCAAAGACACTTAATATGAATGCTTTCTCCCAGAACACTGTGTATGTTCCAGCAGAGGAAGTGAGATGAATACAGCTAGTGTGACCCATATATGACCCAGGCAGGTTTTGCCCTTGAAACATGAAATGTTTGTCTGTTGGACAAGAAAGAAAAAAAAAAAAAAACTAGGACAAGGAGGCCGCAGAGAATAGTGCATGTCCTAATGATGTCCTGTTCCAATGACTCACACAAGATGGACTGGTTAAGGGCATTTAAACACAAAAGGAAGTAGAGCATGTCTCATAAGATCTCGTAATGCTTTGCTTCCTGTCTTTTGTCACAGGATTTAACAATCCAGCTCGGAGTCACGAAAATACCTGTAGAAAATCGCTTGATAGAAGTGTTTGACTTCTATGGAAATAACAAAAGTATAAATTTTCTTTTGTTTCAAATGAAATCAGATCGATGGAACACGAGAACAAAGAAGACAAATTTTTTTTTTCTTTCGAGGAAATAGATTTATCGATAAAAGTCGCTTCGATAAAATCCCATAAGCCTGGCTATAAAATAAGACGTGTGAAAGCATTAGTCTTTTGAAGGCCATTCCTCCTCTATCTCTCGGACAGCTCCATCACACAAGGAGCGGGTGCGCTGCGGATGCCGTTGCCAAGGCAACAGCAGAGCAAGATGCTTTAGGCGCAGCGAGGCAGCCTCCAATCAAATGAGGAGGAGAGAAGATCTGCACAGCTCTGCGCAAAAGAAAAAAGGAAAAGAAAAAGAAAAAAAAAACGAGCAACCGTTCTTTTTTTTTTTTTTTTTTTTTTAATAAATTTTTTTTCTATGAGGTGTTTTATTACCTTATAGGCCTCGGAGTAAGTAAAAAATGTCAACGGCAAAACAATATATGAGGTTCTGAAAGGAGTATTAATTTGCAATCAGAAATAATTAACCAGCGTCTTAATAATTAATCAATAACTGATAACCTGGAAGCATGCATCTACATGAACGCTGTGTGTTAATGACTGTTCAGTCATGTTGCATTAACCTGTCTCCATCTATAAATATTTTTTTCTTTCTGATTTTTGTTGATTACATCCTTCCACAGACAACAGCGCCATGAATGCAGACACGCACAAGAACACTGACGCATACACACACACACACACACGTACGACAACAAACACATCTCCCACGCCAATGCAAGCACACACACTCATAGAAGACTCACCGATTCGGGGTTCGGACGCGCTAAGATGGCGAACGTGGAGAGAGCGTCACACGCGCACCTGGTCCTGCCTGAATCGAGCGCGAGCGCTCTGCAGCCGCGTGCCGACCACGAGCCCAGCAACGATTCACTGAGAGGGAGAGGGAGAGAGCGAGAGAGGGGGGAAGAGAGAGTGTGTGTTTCAGAGAGATCTCACACTGCAAAATGAACCCTCAGGATTTTCCCCCTCCTCTTCCCGCATATGTGCTGTGCATAATAGGTGTCAGTGGTAAAGAAGGGAATGATAATAAAAAAGACCAAATAATTACATATAAAACAGCTTAAGTGGTTTCCTGAGCAAATCATTAAGTAATAATATATATATATATATATATATATATATATATATATATATATATATATATATATATTTAATTGGTTTAGTCTATTTTTCCTAAATAACAAATTCACTAATAAATTTAAATGGCCACAGGTCACAAGCACTGTTTCTCAGGTCACATGACCACCTTCACAGCACATGAATCATGTCTAGCAGCCAAAATGTCTCCCATCGCTTTCTCTGTCTTAGAGAAGATGCGGTTGCCATGGCACCCATGGCAGTGGAGATGGCGGGGCAGCAAAGGAGAGTGGGTGTCAGCTCTCGTGCCCACACATGAAAATGGCGCAGTCGAAGTAAAAGATCGTTGGGATGAAAGTGGCGATGGTGCAAGGTTTATAATTCCTGCACCGGTCAATAAGTGTGTCCGCTCAGCGCGCTCATAATACGCAAGCATTCAATCATATCTCTCAGATGTCCTAGTTTTTTTTTTGTTTTTGTGCTCCTGATGTACAACTTCCTCCTACACTCAGTTCCTCTAAAAACTCTATGTACTCCTTGCGCTTGGGTGCAAGAGTATGCATCATGTACTTGTCACACTTATATATATATATATATATATATATATACACACACACACTGGAATTTGTAGATAAAATTTTTATGTTATCTCTGCCCTTTTATGGAAGTGTTTATTCAGACTTCTACTACCACGCGTCCTACCAGGAGAGTGCATGAGTAACAGCTCAGTGCTAACCCACATGTTCTACTTTCATCTGGCCTATTTACTGCCATGGAGCTTTAATCTGTCCACTAGAACATTGCAACTTAAACATATCATGTATGAGATCATATCCCCGGACCGAATATCAGTCTTTTAATGAAGTTGAATTAAAATTTTTGAGCACACCTGACTGACTGAGCGCATATTAATTTCAGATTTTCATTATATTCATTTCAGATTTTCATTATATTCATTTCAGATTTACAAAAGTTAGGATTTTTCGATAAATGGTAAAAATCTCATAACATTCAAAATCTCAGATGGTTTGCATTTATTGATGTCTAAAATTTCAGGAAAAGACAAAGCTTAGAGAACTGAAAATGATAAAGAGGCAATTAAACAGTGAAAGAGCGCCTCCTAGGGGATGGCTCGTGCTAAATCTTCAGGTAATACTAATTTTTAATACTGATGCACATTTACATATGAGTCTTCCTCATTTTCTAGGGTGCCATTACTTTTGCTCGTCTTGACTATCTAGTTTGATATTTTTCATATGCACAGTAAGGGTGCTTAACATGTTACGTACATGCTTAAAATCTTTATATGTAAATTTACAACGAACTAAGGAGGCTGGTATACGATTATTCTAAACTAACAGGATTTTTTTCCAATTCATTCATATCAAGTCTGATAAACGCGGCTCAAACCCCTGAAAGTGGCTCCTAAAACAATTTTTGGGTTGAATTCATTTTCTGGGAAGAGTTATGAGAAAAGAGGCATGTGTGTGTGTGTGTGTGTGTGTGTGTGTGTGTGTGTGTGTGTGTGTGTGTGCCCGTAGATGACATGCACACATGGCAGTGGGGGCAGATGAGTGTGAATGCCCTTTGCTGCCGTGAAAGCATGATGGCCAGGTGGCGTGTTAAAATCGGAGCAGACGCACACTCATTCATAGACACGAACATGCGCGGGCACCCACGCGTACAGAATGCAGGCCGCATAATTAACACTTACGTTTCACTCTCATCCCAGGCAATGCACGTCTCATTGACGGTATCCTGAAAAGAAAGCAAGCAGAGTTCGGGTGTTAATCCCTGGAACATTTGATATTATTATTATTTTTTTTGTAGAGATCAAAATTTTGTCAATCTTTATGGTATTACTCACGTTGTGCAGGTGAGGGAACTCGATCTCGACTGGGGTCGTCAGGAAACCGGGATTCGGCTTCACCATTACCGTGACAACCTTAGAGTTCAGCAAGGTGCTGTTGCTGAGGAGAGAGATAACTCTGTTAGACAGGAGTGGGTTTTTTTCTCTTATCTCTCTATAAGGTATGGTAGAGGACAAAGATAGTGTCACAAGGACATTGTGTGTGTGTGTACTGTATGTGTGTATGTGTGTGTGTGTGATGGCACACCTCTGCACAGACAGGATAGGGCCCAGATTTCTGTAAAGAACAATTCCAGTTACAAAGCCAGAGCTCTCTTCAGCATCTGCAAAAACAACAAAAAAACAGTGCATCATTAGAATTTGAAACTTTTGACATGCTAATATACAGTTCAGTATATATATATATAGTATATTGATGATATTGATGATAAGAGAGCATGTGTGTGTGTGTGTGTATACCAGGGACATCCAGACTGAGTGCGTTGCGTGACACTACGATTTTCTCATCCAAATTGCGGACCCACTCCATCATGCCTCTCCATCCCTTCATGGGGAAAGTCACATCTGAGGTCATAGTCTTGGGATGCTTCTGGATGCTCAGTACTGTCAGTGCAACAATTAGAAAATAGTCACAAATACAAGACTAATGACTCTGATTTTGGCTGATGCCAATGTCTAACAAGAATATAGTCAATATAACGAACTATTAGCTCTCACCAAAGTTCTCAGTCATCTCATAAATATCTTGGAAATCTCTCATCTGCTTGCCAATGATGTCAATGAAGTCCTCAAACAAGCCGAACAGCTCTCTGATGTTCACCCCCATCTATGAGGGAAAAAAAAAAAAAAAACACAAAGATGATTCATAAGCACATTTTCACCTCACCATACAAAGACCTGCAAATCTCTGTTCGGCTGTAACTTTTCAATAGCGTTATGCGTCTATAGAACTCGGCAATACGGGTACTTCCTGAGATCCATAAATGGAGCGGCGGCTGATTCATTTGTGGGTGTGAGGGAATTCGAACGTCTCTCTGACGTGTACGTGCGCATGTGTGTAGGCGCGAGGTGTCCTTCATTCCATGGCCTATACAGTTCCAGTTCCCTCATGAGCTGCCATGACAACACAGATTGCTGTGTAGGCGGAAAGATTCTTTTTCTCTTAAAAAAAATAAAAATAAAAAAATACCGTGCCAGTCCAACGCGTTACAAAAATTTCAGCGAGACGTTTCATAAGAGATTGGCCAACACTGAGGCGGGAGAAGTAAAAAAAAAAGAGAAGAAGATGTCTATATACTGTGTCTGAACTGAGTGAAAGATTAGAGGTACTGTGCAAAGTTTGCTTAAGGTAACCAGGTCTTGACGGATAGATTATTTAAAGTAACCTAAATTTGAGACATATTATACATTAAAGATTGAGCCTCAGGTCAGGGTTAAAGATCTCAACGTGTCTCAATCATGGCGAACTGGTTTTTAGATCAGACCTGAATTTGAAGGCTGTTTTAATTTGTTGGAGAGGCTTACTCAGAGTACGCTCCATATGGGACGCCAGCATGGGAAGCTAGTGAATCAGCCTCCTGTCTTAGGTACAGCTCATCCAAAATGGCTCCTTAGCGTTGACTAATGGTGCGCGCTGCCTAAGAAGGAGTGATCTGTGAATCTAGTTCATTCCTGACACCTTTCCGAACCGGCACCGCGGGGCTATTCTGTTAATGAGTCAGTTTCTATATTGGTAGCAGTACATTGGAAAATGATCTCTGAGCAATAATGAGAATGCCAAATGTGTCAAGGAAGACACACACACACACACACACACATACACATACAGACTCACCAGCTGTGCTTCTTGCCATTTGCCATGGTGTTCCTCCTTCAGTAAATTGCTGATCGTCTGGACGTAATTCTAATTAAAAAGAAATGACAGTTCTCATTTGGCATTCAAATTAAGCAATGTTCTTGGCGCTTGTAATGCTGAGATTTATCCGGTTATCTAAAATGGTGGTTTACCTCTACATCAACAACAGTGTAACCAGCTTTTCTGAAAATCTCTGAAGTGTTTCTCAGCATTTCCATGACCGCCAGCAAGTCCCCGCTGTACTTCGTTGCATCGTTGGAGATCATTCTGAGCCGGGAGAGCATTTCCGATACACCATCCACCTGCACTGCTGTCAGGGACTTTGAGAACTGCTCACGGGTCTAGAATAGGATAGAAGAAGACGTATTAGTTATATACTATCAGGCAGGCTGAAACTATTTAACCTTTTTCACTTTCAAAGTGATATCGATCATAATATGTAGAAGTATGCAGTTTTACCAGGGCTTGGATGTCTTGGTATTCTCTGGAGACGCATTTGATGTAGCTTGGGTTTCCCCACAAGGCCAAACCGATAGCGTCCAGGGTGCATCTTCGAAGGACAAGGCCTAGAAACAAACAGATCAGTCTGTTATAATAGAGCCATGGTGGGAGAGAAGGAATCAAATCAGAAAATTTTTAGGTGTTCACACAAAGTTCTTCTCTTTACCTGTTGCATCAGAGGGGCATGGAACAGCAACGGTGTCACCAGCTGGAGTTCTCTTCCACACTGCATTTCCGTAACTTTCCTCACCACAGATCTCGTGGGGTTCTGCACGGTACAATGTTCAAACCAATTTAATTCTGAAATTCTTTCATAAAATATAAGACATAACCACTAGATAGTATTAGAGTAATTTTATTGATTTTTTTGTGTGTTTTTACCTGGGCATCTCTTCTCATTGCAGCGTCTAAGGTCAGCTTTGTCACCAATGCAGGGTTCTCCACCGAAGAATGGTCCCTCGCATACCCTCTGCCTCTGCTGGCTACCACCTCCACATGTCTTACTGCAGCTGGTCCAAGAGCTCCAGGAGAGCCATCTCCCGTCCACTACGAGGTCAAAACAAAAGACGTCTAACTTCTGAATCTGTTACGCATGTTAATTACACTTTATTACAATGGAATAAGATATCGTAACCATTATTTCTCCATGGTGTGTACATACCTGGACAATCTCTGAGAAAGCAGGTGTTGGTTTCACGCCAGTCTCCACGGCACTCGGAGCCGCCATACGATGGGCCATTGCACTCACGCGTACGCTGCATGGTTCCATTGGAGCAAGAGGCAGAGCAGGGAGTCCATGCAGACCATTCGTTCCAGGAACCGTCAACTACAGAGAGGATTTCAATGTCAGAATCTGCTTCATAGCTTATTTCCACTTAGTAGTGTTTGATAGAAGAGGCATTTCTGAATTATTATTTGTTTTTTACTGTTGGTTCTGTGAAAAGCATTGTGTTAACGTATTGCTTGACCGTCTCACCCGAGTGCAAGAGAATTCCCAAGAGAACACTAATGGTTCCCTAAGCACCACCTTTGTAATTACCCAATATGTCTTATCACTTAATGCTCAAGTACAGTTATTTCTGGTTAAAACATAAAACATCCAATAATCATCCAATTCTCTATAAAATAATAGACTAAACCAGTCATATGACAGTTTATGTTCTGGTTCAGGAACTGTGGACTATCGCCATCTGGTGTTCAAAGTCTAAACAACACGTGAGATTCTGTAAACCTGTCTGGAACTACAGAAAGATTTATTTCTGTGGATTCTAAAAAATTAAACTGTTTTTACTTCCAAATCCTTGAGTATTAGTTCTAAACCTCGCAGTAGCTACTAACCAGGGCAGACGGCAATGTTGCAGAATTTGGTCTGTTTTCTAGGCCCAGTGCATGGTTCTCCTCCATTGTTGGGTGGCTTGCACACACGGACACGGTCACGGTAGCCACGACCACAAGTAGATGAACACAGGCTCCATGGTGCCCACTCGTCCCAGGCTCCGTTCACTTTTTTGAGGGGGAAAAGTGATCTTAATACTAGGTTCAGATTATATTAGGACCAAAGGTGTATTTACAGTAGTGCATGCATGTTTATATATGTATGTATATGTATATGTACCTGGGCAGACTACAGAGTTGTTGCAGGGTCTGTTTTCTCTCAGGGGGCCAACACACATCACGCTGTTTCCAGATGTGAGGCAGTTGCGTACGCGACTCTGCCAGCCCTCACCACAGCTAACTGAACAGGGGCTCCATGAAGCCCACTGATCCTGAACACCATCTATAACCCGAGATTTTCATTAAAACAACATTCTGGATAAAATTTGTGACTTAAAAAAAAAAAACTTGGTTAAATCTGGTTACCGGATTGAGGAATTGTAATCTCATCTCCGCTGTCTCTCCTCAAGCCGATGATGGAACGCAGACCCTGGCTACGCTGGCGCATTTTACCTGCTCAGATAGACATTTAACTTTAATTAGCCACAACTCCATTTGTCATTCACAATATCTGTTTCTTTTTATTGACACTTATTCTCACCAATGCAGGGTTGGGGGTTGCAAGCTCTGGCCTCTTCAACCACACCCTCACAGATGCCATCTTCGGGTTGGCAAGCTCTGCTGCGCACCTGGACACCGCCTCCACACTCGTTGCTGCACTCAGACCAACGGCTCCAACCAGCCCAACCCTCTGCAATTAGACAAGGACATATTTGTACTCTTTAGAATGTTTGTCATCACAGGTCATTAAGAAGAAACTTCTTATTTAAGGCACAGGATCACAATCCTGGTCCTGCATTTTTTCTCTGCGTTAACCCACCCACTTCAACTCGGGATGTCCTGTACATTTGTTAAAATGAGGTGTGTTAGAAGAGTGAACGGTCGAAAATGTGCAGGATGGAGTGTTCTCCAGGATCAGGTTTAAGGTTTAATATGAGCACTAAAGTATATAAAAAAAAAAGTTTAACAGAATTTAAATATATGACTAACAAGATTCACATTACTGCCACCTGGTGGAGTGCATTATGAACTAAAACCTGCCACTGTTTTTTTTTTCTTTCAGTTTTTCTCAGTGGGTACAAGGTTTCGGCGGCTGCATTGGCATTTGTCCCCCCCAAAAAAACAAAATGTATCATGACTTCAGGTTAGGAGTCAATAAATCTAAACAGCTCTGACATTACAGAGACAGTTAAACTTTTCTGTAGACGCCGATTGCAAAACAGAAGGCTTTGAGTACAAAATGCCAGCGCGCCGCATGAGAAAACAGATTGAATAGGGTTTCAGCACCTGCGGTGCTGTATGCGTGCCGTATCACAGGAGAACGGCGGGTTACTAAGGCAACCACAAGTGGGTGCATCGATTGCCTTCCCCTCCCTAGTGGTAGAGGCATTGTGTGAACATCGCCTCTTTGCTTCATCTCACTAACGCCTCAATTTTCTTCAATCTCACACACACCTGCTTGGCGCCACATCAGGGCAGAACGACTTTCACCGCCACTTCAATAGCAGGTTTTTAAACCTGGTGAGATGTTGGGAGGGGGTGAAACTCTGTTTCAACTCTGAACAACTTTATTGTTCAACTTGCCTCTAGGTTTTCTTATTATGATCCAAGAGCACAGAATGTTCTGCAAGAAAGATCTTTTGGGTTCGTAGATGTGAACATGTGTTTCAAATCAATATTTCCATGAAAGCAAAATTGTGCCTAGGTGTAATTTGTTGCTTTCTCCTGCAGGTGGTGATATTGCAAACCTATGTTATTCTTTTTAAAGTTACAGCTAACAAACATGAATGCCATTAGGGCACTCAAAAACACACTCTTGAAACACTAGACACACACAAACTTACTCATGATCTCGGCATCTCTGTTGTTGTCTCTGATGTTGGCTGTGCATTTCTCCATGTACACTCCACCCCTGTAGCACCCGCCTGGTCTCCTCTTGGGTGGCTCCCAGCACTGGCATGGAGTGGCCATAATTCCACAGGGGTTTCCTTGGAAGCTGGTCGTCAGACAATCTTCAAGCCACTTGCAAAGCATCTCACAGGCAGGCACGCTGGGGTTCCTCTTACCTACTACCAGGAACTCGGCACTGAACTGGCGGCCCTCATCATCATTTCCATCTTCTTCCACCATGAGCTCTGTCCCAATGCGGGGCACCACCTTCCTGAGCTGCAGGAACTGCTTGCTGGACTCAAGGTAGGCCACTGCAGACGTAGCATCACACAGGCGCACTACCTCGTCAAAGCTTTCCATGCCCAGGTAGGTTCGTGATGTTTCCAGGAATGAGTCGAACTGGAAGGTCTTGATCTGGCGGGGTGTGCAAGATTCGGTTGGCTTGGTGATCTTCATGTAGACGGTGTAGCGACGGGGGTCAGGATTCTGCAGGGTCCAAGAGCAAGGGGCTTCAGGAAGTGCAGTTTTGGATGAGAAGACACCAAAGAAGCGGCTTTGCTCAAGTGTAGCACAGGTGGCTGAGGCGGGTCCAGATGGCGTGGCAAAAGTCAGGTCGAGAAACATGCACAAGGCCAGAGAGAGGCCAGTGAACAAGCAGGGTTTCCACTCCATCTTCTCTCTTATAGAGGATGGATGGATTGGTACACTTGGTTGATCTAGACCTCTCTAGATTTCTCTTCCAATGTACTGAAGGTTTTTCTTATTTGAAAAACTTGTTTTAACTTCTGGGTTTCTTTGTGTTGCTTGTTTCTTCTAGACTAAAGTAGTCTGGACAGAGGGTTAAAAACTTCACTAGAATAAGGGGGCCATATCTGTCTGTAGCAGATCTGCAAAAAGAGGAAACAAACACAAATAACAAATGCAGTGTTAGAGGTTTTTCGATACAGGTCAAGTTGACTTTCACCATTGAGCGGGATTCATGACTCGAGGTCTCTGTGTCACTGGGCTTTTCTATAATATAATTAGCAGCTCAATAATTATACAACCTGCTGGAAAGCCACAGGCACATGATTAGCATTAGTGTGTGTTCATATGGGCTCATGCTGTCAGGATGGCCTTATTCAAATCACCATGGTGAAAAAAAAACCTGTCAGTAATTACACTGCGACTCTAATTACAGTGCTTTCACAGCATGCTTTTCTTGCGCTCACTCTTTGCCTTGTTTTCTCTCAATCTCACACTCCTGCCCACGCTCCAACACGCGGTCTGGCCGCTTGCGTCAAACTGACGTGCACCAAGATTCTGCTTATGTCCACGTCAGGCCTGCGTCGCCTGGATACACAGAGTTTCTGCAGTTTTGAGAAAATCAGCAGGAACTCTCACTCTCTATGCCAAAATAAGTTGACAACAGGGAGTGCATCTTGTATTTGCAGTTTGCAAGAGCAACAAAAAAAGTTTCTAAGCTGACTTTTCAGTCTAACATGATCTACAGACATCCATCTTGTAGGGTTGAAGAACATCAAAACAATATTGTAACCAATTAACGTGTTTCAAAATGTACCTTGTTTTCATGGCTAAGTCTAACAAGGTGTCCTGGTGTAACATTCTCTGAGACACCTTTCTTCCTGGTTCTCTGGTTGTCAAGGAGACTCTATAAGTGCTCAGGCTAATCTTTTCTGAAGGTCAAACCTCTTCACTTTCCAAGCATTCCTCGCTCCCTTGCAAAAGTAGGAGGAGAGAAGCATGAGACGTGTGAGGGGCGAGATCTCTCCGGAGTAGCCGGAAGTTTTGTTGCTCCTTCTTTTCTGCTTTCTTGCAGGCATGAAAATCAGAAAGGGATGCATTCAAGCTCCACGTAGTGCAAAAGCAAGAATGCATGGAGGAATAAAAGAAAGGTGCACATGATTCTTGCTCTAGCTCCCCTTGTTGGTATAACACCTCACAGTTTTATCTTTTTTGTCTCTTCCTCTGTTCTACTTACCTTTTCCTCTCCATATATTAAATGTATAACAGAGTAAGTATCATGCACTGAGTATTACAGGACAATTTATGTCTCTTTCTGTGTTGTTAGATTGCTCCATCAGTTCTCATGGAGCTCTCCCCCTCTTCCAGCCGGCTCTTGCCATCTATTGAATCTTGCACACCGGAAGCTGCTAAAAGCAAAATTGAGAGTCCTAAAAGTCTCTCTTGTTCCCCTTCCCTCTCGCTCTCCCTCCTTCCTCTTCCCCTCCCTCATCCTCCCTCATCCTCCCTGCCTCGTTACTGAAAGGCAGACTGCAATTAGCTGTTTCATCTGTAGATGATTTTTTTTTTTTTACATTTTTTTTATTCAAGTACAGGCATAACCACAGGGGGAAAAAACATGGACAGAAAGTGGAGCTAGACGGATACGGATGCTGGGAGATAATTTATGCTGATCTGCTCCTGGTTCGAGTGGCACTTACGCAGCTTGAGGCTGATTATCGTGGATGCATCTCGTCCATGTAACCCTCTCACCACCGACATACTTGAGTTATAGTCACATGGACTTACAGATCAGTCCCAGGTCTAGAGATATGATTTGTGCAGCTGGACTATTGTGGCATTGATGCTGTCCAAACACACACATCACTGCCAAGGGCTTTTTCTGACACACTAAGAGAAGATGATTCAGCCGTTTCCATAGAAACTACAAAGCTCTTGCCAAGCGTGCAGCAAGACCGCATGCTACACTTTCATAACTATCAGCACAATGTCTGATCTTTAAATTTAAGAAGAGGGAATTATTTTCCCCAAATGTTTACAGCATTATTTCTAAATAAATCAAGGGCTTTAGAGAATAAGTACATAAAATGTTTTTGCTACTATATGCAACATGTTTGTTACTAGACAGGAGAAGAAACATGCCTTAGGGTTTTATGTATGATTTAAGAGAGATGAAGGCACAACAAATGCATTGCTTCTTCATCTCGCTTTTCCTTCCTCTGACACAGTTAGCCTTCTGTTTTCCTCAGGCACTTGTTAGAGGAAAAAAATACACACATTCGGGTTTTAGGTTCTGTGCAGACACATGCATGCACACATACAGTACATAAAAAAACAAACAACTACATTGCAAACATTTCCCTGAACACTTTAACACAAATTTGGCAGTACACCAAAACAGATATACAACTGTATGTATGTGCACAATGAGTGTGTGTGTGTGTGGGTCTGTGTCCGAGGTTGTATTAGATAGTCTTATTAAATGCATGCAGAAATACTTTGATCATGCAGGTTCCCACACTGTCCACTCAGCACAGATATACGCACACACACACGCACACATGTGCGAACAAAACGTCGTTTGAGACACCAAACAGAGAGAGACTGTTTGAATCAGTCGGGTTGCTGTGGAGATAGAAGTGCGCACACAAGAAGTATTTGTGTATGCAGGTGATGACAGACAGGAAGTCTCCAAGATTTGACCATATATGTTCGATGGATAATTGTTTACTTCACTTTGTATGCATGAATTGCTTGACCGATCTCAATCAAAAGCTTTAAATCCAAGACACTTGACATTTTATTTAGTTTAATTTAAAATTAATAAAAAAAATCTTATTCATGATTGCACACTAAATACTAATATGCCAGAATGAGGATTTCCTAAAGACTATATCCATGCTGTGATTTCTTTTTCTTTTTTTTTAATATACAGGTATCTGTAAAAACGTGTAAAAAGCTGACCAAGAAAAGGGTGCACGTTTGCGCGTGGGTACGAGTCTCTCAGGCGTGATTAGTCGAAGCCAGATAAACCATGCTGAAACATGCAAACAAAATGTCAAGCAATTCCTTAACTTTTAGGACATTATGAACATTTTAATTAATAAGATTAACGTTTAAAAACAGTGCTTTATTAATAATGAAAAGGTAATGTTTTCCACGCCTTGTTCACCTGCCTTGTTAGGTAGATCAGTTTGAAGCATTGCTGCTTACTCCAAACAGTTGCGCATCAAATGCGCACTTCAAGCTCCATGCATTCTCAATCATGTTGCATAGAAAACACGTTGAATTTTAGAGAAAATTAATGAAAAAATGTATGCAGAAATGCGTTTGGTTCACGCACAGAAATGCTACTACATTCTTAACAAAAAAGCAAAAATAAAATGTCAGAACCAGGGGCAGCGACTGACTGGGACGTTTCAGAACCAAGGACAGCGACTGACTGGCGCCTTTCAGCACCAGGGAAAGCGACTGAACGGCACAGATTCTGGCGCGCGCTTGAGCTCTGCGCACGTGGCAGCGCATCGGAACGCTTTGAACTTGCAACCATGACGCGATGCATCCCGAAGTTCCAATCAGCTCTCAAACGCAACACTAGCTTTCACAAAGTGCTCTCATATGCTGCAGATACGCACAACACAGAAAGACATTGCATGCAAACAGAAGAACAAGCATCGTACGATACACTGCATCTTCATCACCATCATCATCATCACCATCATCACTGTCATCATGACCATCATAGCTACCTTTAAACTTATGCGTGTCTTCGATAGGGTCTCTCTATCCACAGGTTTCTCACCGCCTGGAAATCTTCTCCGCTCCCGCTTTCTTCAAACTCGATCCCTGTCAGGTGAAGTTGAAGGAAAAGTTGGGGGCAGGAAAAAGAAAAAAGAAAGGCGGCTGAGAAGCAGCTATGCTTCTCGGCTTGTTCTTTCGTTCTTTGCAGACCGATTCCAAGTTTCAGTGCAGTCCACTTCCACAAGCAATAAACGGAAATTTAAGCGACTCTGACCAAACTCCAGAGAGTTTAACTACCAACTCTTTGCCTGTTAGACTTCTGTTGTCCCCGCTGTCAGAAAGCAAGACGAGCTTCTCTTCTCTTCTCTTCTCTTCTCTTCTCTTCTCTGCTCTATCTCTATCTCTTGTCTTCCTTTGCAAGATCTAACAGCTCCTGTCGTCTTTGTTGGTACTTTTACTCCCGGCTTCGGAGTCTTCTTGCTTGTGGGTCTTAATGCACTGCAAGTGGTTCAGTCTCGGTGTGCCTCGTGGCCTCGTCTTCCAGGATTTATATGCTCCCCCGCCCCCCCGCGCGGAGAGTCGGAGTCTTTGCGTGGACGAAGTGAATGAGACAGCATGAGGAGGGAGGGAGGGAGGGAGAGAGAGAGAGAGAGAGAGCGGGGGAGCTGTGCGTGTGCGTGCGTGTGTATGTGCTCTGTGAGAGAGAGAGAGAGAGAGAGAGAGAGAGAGAAATGGGGAGGGGAGGTAGCAGTGGAAAGACGGAGAACAACTACGCACACACGAACGCTGGGGACCGGAAAGAAGACATCACGGCGGAGTGTGGATCATTACATCACCTACTGACCGCCGTGATTGAGCGGCGCAGCGCATAACAAGATGAAGCGTACCGTCATATGGTCACAAACAATGCGCAAACAAGGAGGGCAAGCGTGTACAAGTGTGTGTGTGTGTGTGTGTGTGTGTGTGTGTGTTAAAACAAAAGCACCTAACGTGATAACGTGACAACGTCAGAGTGATCGCACCGGCACGTGCTGAACGAGCCAGGCACGCGGGATAGAGTAAAGAACACTTCGGAGATATTTATTATTATTATTATTATTATTATTATTATTAAAAGGGGTCATAGTAAGTGTCATCATATTCATGAGGTGCGCGTATTCATACACAAACTCGCCACGCATACACACACACACACACACACACACACAGACACACACACTTGGGTTTGCACGAAACAGGAGCGCGCACGGTTGATGGGAAGGTGGGGGGGAGGAGGGGGGGGGTGTATCAGAGTACTGTGGGCGGCTTTGGGATGCGCCTCGAGCGCGCGCACCAAACGGCCACATGGAGGACACGCACCGAACGAGGGCGTTCCAGAGCCTTCCAGGTTACATCTGCTCCCCTGCCTGGAGGAGACAGCCGAGAGAGAGAGAGAGAGAGAGAGAGACCTCGGCACACGGAGTTAGTCAACGTTACGTAAAGATATCCGAGCTCCAGGGATGATATGATCACGTAGTCATCTATAATCTATATTTACAAACACCACACACAGTCGGTGCAACAGCACAGGCTTCCCCTGTCGCCTTCCGTCATGAGCTGTGGTCATGTATGGTGGGACTTGTTACTCGTGGGGGTCTCCACACACACACACACGCGCGCACGCACTCACACTTCACACTCACACACTCCAGACCACGTAAGAGAGCAGATGGAAACAGAAAGCAGAGTTGTCCACAGAATTGTGTTGATTTGTGTGTATGCTGTACAGTATGTGTGTGCTCCCATCCAAACCCCTCCACTCTACCTTCTGGTCTTAAGGCGAAGGAAGTGTGATTAATACTGTATGTTTGTGTGATGTTACTCATCCGGAAGCACCGGAGCCACAGCGCAGGTAGGGAAGCCTGTCAGGCCAGTCCATCTCTCTCTCTCTCTCTGTCTATGACTCAAGGATAAATTACAGAAGTCTGCTTTCAAGTCACCACGTGAATGGCAGAACACACGAGCTGATGTCATAGGTAGCAGTAATCAGTTATTCAAAAATCCTTCTGTTCCTAATGCACCTAAGTTTAACTCAGAGAGTCCAATAGGACAAAGTGTTTTCTATGGCCTTCTCATATATATATATATATATATATATATATATATATATATATATATATATATATATATATATATATATATATATATATATATATATATATATATATATATATTAGATGACTTTTGACTGTTCCTTTTCCCAGTGTTCATAACTGTTAGATTTACATCACAGATATAGATGTGTGTGTGGTGGTGGTGTATATGTATATATATATATATATATATATACATACAGGGGGCCAGGGGTAGCTCAGTGGTTAAGGCACAGGACTACGGTTCGGAAGATCCCAGGTTCAAACTCCACAACCACCAAGTTGCCACTGTTGGGCCTTAACCCTCAACTGCTCAAATGTATAATAAGATAAAAAACAAAATGTAAGTCGCTCTGGATAAGAGCGTCTGCCAACTGCCTAAATGTAATGAACTCTTTTACGTTTTTTATTATTATTATTATTATTATTTTATTTAATTTTTTTAATTTTTTTCTTTTCAACCCAAGTAAGCGCTTTATCCCAATCACTGTGGTGGTGAATCCAGATCCTGTCACAAAAACTCTGGACACAGTCTGAGCACGCTTTCACACACGTTCTCACCCACACACAGTCCAGCATTACCAATCCACCTACTTGCAGGCGGAGACAGGAGGAAACCCACACAAAACACAAGGAGAGGACATGCACAGAAACATCCACACAAACAATCCCCACTGAGCTCAGGATTGAACCAGCGAACCTGGAGCTGTGAACATCAATATTATAAGAAACACAAAGTAAATACCTTTAAATTTATTTTTCTTCAAACACATAGTGAAACAGAGTTCATAAAAAACTGCTTATTTTGATAGACAAATATTATATATACTGAGCTTTATGTTATTAATTGTAATATTTCACACTTTTTACATTAGCAGGATTTCGTCTGTATACTCCAGTTTCCTTCCACTGTCCAAAAACATAGAGAATAGGTTATTTGGCCTTCCCAAACTGCTCCAGTAGTGTGTGTGTGTGGGTGCCCTGCGATGAGTTGGCACCCTATCAAGGGGTACCTTGCCTTGTGCCCTAAGCCTGCTGGGATAGGCCATATCATATCATATAATAATGTCAATTAGCCTAACCTGCATATCTTTGGACTGTGGGAGGAAACTGGAGTATTCGGAGGAAACCCACCCAGGGAGAACAGGCAAACTCCATGCGCACAGAGACGGGAATCGAGCCTGGCCGGGAATTGAACCCGGACCCTGGAGGTGCAAGGCGATATCTATCTATCTATCTATCTATCTATCTATCTATCTATCTAAAATAATTGTGTGTGTGTATGTCTGTGTATGTGTGGGTTTTACAAAGTCTGTGCTGCCAAGCTTGTTAGACCCGAGATCTCTTGTTTCCCCTTGCCTTTGAATCCCTTTATGACACCCTTACAAACACAAACCAAAAGAAAGGAAGGAGAAGTAACAGGCAATAGAGTGCAAAGCTCATTCAGGTGTGAGTAAGTTTTCTCAACGATGCACATGCGAGACTGGTCTTAGCAGAGCTCTGAGGGTAATAGAAGTGATGCTATCATCAGCCGCAGGAACCTGAGGGACTCATTTATCCAATCTTGCATGGAACAAGTTTCGATTCCATGCGTAAGAAACAAAAGAACAGCACGATGACACTGGCACATAACCACACACATACGCACAACTGTGCGCAATGGGCGCTAATAAATCCCACCTAGTTGTAAATTGCTCTGTGCATGACCAAGCTCATTTGCCTAATTAAGCTCCCCTAATTGTCATATACAGTAAGAAATATCCCCAAGATGCTCCTTGTGTTGCTGATAATGATGTAGAGATTATGTTGAAGTTTTATTCATCACAGATGGCAGCATCAACACAAAATTACATTACATTTGTTACCTGTTAAATGAGATTAAAAGGAACAGTTACTTCTTAGTAACTTTATAAGTCACATCCTATGTGGAGATGTGCATGTGTATAGTGTAGGTACCAATTGATGCCTTTGTATGGTTGATAAATGTGACCCTAGGAGTGTGTGTGTGTGTGTGTTTGTGTGTGTGAGTGTGTGTGTGGGTTATATGGTAATATGATAATATTATGAATATTATTTTAATATAACATACATCATACAATTTTTCTTTTTCTGAAGTGTATATAATGTTTACACTGTAAGCTCTGTAGTTATAGAATAGTATCATGAATCTCAAGGATAAAGAGTCTTGAATTGTTAAATAGTTAGGGGTAGCTTGGTAGTTAAGTCATTGAGCTACTGGTTGGACGGTCCAATCTGAGAAACTCAGATGTATAATGAGACTTGAATCATACACAAAGAGAGGTTTCATAGTGCAGTATTCCTCTGTATACTGATTTTCCCTCCTTCTCAGGGTCTCTACATTAGATCATTTAAATTGATTTGCCACAGGTTTTAGCAGGATGCCCTTCCTGTCAAAAACACCCATTATCTCCAGGCTTGGGACTAGCACTGCATCTTAGTGGCTTGGTATTATATATATGTGCCTATGTGATTAGACCCAACAGTGGCTACTTGGTGGTGGTTGGGCTCAAACCCATGACCAACCAATCAATAACTGAAAGTCACAACTGTCTGAGCCACTACTGCCCCATGCGTCTGTTTACTGTATATGTACAATATTGTCCAAGTTCTATTTATCCATACGTTCATTTTATATATGCTTATAATAAGTACATTGGTATTCTGGATGGGTGTACACACACACACATGCATGCACACACCCTACAGACAAGCATACAGAAACACATAATTTGTTCCTAGAGTTCAAATTACATGGCACTTCTGTGGAGTAAAACTACTGTGTTTGTATGGAAACAGAATTTAAAATTGCACTAACTTGCCTTTATGGGTTTGAAGAGTGTTTCCCTCACAGTGGTGTTAATCATCTTCCACATTCACATATTAACCATTCCACTTGCTGGAAAGTTGATAACTAGCCTGAGAGCGGTACTAATATTCACACAGCAAATGCTCAAGTCTGATTGGCTGGCATGAGTTTGTTATGTAAGTTAGAAAACATGATGTGTCATTTTACTGATTGGGTACCAGATAATTTTACCAGTCAAAAATTTTGTTTATTTCCTGAATAAGCACCCCCTCCCCCCATCCAAAAAAAAGTGTTTTATTCCTCTTACACCAATTAAATATTTTTTTAAATGTAACCATACAGTACAGGGTGTGACAGTGGCTTAGTGGTTAGCACTGTTGCCTTGCACATACAGTGTCCGGGTTAAATTCCTGCCTGTGTGTGCATGGAGGTTTTACCGTGCTTGGTGGGTTTCCTCTGGGTACTCCGGTATCCTCCTACAGTCCAAAGGGATGTAAATTAGGCAAATTCACTTAGCCCAAATTGCTCATACTGTGTGAATCAATGTGTGTAAGTGAGTGTACAGTATGTGTGTGCGTTATGATAGATTGGCACCCTGTCCAGGGTGTACTCCGTCTTGTGCTCTAAGTCTCCTGGAATAGGCTCTAGGCCCCCCACGACACTTTATACGTGTCATAGCGGTATAGACTATAAGTGAGTGGGTGAGTGATTGAGTGTAACTACACATATGAGTAACAATTTACGTAATGGTAGCTACTGTATGTTTCACTGTTTCACCGCTGGGAAAAAAAAAACATGGATTGATAAAGGAATGAAGGAGGTTTGAGCTACAATTCAAGACAAACAAAGGACAATAACGCCTCTGAGACAAGACCATAGCAAAAATCATGCATGTGTGTGTTTTTGTGTGTGCTTGTGTGTGGGCAGGGATATAAAAGGAAAATCACATACAAAGCCTACATTGTTTTTTAATATTTAAAAGATAAGTAGACAAGCTAAAAGTGAAATAATACCTGTCAATGTTTTCTAATCTAAGAAAATCCAAGAAAATAAAAGACTTTTCGATCAATCACACTTCTTCAGCTCCGTCTTTGCTGTTATTTTCAGATATAAACACAATTCAATAATTGGTATTCCTTACATTTTCGATGACCTCGTAATTCCTCACCTACTTCCCTAATTAACTTTCTAGCCAAAAAAACAAATCATTCATTAGAATCAGACATCATTAGCATTATCTCAGAGATGGTCCAGAGTAGATGAGCTGAGAAAAGGCCTAGAGGGGGCAGAGGCCTTGGAAATTCTTAATTACTGCAATTACTCTCTCTGCATCATCACAGAGCTAAATAAAGCTGCTTTTTTTACTCATTCTAAGAGACAGACACAATGAGGAAGAAGATCTTAATTTAGAAGAAATGCCTACGCTGGTGTCAGTTGATTGTACTGTATGTGGGATATTTCCATCATCAGTGGTAATTAATCTGACTGTCGGGCAGGTACTGTATTTTAAAAGTACGCCAAAATCCAGTGCTTTATATTTTACAGCGTGTTATATAGTACAGAAATGTCTTGACTGTTTTTATTGAATCAAGTTACTGCATTTCTATATTTCTGACACGATAGATTTTTCTCTGCAGGTGGTCGACAGGTGGTTGGAATTGTTTTCATCATGACTACACATTGGAATGGCTGACCCAAAATGGCTTGGATATTTGAATCAAAGCTATTAAAGCCAGCTTTTCACCCAATTTCCTCCTCTCATTTAGTCTTGAAGGAGAAATAAGTGTATTGGTATCACTGTAAACCCTAATGCTTAAAGTAATTAATAATATTGAGTACTGCTAACTTAAATAATTACAATTAGTTAAAATTAATAGACCTTGATGAGTATTTAGAACTTTTTGGTATTTATGAGTTTGGAGAAATTACACTTTTTAAGTTAGCTGAACAAATTTGATATTTTAAGTATCTGTAAGTACTTAAGTAACAGTAACTGTCACCTTAAAGTTCGACCAACTCAAAATCTTTCAGACTAGCGATTTTGTGTCTGACGTCATCAGGGCAATAGGGCACTGATGTTTCGCCTGCCATGAGAAACGCCCGGGTAGATTCCCAACAACTGGATGAAGTGCCTGTCCCAAGCCCAGATTAAACGGGAGGGTTGTGTCAGGAAGGGCATCTTCTATTAAATAGTATGAGTTAGGCTACTCAATAATGTAAGTAAAGAACGATTAAACCTCATAGTTCGTTTACTTAAAACTGGAAACATCATTACTTAAAACATTTTATGTAACTGATTACCTCAAATATTTTGAGTTTTGCCAACTTATTTGGGTTTACAGTGTATTAGGAATATATTACCTAACAGACACCTAAGGAGAAATAGAGTGAGAGAGAGAGAGAGAGAGAGAGCAGAGCTAATTATGCTCTCTTGATCTTCTGGGCATTGTAGTCATCATCATGACCATCAGGAACCATAGTTCAGATGCTCTATGCTTAAGGATTTCACTCTACAAGTAATTATAATGGTATGACAAAGCTGGTATATTGGTAATTTATTTTCCATATAAACACATACACACACACAAATGCTGAAACTTCTTGAAATGTCAGTGGTACATTAGATAAAGACAAGCACTCAAACAGCTGCAGGCACTTTTTTTGCTTACTCTATTATATTAACAAACCCACACATACATATACACACTAGCACACACTAGCACACACAGCCATAATCACAGGTACATGTACAGCCCTCAGTGTCAGCTCAGTAGATTAGAAGCACGCCCACAACACTCCACTGCAAATCGCATTATGAACATAAGAGCATCAGTAGCACAAAACAAAGCACAGTCACCTCATCAGCATGTCAGAGTCTGCCTAGCAAATGCACATCAAGTTGAGACACACAGAGACATATACATGCACTTGCATTATCAGTGTAATTTGCACCTTAGACATTCAGTGAAACTCCAGATGAGAAATGACTATCAGACCCTAGCTTTATCTGAATATAGAGTTTACTTTATAGGAAAATTGGTAAAATTGAGGCAGGGGGCACATTGTGATTCAGCAGTAGAATGGAGCTCAAACTGAGACAGTGTTTTGTCTCTGTAGGTCAGTATTTTGTCTCTCCTTAGGCAGGGTGACTGTTGTGTTTGTGTGAGTCTGTCCTTTCCTGAAGATGTGCATCACCGCATTTGGCCTCTAGAGGGAGCTGATTGTGCCACCCATTAGGAGAAAGAAAACATGCTTTATTTCACAAGGACCTCCACATAAGCTTTAAATGATATATTGTGACCTTTCTGATTTTCTTTAAATTTTTCCAAAAGGACTTGTTGGTTGCCATGACTTGTCCTTTCAGAGAGTTTATTTATAACAAAAACCAGGTCAACTCGCCAGCTGGCTTTGATACAACAATCACCATGAAACAGCAAACTTCCACGAGCGACAGATCACAGAGGGCATGACCGAACCCAAAGAGAGGAAGATAGACAACTGTTGAAAAGGGAGATGAAGGGACACATTCAGCACAATCCAAACATTCTAGGCTGTGATACACAGATTGAAAAACTGGAATTCTGAGGTCAGGCTTTGAAAAGTTTACTGACGATGATGAATCAGGGAGCCAACATGGTTAAATAGCTGCACAATTGGGGTTAAGGTTTATGTCAAGGATGTGAAGTAAATACTGTGTGGATCAACTGGTTAGAAAAGAGGCACATAAATAAAAGAAGTGCTGCTAGATGTTTAGAGAAAGCTAGGTGAAGAAACAAGGAGGTGACTAGCGTGGGTCTGCTTTTGGTGACTCAGCTAGATGAGATGTAGAGAGGAGGAATGGAGGGAGACATGCAGAGGTAAAAAAGCGGTAGAGAGAAAGGAAAGGAGTGCCCATGGAGTACAAAACCTAACAATCCTCTCCAGCCTACGCATCGTCAAGAGTTCTGGGAGAGTTCCCTTCCACTGGGTACCCCGTTTTTTGTGGAGGCTGAACAGGGCCAACAAGCTAAGAAGAATACTAGAGCCAAAACACGTAATCATGATTGCTGAATCCTAGACTATAAATACCAAGTTGAATGGAGTGCAGTAGGCAGGACTGTGTGGGTGCGTTCACACTTAGCCACCCCTGCTAAACACTGCTCTTGCTCCTAAACTTTCGCCTAAAACAGTCTACAGCTTCGAGTTCTAGTGAGTGATTAGATTTCATAAAGTTATATTGCATAAATGTATGTATTCTTGCCTGTTTTTTGGCTGTATTTGTATCATTTCTATCCTGAGACAAATGCAATGGTAGCAAAGAAAAACTGTATCAAGCATGACAAAAAGACCTTAAAGAGGAGATGACTGCAAAAAGAAACAAAATAAAACAAAAACTGTTCTTTGAGTGATACCCAGAAAATTTGGGTTTAATAAACACTCATGTTCTATACCGCTTTACCCTGTATGCAGGGTCACAGGAGGCTTAGGGCACGAGGCAGGGTACACCCTGGACAGGGTGCCAATCCATCGCAGGGCACACACACACTACAGGCAAATTTGGGAACACCAATTAGCCTAACCTGCATATCTTTGGACTGTGGGATGAAACCGGAGTACCCGGAGGAAACCCACCAAGCACGGGAAGAACATGCCGGGAATCGAGCCTGGCCGGGAATCAAACCCGGACCCTGGAGGTGCAAGGCGACAGTGCTAACCACTACACCACCGTGCCGCCTGGGTTTAATTATTTTCTTGATTATTCTTTATTATGATTATTCTTTTCAGTAATTGCCATAATGTCCTTCTACCATAATGCTATCACTGAAAGCTTCCATATAACATGACATGTAGACATTTCCATTAGGGTTCACCTAGGCTCAATTTTCAGTCCTCTTCAGGTTTTTATCCCCTCTATAGTCATTTTCTTAGAGATGCCGACATATGGCTTTTCATACCATAATTATGCTGATGACACTCAAATGATCTCCTTTACATCTTATTATCAGACAGCCATGTTACTTGTCTTGTTACATGTAACTGTATCTTGTCATTATCTCTTCATGAATGACGGCACATGACTTCAAGCAGAATCCTGCAAAATTTTTTTGTCTTGACTTTGAAACCTATTTCTGCACATGTTGCAAACTTTAACTTAGAGTCTTTTCATTTGACCTTTTCTAGGTGACTCAGGAAGTTGTTCAGTCTGTCTTGGTCATGTTATCAAGCGACTATAACTACAGAGCAAGAAAGAAAAATTCTGAACAAAAACATTAATAACTTTCTCCCCGTGCTTGGTGGGTTTCCTCCGGGTACTCCGGTTTCCTCCCACAGTCCAAAGACCCGCAGATTAGACTAATTGGCATTCCCAAATTGACCGTAGTGTGTGAGTGAATGTGCGTATGTGTGTGTGCCCTGCGATGGATTGACACCCTGTCCAGGGTGTACCCCGCCTTGTGCCCTAAGATAGGCTGGGATAGGCTCCAGGCCCCCCGTGACCCTGTATATAAGGATAAAGCGGTATAGAAGATGAATGAATGAACATTAATAACTTACGAAGCAATATTGTGTCTAATTTATTTGTTTGTGCTTTGGTGAAAAATTCATTTTTAATACAGTATATGATGATAATGAAAATTTACCATAATTGAAATACTATTTCAACTCACTTCTTTACGAAGGCATTGAGGCTCCTTTCGCAAAAGAAGTTTCAAGAAGGCACTGAGAATGAACATAAATTACAAGATTATTTAAAACCAGAAGAGTCCACAGAAGGAATTTAACCATATTCTAATGAAAGTATAACATAGCACCGAAGCATCCAGTTCAAAACATCATACTGTAGAGACAGCATGTATACAGTATAATAATAAAGTGCTGCAGTAGCATGTACCATGCATTTATAAAACATCTATGACGTGACTTCCTTTTTTCTACTCAACCTCATATTTTTGTACTATCACAAAACAAAAACATGCTATTAATACACACAAGAAGATGCAAATGATGGAAGAAGGGAGATAGAAAAGTGGACTTCCTCCATTACTGTCAAGGAGATACTACCATGCTTCAGTACTCTTACTTGATCTTACTTTTACTTTAATTCAGTGATCAGGATTTTTAAGGATCTCAAAACAAAATCTTTGTCTAAGTAAGCCTTAGCATGAGCATTATGTAATAAGCATACAAAATATATCACTTTCATTCTCAGGGCATAAATTACTAGAAGCTCCATGTTCTGGCTGTTTTCTTACTTAAAGGGTTTTACAGTATGTTACTATATGAATGGGCTAATTACATTTTTCTGCAGAGGTGGAAATCTTGATCCATTTTCGAGAATAAAAAAGCTCTGTGGTCACATTTTTTCTTGTTTCCTATTTCTTAGGGTTGTGGCATTGGATCCTTTGATCTGCAATGATTTGGGACAGGCTTGGACACACTGGATACCCTTCCTGTCACAAACCATATTTTTTCCAAGCTTTGGACTGGCACTGCTATGGATGGGTATTATATACAGGCTAAGGGTCCATCAATGCCAATGTGGCAGTGGTGTCGCTTCCTCGACCCTCCAATCTGCAACCCAGAGCCTCGGGCACCTGAGTCACCGCTGTCCCATAGTTCTGTGGCTAGAATTACTGTTTTAAGTTGTACTGTACCATAAAAGCAGTTCCTGTGTGCAAAATATATGATTGAAATTGATGCCAGTTTAATCTGCTCACAAACGTTTTTATTACGAATTTATTATGTCCCCCAGGCTAGAAAGCAATTGAACTCTGCCTGCGTTGCTGCATAGAACTCCTACCAGCTCTTAAGTCAAAGATAAAGGCAATGTGTCATTCATTTGGCCCTGGAAATGATTAGTTTTGTTTTTTATTTCTGGAGCATCTCTACAAGCCTAATATTCAGCATGACAGAATTGACTCAAAGTGTAATGAAACTGACAATGTAGTTTGCCTACGGTGTTAATCCAACAAAACACAGTTATTAAATTATTTTTAGCCTTCACTGTCCATTTTATTCAATTCATTTTTTAAAATAATTTTATTTAATTCCATCAATCACCCCAACTTATTCGGACCCTCGGCCTCATTATAAAGACTCAACATTTACTGGTAAGCCTCATTATGATCAGGCTTGGGAAATATCATACTCTCACTTTGCTGTCAATCCCAGGGACATGAGGCAATTGTGGATGTCACTGAACTCATAAATGCAGAAGATGGTAGACAAACAGACCTGACATGGCATGTGCAGCAGTTTGAAAAGATGTGACAGCTGTCGGCACGTGTCTTGAAGGAAGCGTGTGACAGCCCTCACAGGAAAAGAATCAGCCAGAGCATTGTTCCATGGTGTCTTTCAATGGTTGAATAAATGCATTTCTTACTTTTTCTCAAAAGGTGAACAACTTGGAATAGAATAGAAGGTCAAATGTGCCAAACTGAAGAGAAAACGTGCACCATTTGCCCATTTCTTTAGATCAAACAAGTCTTTTGTAAAAGTTATGGTGATTGTTCCCCCTGTTGATTCACTTTGCCATTTCCAAAATTGTACGCTGTCTTCTGCTATCTGTGACTTGGTGTTCATGTTCTTGCTTCTGCTAACTTTGTGTCAGCCAGTTTTGATCAACTTCTTACGACCACTGGTTCACTGGTTTTTTGGCTGGATCTCTCTCTCTCTCTCTCTTTCTCTCTTCTACAATTTTATGATAGTCCAGAAGAGAACCAGATCCCACAATGGGAAATATTACCCTGGTATAGGTACAACTGTACTTTGGTACTTATTTGCTGATATTGTACTATGATACTGTACATGGCTCTACCATGGTACATATTTTGGTAGAATGGTACATCATGTACTATACAATACTATACATGTATTGTAATATGATACTGTGGAACACATACTAGGATACTGTGAAAGATATGTTATACATGTTTATTTACCATGATAGTAATATTTATATAGTATGGTACAATTGTATGTACAAAACTTTGCTTTTAGTTTTGAGAATAATAATTAAATGTCAATTTTAAATATAACTACACAGCTGTACTTTATGTAACATTAATTAAATGCCATAGTGTATGTTGAGTAATATTCTATAAAATAACTTGGTACTGCCTGTACTATACCATACAATACTTGTACTATATACCATACTATACTTTATGTACTATATATGTATAATATATGTATATGAATATATTAGATACCTGTTGAACGTTGGGAGCCACTGTGGTACCCAATAAGTACCATAGTATGAAATTATTATAGTACCATAGTACTACCTTTTTTCCATAGTACCATAGTATTACCATGGTACCCATTGAAGTGCCACAGTACAGTGCCTTCCCTCGTTCTCTATGAAGTCCTACGGTGCCTCCCGTGCTAAAAAGTCTCAAGTACCAGTATAGAACCATGGTATATTATTGTATGTACTACAGTATAACCTCTTATGGCTGGGTATTCCAGAGTTTTGTACATTTTCAGTTCTTAATGCTACATTTGTCTTTGAATCTTGTAAACTATCAATTTAAGCCAACATTTGAACTTTGCATATGCTTTAATATTCATATTCATATCATGCTTAGTAAACTGTGTATATAGTATAAGTTCTATGTTAGCTTGTATGCACATGTCGCTACATGTCGTACATAAATGTCATTCATGAGATATTTGCACTCTGTAAATACTGGATTAAATCTGTACCCATCATAGTTGCCTATAGCGGTGAGTGATATTTTCTCTTCTTTTTGACTGAGTGAAAACTGAGCTCATGATTCTTTTGTGTGCAACTCTTCTCCGACACTGTCAGCTGTCACACGCCCACGTCAAATGCTCTCTCTACCTACAATTTTTTTTGTGTTGAAGATGTAGGCAGCATTTTACCTACTTTACCACTTTGTTGCCTGCAGGACTAATTAACCATCTAAACAGTAATGACTGCCTGCTTTTAAGCTTGAGTGGGGGCATGCACTTGCAATTACATGAAACCGAATAAGATTTCAAGTACAATTCTTTCAACCATACAGTATATGAACTTGTGAACAGTTAATCACATGAAAGTCATGTGAAACAATCGTGTACATTACTGTGTGTGAGAATGTGTAAAAAAACAGTATGGTTAACTTTCACACCTGAATTATGTGATTATTAAAATTCATATGTGAAGAAAATAGCAAATTATTAATATTGCTCTCCCAAATTAGGGGCATCAGTGTGGGTGGGACTGACTACCTAGGGCCCTAATGGCAGGAGTGTCCCTAAAGCCTGAAATGCAAAGTGCAAGTTTAAGATCAAGGGAAAAGTGAGAAAGCTTATGAATAGAGCTCACAATTCTGTGCTGAACCTCTTTCCCAATTCACGAAGGTTTAATTTAAAGGCCAGACTTAGCATTCGTACATTTTCTCTTTAATTTAAACTGTTAGATTTTGACCCCTTGAGAGGGAACCTCATTCAAAGAGTAGGCACAGCACTTTGCTTTAAAGTACCATTCTAACAGCACGTGTATCAAAGAGAATGACATCTCTCACACTCATTTAAATTTGAGAAACGTTTTCATAAGATCAAGTCTGAGATGGAAGATGGAGAGTGAACATGGACGAGAAAAGGGAGAGAAGGAGAATGGTTATTTCTCCATCTGCCAGTGGACAAAACTCCTGAAATCTCCCAGAATCCTCCCCAACTGTCAGATTATTACTACTTAGACGTTTGTAAACACTGTTCTTCTACTTTCTTCACGTAAACACTAAACTTTAACCACATCAAGCTGGTTTGGAGGCATTTGAGGCATCAAAGCAATATGAGTGTTGAAAGCACTTCAAAGGTTTATTTGATTCAGTATTTCAAATTCAAATTCAAATTTTATTCGTAACATAAACAGTCATATGCAGTGAAATGCTTAAACAACTGCTCGTGACCTTAAAAAAAGATTATTAATAGGAAATAAATATGGAATAAAATAAGAAATAAAATAAAAACTTTAGCTAAGGAAAATATAGCTATAGAAGATAAAACAAAATATAAAATATAAGAAAAACCTAGCTGTACAAAAACATTTTTTTGTATAAATATAGTATTTATTACAAGTATAGTACAAGTATTTGTTGTAATAAAAGTAGAAAGTAGCATTAACTGATTGATTGGTTGATTGATTGATTGATTGATTGATTGATTGACATGAAATCACAGACAATCCATCAACCAGCTTTCTTTTTTTTTTTGGAAATTGAAGTAAACAAGAAGGGACCTGCAAAGAAAAGAACATGTTGAACTCGAATCGTAGCCCAGTGCCAGCACCTCTGAGGCAGCATCACTTCCTGCTGTGCCACCCTGCTGCCTGTGGCACTAATTATCGATTTTAACTATAATGACTGGTTGTTTCCAAGCATGATTTGTGCCATTTAATCGCTGTGATAACAAACCAACAACCATGATTTTCTAAATATATATCAATATTGAAATAGTGAAAAATGACCTCATTAAGAAGATTAAATATTTCATAAGCGACATAATGATTGCCACCAATCCATGATATTTTCTATTTACTTTTGCCCACTTTAGCTCCATTAGGGGAATTGGTGGAAACAAACAACAGGCCAAATATGAGTAATAGAAAGTCAGAACAACTCTTCGTTCAAAATATATAGATGTAAAAAATTATGTTATGTACCGACTCTGGCATAAAAGAACACAATGAATGAGCTGAGAGTTTCAGTCGAATGTCTCTCGGCCACGCTTATATAGCACTCGCTCTCTGTGCACGCTTCCGGTGTGTGAGTAGCCCTTGCTGTTGTGCATTTGGCACAGAGCGCGTTGATGTTGATGTGATTTTTAATTAAACAGCAATCTCATCTGATCTTAATTATCTTTCTATTATCAGCGATGGGAATAGTAGGTGGAAACATACACACACACACACACACACACACACACACACACACACACACACACACACACACACACACACGGATTTGTTCTACTATCTTTGTGAGGACTTTCTACTGAAAATATAACATGATTAACACAGCTTATTAACGTTTTACTTTGCTTAAATCTAACCCCAATCCTCAACCTCAGGAACCAGAAAGAAACCTCTTGACTTTGTTTCTTTTTTCGTTTTGTCTTTTGTTTTAATAATGAAAAGATGTTAACATGTCCTTATTATGTATTTTTATGATGTTTGTCCATATCCAACCCATTTCTCACATATTACAATACTGTATATAATATAGATTAAATCCAATAATTTTTTTTTACTGCAACAGGTTGCAAAATGCCTAAAGGTACCATAAATGTAATTTTTCTTTGCAACAACCACAGCAGCAACAACCTCGTTTCCCCTCTCGTCTGTTCCAACCATTCAGCATTCAGCATCACCAGTATAACTAATCACCAGCCTGATCATCTGTCATCATCTGCACCAGTTTCTCACTGGGTCATGTCTTAGGGAATTTCTTCATAATTTGTTGCCTAAAAGCCAGACTTAATTTTTATTTTTAATCATATAAAGCATTTAACTTAAGACATGAACCAGTGAGAAACAGGTGCAGATGATGAGAGATGATCAGGCCGGTGGTTAGTATACTGATGATGCTGAATGCTCAGTGGTTGGAACAGACGAGAGGGGAAATGAGGCTGCTGCTGTGTATGTTAGATAAACAAGCAGTTTTTAAATGGGATCTTTAAGACCTTTGCAGCCTGTGGAGACGGTTGAATTCTCCTTTCTGATTGGACAGAATGTGTCAGACGGTTAGACAAGTCATGCACTAGGCTATGATTCTGACTCCCATGAGTAAAGGTATGGTAAAGTCACACTATAATTTTTATAGCTTTTTCAAAAGACGTTTTTGTATAACGCCTGTGAGTGTGATGCTAAATGGGAAGATGAGTCAGTGTAGATTCATCTCTTTTGCACTGCAGTACTTGTCCTTCTGCACTGAAAACAGGGAGAAATAGGAGACCAAGTGGATAAAAAAAAAATTTTTTTTGCCCCTTTCTTTTTTGGCACCATCACTTCCGCAGCTCAGCGCATGAGAGAAAGGCTGCAGAGAAAGAGACAGACAGAAATGAGAGAGAGAGAGAGAGAGAGAGAGAGAGAGAGAGAGAGAGAGACAGATCTGTCGCATTGCTTTTCCAGTGTATTATAACTGACACACATAACAGTTGCACACACACAATGCGCCTTTATTTGAACTTGCTTCCGTTTTGCAAGACGTGCATTCTAACGCACATACTCTTTCTCTTTCTCTCTCTCTCTCTCTCTTTCTCTCTCTCTCGCTCTATCTCTCTCATTCACACACAGACACACACTAGACCTGAGCAGACAGCTGCACTTGATGTGCACTGTGTTCAGCATTCATAATGTGAGTTCCCATGACTGATTCCTCCTTATGTGTGTGTGTGCGTGTACGTGTGTGCACGTGTGCATATGTGTGTGTGACCTGCATACTGACCAATTCCACCTGTTGCTTTAGTGTCTCAGCGGCAGTGTCAACCATTTGACCTCGTGTCTGTCTATGCTTTATTACAGTCTATTCATCGCTGCCTGTTTTCTCTTGTTCCCTGTGAGGCTGCAGCACACACACACACACACACACACACAGATAGATATACGGTGTGAGTATGTTGGGAGAGCTGCACTGACTCATCATTGCACACCTCATCCTTTGCCGTTGCCCATATATGGACTGTCAGGAAGTCCATTTTCTCCAGCACCATTCTTTAGTTGAGTGCAAAGCTCTCTCTCTCTCTCTCTCTCTCTCTCTCTCTCTGTGTGCCAATACCTTTTGAGGAAACACATATACTAGACTTGCTGCAAAATGCTGGTATACATCATTGAGTGCCATTTACAGATATGCACAGTTTTTCCTCCTCCATGTAATCCATGCATCAGTACATTTTGAATGCAAATACAGTGAAAAACGTACGAGTGAAAAAAAAAAAAAAAAAAAAAATATATATATATATATATATATATTTACTATTATTTTTGGGTGGAGAACATTCTTAGTGCAGCAGAGAAAAATACCACCACAAATACACGAGCAACAAAGTGCATCTGTATCTATCCAAATGTATTTATCTGTATTCAAGTTTTAATCCAACGTTTTCCTCCTAATGTGGAAAGGTCTTCTTCTTCTATACCGCTTTATCCTGTATTTAGGGTCGCGGGGAGACTCAGGGCACGAGGACAGTGTGCCAATCCATCGCAGAGCACACACACCAATTAGCCTAATCTGCATGTCTTTGGACTGTGGGAGGAAACCGGAGTAGCCGGAGGAAACCCACCAAGCACGGGGAGAACATGCCGGGAATCGAGCCTGGCCGGGAATCGAACCCGGACCCTGGAAGTGCAGGGTTCTTTTTGCTTACTTTTGACTTGGACCCTGGATTTTGCCCATTATATGAAAAAAAAGGATAAAATGCATGAACCATCTAAAGACCAGAGAGCTGTATATAGAAGAAAAGCAAACCATTTTGATGCTGGGAAACTTGGAAGATTTATCTGAGCCTTTGCACAAGTTATATTTTGTTATTGTTAAGTTATATATTGGCTATTGGTGTAGCCAATACAACCATTTGGAACGTTCTTAAAAACAAAGAAACAACTAGTGCACCAATAAACAAAAATCAAATGATCAGCATGGGGGAAATTGGTAACAGTTGATGATAGAAACATTGTGAGGACACCAAAGACCCAAAACCAAAACATCAACAACAACCTCTATAGGACAAGTCTGAAATTATCACAATCCACAAAGCCATACTGGTATTAAAAAAAAAATATTCTGGTACCAAAATACCCTCTACCAAAGTCATGACAAGGTCAAAGTGTTGTAAGAGAATGAATCTGCTACAGTGTGATACAAAACATACAAACTCATTAGTCAAGCACAGTAGAGGGCGCTGTCATGGCTTGGGCTTGTATGGCTCACTACTCTTTAATGATTATGGGACTCATGAGGTTTATTGGGTTGCGTGCTTTGCTTGTTCAAAAAATATTAAGGGGGCTGTTCTAAACATGTCATTTTCTAAGTTGTTTAACATATCAGTATGTAAATAAACTAAAGGAAATTAAAGCTACTAAAGGAACCAAAATAGCATCCGAGGTAGCAGTATATCTATATATCTGTATATTCTCTCTATATGCATATCTTATATACAGTACAGAATCATTCAAACATGTTCCATGCTTCATGATTCACTCATTACGTGTATTTATAATCTATGCTGCCAGACTTGAGCAAGGTCAGTAAGACAGATAAAGAAACAAAGAAAATCATTCAACATGAAGTTTCCATGTCCATGTATTCATTCCGAAGACACTCCTGCACAAACTAACTTTCAAAACCCAATATTTCAGTACAGAGAATCTCAGAAACACACTTACATTACTGTGGAAAGAGTCTTCAACAGGTCTTGAGCAAATGTTTCACTGCCATAGCCTGCAAAGTGCTTAAAGATACACTTCAGAATCATAGCCTAGTGCATGATGTGTCTTGGAAAACCGACTGACAGTTTCTGACCAATCAGAAAGGAGAATTCAACAGTGCTGAAGTTGAAATATGCATACACACATCCATATAGTAAAGTCTTGACCACCCCCACAACTTGCAAAGGTCTTAAAGATATACAAACCGGTCATTTATGTAACAACCTCAACAGCAACCTCATTTCCCCTCTCGTCTGTTCTAACCGCTCAGCAAGACCAGTATACTAATCATCTGCCTTATCATCTGTCATCATCTGCACCAGTTTCTCATTGGTTCATGTGTTAAGTTAGAAGTTTTTCATGCTTGAATGATTTATAGGTCACTGTGATTCTCAACAAACAAACAAAAATCATTCCTCTGAAACTGCTCAGGTACAGGGACTGGACTGAAAATAAGAGAAAAGCCCTTGCCAAAAATTACAGCCAAACAAGCCTTCCAGGAAGCCTGGAGAACTAATCCTCAAGACTACATAAAAAGACAAAACGGAAGCAAAATATGAATGAAGGGTGGCTCAAGACTTCTGCACAGTACTGTACTTTTGTTGAAAGGTGAATAAAACTATTCAGTTTATCCAAACAAGCGGAAGAGGAATTATCCACACCTTGAAATGTCAAGACAGCTACCGCATAATTTAAATCTTTTAACTGACAAGAATGTAGTGTTGAATATTAAAGTGCTTGCTTTCCAGCACGCATTGCAGCATTCATGAGAAATTGGTCAGCTGTAATGGAGGGTAATGACTTGGGGGAAAATGTTAGTTAGTTACAGCAACAATACCACAGCTTTTTCCTCCACTAATGCATTAACAAAGCCGAATAAAGCAACATGCGCCACCAAAAAAAAAAGATTGAAGTCAGAAGCAGTATATTAGGCAAAAATATTACCACATTAAAGGAATATGGTTCCAGTCATTGGTGACTCTCAATTTATACAGACAGCATATAGACAATTATATTGGGGGGATGGGGGGGGATGTGTCCCCCATGCTGAAAAAAAATTAAGCCACCATCCCCCTTACCATCCCCTTTAGATTAATAATGCTGTGTACTACAGTATGTCATGAATTTGTCATGAAAATGAAATATTAAAACTGTCTATGTGTAATAATCTACGAACTAATCACAGCGATTGGCCAATCAGAATTCAATATTGTAATAAGCTGCTCACGAGCTCACGCAAGTTTATGTCATTTTTCGCGCTGATCACAACTGAACCAATTTTTTTCTCTCTCTTGCACTGCGGAATTGTGGGTAATCGTCTCCCCTGCTGGGTCTTAGTGCGCGTCTGTCACTGGTATAATCAACATACGTGCATGTGTGTACTGTTTACTATAATACTGTGACCACGCGCGTTTGTGTAAAACATATTTTATTTTGTGCTTGTAAGCGCATGTGTACTGTTTCTTATAACACACGTGTGCACGCGTGTAAAGCAAAAGAAAGTCTCATTAGAGAGGTTAAAATCTTCTTTCTCTCTGTTTCAGTCAGGATTTATGTTTACTTTCTTTTAAAGGTAAAATGCAGGCTAATTTGTTTTATTTGTACTTATATTTTGTGTTAATTGTTTTTATGTATTTATTTTTTTGGGCTGTTGAACGAATAATTTGAGTTTCTGTTATTTCTTATGGGAAAATGTACGTGCCCACTTCCGGAACGAATTATGCTCGTAATCCAAGGTTCCACGGTATGAAATTTATTTATTTATTTTCTAATGTTCATGTAGATTTTTATTGTACTCTTATAATCCTCACCAGATGAAAGTCATGGAAAGAATAATTTTTTTTTTTACTTATTTTGCAATAATTTTGTATGGTTAATTTCCCCCTTTAAAAAAAGGTACTTGACAACACCATCCCCCTTTACAATTCAACCATTGAGTGTACAGTATGTAGGTTGTGCAAACAATATTAATGTGCATAACATATAGATATGAAGTTGTGACGTATGAATGTTTGTTCAATACTGTATAAAACCAGGGTATAACAACCATGTCTTAGGAATCATGCTGATGGATCTGTAGCAGATAACATGACTCTAATAAACTATTTATGGTTGTGACACAGTTTCTCTGTCTGTTGTTTTGGTATATCAGGTTCTGTAACACCTGCCAGCATATATGTAGGTGCTGGAAAGGGTTGTGTTCAGTGTGTGAGCAATCTGTATTGATTTTCTCTACCCATTTCCTGGTTCTCGTAGAGTCATGGGGAGTGGGCAGAGGAGTATCAATGTTTTTAATGTTTGTTGCAAGCTGTTTTGTTCTGGTTTAAATTTTGTATTGATTGTGTCTAAGTGTAAAATGGAAAAGTGTTAAATCACAAAATCATATGTTTCATGTGATGTCAGTGGCATGCTGCTGTGGCTGCTTTGGACATTGTCTTTTAGAAACATTTATAATGATATTTGTGTTCATATTTCTGTTTGAGAGGTATTTTATTTTCATCAGTGGTTTTATGCAAGTTCTGGGCTGTCACAGTTCTGTCTTTTGCATCTGTTCTCATTTCTGTTTTGTTCCTGTTGTTATTGTTGTTTGCCTCATTGGTTTTTCCAGTTCCATGTCTGGCCACGATTCTATGTTTGTGTTTGGATTTTGTTAAGTCTAGAGTAAAGTCTAAATCTGCTTTTATGCTGTGCCTCGGCCGCCTCAATACTGTACGTATGTGGCACGTGTTGTGAAATTGGTGACACTGTGTACCATCGAAACTGTCTTGATTCACACAATGGGTAAGTGAACTGAGAAACAAGCTGTACACAATATCTTGTAGCAGAAAGTCCTAGCACTTATTTGTCTTCTTACTGTTTGTTGCAAGCTGTTCTGTTCTGGTATTTTGGCTGCCCCAAACCAGACCATGATGGAGGTGTACAGGATGGATTTAATGACTGCAGTGTTCAACTGGATGAACAGATGGCAGGCCATTCTTCCTCAGAAAATACATCCCCTAATGTTCTTTTTAAAGTTGGTCTTCGATTTCAGGTCATGGGAAATGGAATCCTCCAGAACCATGAAGGATACGTATAAAGGATAAGGTATTGTTTAGACTGCACCAGAGCTCTAGCAGCTCAACCTCCAGGCAATATGGAAACTCATTATCATCTTGAATAAGTCAGATGACGATAGTGTCATGTGCAAACTTCAGGAGTTTATCAGTTGGGTCTTTGGAGGTGCAATGATTAGTATACATTTAGAAGAGCACTTGGGAGAAGATACCTCTCTGGAGAGTACTACCTACTTTTCTTCCCTTCTAGATCTTTAGTAAAAATTGAGAACAACAAATAGTCTAAAGAGCTACAGGAGTTTTCTGAAAACTAGAAAAAAGAATTTTATATTGACTGTCCCTCAGTGTAAAATGGGAAAGTACATCACACAACCATATATTCCAAATATCATCAGTCGTGGCTGCTTTGGACTTTCTGATTGTGTTTTAGAAACTTTTATGATGACTTTTGTGTCCTTTAAGATTTCTGGATGATTTTTTCTGTTCAGGAGGTGTTTCAGCTTTGTATTCATCCAAAGTTTTATGTAACTTCTGGGCTGTCACAGTTCTGTGTTTGCATCTTTTCTCAATTCTGTTTTGTTCCTGTTGTTATTACTGTTTGCCTCATTGGTTTTCCCAGTTCCATGTTTGGCCAAGATTCCATGTTTGGGTTTGTTTATTGCAAAGTCAAGAAAAGTCTTGAAAAGTGCTAGCTGAAATAGTCCTAGCTCCCATTTACTTTTTAAACCAAATATAAATAAAAAACACACAAGACCAACGTCACAAATGCTTAATCACACAGATTCCGATCTTTGGAACACTTGCATAATATTTTTTTCCTTAGCTGAAAATTAGTTTTCTCTGTGACATTATAAGTGACTAAACCGTAACAAAAACATGAAAGCATTTGACTAGCAGAGTATGAGATGTGATGATTAAAGTTTAAAATGGCATGTTTTTGGTGCCTCTTGTGCCTCTGAACAAGCAGTTTTAATGTTTTTGATCATGTTTTTGAATCAGCTCTAAAAACATCCATTGGCAAAACTGAAGATTACACCATGCTGCTTTTGTGGGAAGAGCGTATGATCAATAAACCCGCTGGCATCCCTGAAAGCCTGGGACAAAAAAACGAGCTCCTTCAGGATGAATATGCCTCTTAAACTATTGAGTACGCCAAAGCAAACAACTATTTGCTGCAAAAAAATCTATTGCAGAGTGAATTGTGTTTGTAAATAAGAACTGTTGTTCAAGGTAGTAGTCTTTTTTTTTTTTTTTTTTTGCAAATGCAAACATTACAATGTAAAACATCATTCCCACTATTGTGTAGCCTCCTCTTGTGCCACATGGGCAGCTCTGGTACTTTGGGTCATGGTCCCATAAGACATCTGGGCATGTGCTGTGGTGATTGGCACCAGGATGTTGGCAGAAGATCCTTTGGTTGCTGTGGTTTGCCGGATGTGGATCGGACTTCTTTGTCTGGCAATCCCATGGGTAGTCATAGTGATTTTGGAGGCTGGGTTAGTAGCCTTGATGTCTTTGTTTAAAGCCATCATGCTGATCATCTTGGAGCTAGCTAGTTTGATGTCTCCACTAGGTCTGTTAGATTTTGTGTTAATATGGTTTTGAATGTTGCTGGAAAATTGATGAATGATGAAAGAGAAGCTCTTGCATGTGTCTTGACACGTAACCAATGACACAAAAATAATCACACTTTCTGACAAATATTTCACCGTAACAATCCAGTTAAATTAATCAAATTCAGCTTTTCTGGCATCATGGATTTCGTAAGAAAGAAACAATAGAGACAGTGTCATGGTCCAAGGCTAATGGCTTTACGCAAGTGACAGGCATGGAAAAAAAAATCACATAAAAATAAAATCATTGTATCCAATTATCTGTCTGTCTCATTACAAGCTATGAGATAATTGGGGAGTTGATGCTACCATCATTAGAAAACCTCTTGTGTTATTAGTTTTTTTGTATTATTGTGTTTTTTGTTATTTTGATGCAGAATGCCGTAATCAACTATGTATAATGTATAATAACGATGTATAATACATGGCGCGGCCACGTCCAGACGCCTTCCTGATCGCTCCGTACAAACTGTGCGTTTTTTTCCTTCTTTCTTTATTTATTTTACTTTCATTCGCTAAGAGTACTTCAGGTTTAGTGACCTATGACAGTAGAACACTACTGGATATAGGAATTCAGATTTCGGCGCTTACTTATACCACCTTTAAGCCTGACCCGTCGTGGCCCTCTGAGATACTACGCTGCTCAGACGACAACAACAATGGACGGGACGCTAACCCGCGGCGAAGAACAAAGAAGCGTCGAGGGAAACGCGGCGGCGTCCGTAACAGAATGAGAGAACAAGCTCATCACACCCCTCTGCCGAGTATCCTGCTGGCTAATGTACAGTCACTGGAGAATAAGCTTGATGACCTCAGAGCCAGAGTTACTTTCCAGCGAGATATCAGGGATTGTAATCTTCTGTGCTTTACAGAAACATGGCTGACCCCCATTGTGCCGGACCGAGTCGTAACCCCATCGGACTCATTCTCTGTGTTCCGCATGGACAGGACGGCAGAGTCTAACAAAGCTAAAGGTGGAGGTGTGTGCTTCATGGTCAACAAGAAGTGGTGCGATGCCAGGAGTGTTTCCATTCTCTCCAGTAGCTGCTCGCCTCATTTGGAATATCTGAGTGTTAAATGTCGTCCTTTCTACCTGCCTCGCGAGTTCACCTCGGTCATTGCCACGGCGGTCTACATCCCACCCCACGCGGACACAGGCACTGCTCTGTCTGAACTACATGATGTGCTGAGTGAGTTCCAAAACAAACACCCGGACGCAGCGCACATTGTAGCAGGTGACTTTAATAAAGCGAACCTCAGACAGGTTATGCCAAACTTTCACCAACATGTTACATGTCCGACAAGGGGACTCAACATTCTGGACCACTGTTACACACCATACAAGCGGGGCTACAAAGCTGTTTCACATCCAGCATTCGGGAAATCAGACCACAACGCCATTTTCCTCATACCGGAATATCAACAAAGCTTTCGTCGTGAAGCTCCGGTCATGAGGGAGGTGCAACGCTGGTCTGCCCAATCAGAAGCTACGCTACAGGACGCGCTCGATGACGTAGATTGGGACATGTTCCGAGCCTGCGCAGTAGACATCAACGAGTTTGCGGATGTAGCAGTTAGCTTCGTTAGCACGCTCGTAAATGAAGTTGTCCCGACAGTGAGGTTCAAATCGTTTCCGAACCAAAAGCCTTGGGTAGACCGATCGATCCGCGATGCTGTGAATGCCCGGACCGCTGCTTATAATGCCGCACTCATTAGCGGCGATATGAGCGCATACAAAGCGGCTTCTTATAGCGTCAGGCGAGCGGTGAGGGAAGCTAAGGGGCGGTTCCGACAGCGAACTGAATCACACTTCCATCAGGGTGACACACGCCGCATGTGGCACGGATTCCGCACAATCACGGACTACAAGGTTGCCAAAGACACCACGACAATCGTCGCCGACTCTGCATTCGCCAACGAGCTGAACGCATTCTTCGCCCGGTTCGAGGTTAGCCAGGCGGCTAATGCTAGCAGCCTGCTGACTGAGAGTGATGACGTCATCAGCGAGGATTGCGTCATCAGCATCGCAGAGCACGACGTTCGCACGGCGCTGAGGAGGGTGAACACCAGGAAAGCGGCGGGTCCAGATGGCATCTCTGGGCGCCTGCTGCGCTGCTGCGCTGACCAGCTGTCAGGTGTGTTCAACTGTATCTTTAATGAGTCCCTGGCGAAGTCTGTGGTCCCGGCGTGTTTCAAGAGATCCACCATTGTCCCCGTGCCCAAGACCAACAAACCCTCATGCCTGAATGACTACCGGCCTGTTGCACTGACATCGATGGTCATGAAGGTATTTGAGGGTTTGCTAAAAAACTTCATCTCCTCCTCCATCCCCAGCTCCATAGATCCACTTCAGTTCGCCTACCGCCCCAACAGATCCACAGAGGATGCCATCTCCCATGTTCTGCACACCACTCTCAGCCACGTGGACAAGATGCAAGGTAACTATGTGAGATTGCTTTTTATAGATTACAGCTCTGCTTTCAACACAATAGTGCCTAGCAGACTGTTCACAAAGCTGAGAGATCTAGGACTTAACAAACGCTTGTGTGCCTGGGTGTTGGACTTCCTCTCGGACAGATCTCAAGCGGTGAGAGTGGGCAAGTGCTTCTCCAGCAGCATCACCATCAACACAGGTGCTCCACAGGGATGTGTTCTCTCTCCACTGCTATACTCTCTCTACACTTCAGACTGTGTGGCCATGTTCGACTCCAACACCATCATTAAGTTTGCTGACGATACGGTGGTGCTGGGCTTCATCTCCAACAACGATGAGTCGGCCTACATAGATGAAGTGGAGAACCTGGCACTATGGTGTGAAGAAAACTGCCTCCGACTGAACGTCAGTAAGACGAAGGAGCTGGTGGTGGACTTCAGAAGGGGACAACTGGACCACAAACCCCTCATCATCAATGGAGCTCCAGTGGAGAGAGTGAGCAGCTTCAAGTACTTGGGCGTCCACATCTCCGAGGATCTGACTTGGACTGAGCATATCTGTGCTCAGACGAAAAGGGCAAAGCAGCGTCTGTACCACCTGAGGCAGTTGAGGAAGTTTGGGGTTTCCCCTGCTGTCCTTAAGGCTTTCTACTCGGGTGCTGTTGAGAGCATCCTAACACAGAACATTTCATCCTGGTTTGGGAATAGTTGTGTACAGGACAGGAAAGCCCTCCAGAGAGTGATCCGGGCAGCTGAACGCTGCTGCAGGTTAACTCTCCCCTCCATGCAGGACATCTACACCAGGAGATGTAAAACCAGGGCAGCTCGTATCATTAAGGACTTGTCGCACCCCAATAACGGACTGTTCAAACTTCTGCATTCAGGCAGAAGGTTCCGGGTCATTATGGCCAAAACGGAGAGACTCAGGAGGAGTTTTTATCCACAGGCGATTAGACTCCTCAACCATGATGGGCCACTCTCCCATTCATAGGACTGGTAACAGTTCACCCACACACTGCTGTGCTGACATTCCACACTGCACACTGCACTTTAGTCTGGACTGTAAGCATCACTTGCACTAACATCTTTATCCTGCTCAGATACACATTTTATTATTATGTTTACATTTGCACCTTTTTTTTTTTTTTTTTTTTTTTTCTATTTATAGATTATTTCTTTTGTTTCTTGTTATTTGCACAAAGTAGGAGCGGTTCAGGATACATTTCACTGCGTGTTGTACTTGTATAACTATGCATGTGACAAATAAAGAATCTTGAATCTTGAATCTTGAATCTAGTAGAGTAACATAAAAGCATTTATAGACTGAGAGAGATGTAAATAAAATGCACATACTTTAATTCAATGCCAGACACATTTTTACTCAAAGTGAATTTTGAAAGCAATACAAAAACCATGTGTCAGGAGTACAATGCAAAAATGTATATGAATACATATCAAGAGTTTCAGTTAATGTTCAGGTTAAACATCTCAGTGTTTTAGACTGTCATATGATTGTTTGTATCAGATGAGTTGTATTTTCAAACACAATAGTCTCTACAGTTTCTTCTGAATGGTTCAAAATACAATAAATATCTGTCACAAGGATGTTGGCAGTGGATTCTTTGGGTGTTGTGGCTTGTGGGATGGGACTGCTGTGGAATGGACTTGTATATTTGGTGTATCCTATGGGTGCTTTGCCCATGGAAGCCTTGGTATCTTTGCCTGCTGAGCCTTTCTATCATGGCTATCATTGACTTTTTTTCTGGGAATTTGTGCTGCATTGTCTTTTCTGTGGCATTCTGGGTAGGCTGGCCTCTGCTTCCTGCCAGCATTGGTCAGCCTTGGGTGACTATGTTCCTGTGACCAGTCTGCTTATGTATACTTGGTATACTTGGTCATATCAATGTAATGGTGGACGGTGTATATTTGCCATCATGATGGCTAATTCCAGCATGATAATGCAAAATGCCACAAAGAACAAGTCGTCCCATCAATCCAGTAGATGACCTGTGGGCTGTGATAGAAATGTGATGCTTACTGTATGAATGTGCAGCTGACAAATCCACAGCAATTACTGAATGATGCATCATGTCTTACAGAATAACCTGAAGCTGTTTCAGAAAGAATGCCGATCCTACGCACTATTAGTATGGGCCTCTTAAAAATGTGTCCAGTGAGTTTATACTGGCATAGGTATTAATTAAATTCGGTCAAATAGTACCTCAATATGAGACCTCCCACTGATAAAATATTAGACCTGATTTCCGGTGACTGTTAGGAGGTGATTTTTTTTCTTGTCGTGTCCTTGGAAACTCCTGAGAAGCACTTACAAACCTTCTAACATGACTCATGAGAGGACAATTAGTGAATAGTGGGAGCACTTAGGTGTTCAGCATGAATGACTGCTGTCATTTTCACTCCACTTCAAGTGTCTTGCTCATGAAGGGGAACGATGCAGGCTGAGACTTCAGAACAAGGGGACAACCGTAACCCAGCTCCCACTTGACTGACCGCCTCTGACCTTTTCTCTTTTAATTAAACCTTAGAGCCCTTTAACAGAAAACATGGGTACAGCCAGTGCATGTGAAAGTGTTATTAATAAAATTTTGTAAAATTCTTCAAAAGAAAAAGGAAACAATAAAAAGAGAACATTTTAAGCACTAAAATGAGGCACATTGTACACAAGAAAAGTTGTATTTAGTTTTCTTGCATCAGCATTTTCATAGTTAGCACTGTCGCCTTGTACCTCCAGGTTCAATTCCCATCTCTGTACATGGAGTTTACATTCTCTCTGAGCTTGGTAGGTTTCCTCTCACAGTCCAAAGACATGCAGGTTAGGCTAATTTAATTTCCTGGAGTGTGTGAATGAGTGTGTGACTATGCACTGCAGTGGATTGGCACCTTGTGTACGGTGTCGCTTCGTGCCCTGGCTCTAGGCTCCGGTGACCCTGTATACCGGATTAAGCTGTACAGACAATGAGTGAGTGAATGAGCACTTTCATATCCAAGGGAAGCATTTACAAATGCTTGCAAGTTAATTGTAACAGCTTATTGTCAAACTTTAACAGACTCACAGGCTAGCTGTCAAGTGAAACTGCATGAGGTGTGATAGGCAAAACAGGTGCTTCCCTGAGGCACAGTGCGCCATCAGTATCACAATGTGGGAAGACCTTGTTAATACCAATGCCATTTCAACTTTTTGTTTTGTTCAAGGAACTCATTATAAAGCAGCTTGTAGTAGAACTCTGACCAACTTATAGAACTGTAAAGGACAAACTGTGTGCACAATATGCCTGATATTTATCAAACTGGCTACAAAAATACTCATTTATCAAACTGAATACAAAAGAAATTTTAGTATAAAAAAAACAGTTTACAACTGTCTACAACAAACATTGATCAGATGTATCGAGACGGGAATCGAGCCTGGCCGGGGAATCGAACCCGGACCCTGGAGGTGCAAGGCGACAGTGCTAACCACTACACCACCGCGCCGCCTCATTATTATTATTATTATTATTATTAACAGACATATATACAGTAGGGCTCAGGATTGTTCAGTATAGAATGACATATCTCTTTTTTCAAAGACCAAAAAAGGCAAAATGATTAACTGAATTTTAATTCATTTTAATCAACTTCCCAAATATGACTGAGCAAAAAACTTGAAACTGAATCACATAGGCAACAAAATAGCAAAGATACACACAATAATGCGTTTTTATTGTTGTATAACTTTATAATTATTCAGGCATTTCTATCACATAATAATAATAATAATATGCTAATTTTAAGAATTCTAAGGGAACTAAATACCAAACAAACAGGAAGTGGGTGTGGTCAGGAAAAATCAGTCAAAATCTAACAAAGGAAAAGAGTGAGGCTAATCAAAATAAGGTGGCTAAATATATCTAAAAATAAACAAAAAGCAATAAAAAAAAATTATATTTGAAAGCTTTTTAAGTTGAATAAATTTACCTATATACAGAGACTGACCGAATCATTTCATCAGTTGAAAGAAAGTTGTTAAAAACAAATCCATAAATTAAGACAAAGCTATTGATTTAGGACAAACGTACAGTAATAGCACATTTAGAAAATTAAGAGTCACCAAGTTTTGAATTGATTCTATGGTACTTTCTACTGTATGACCTACAGAAAATCTGCAGCAAAATCTGCAGCATCACATTGACCTGTGGTGGTAAAATTTAGTTCCCTGAATATGTTTAGGGTGCAATTCCCAGCATGGGTCTGTGTGCATGGAGTTTGCATGTTCCTCCTGAGGTTGCTGGGTTTCCTCCGGGTACTCCAGTTTCCTCCCACAGTCTAAAAACATGCAGATTAGTTTAACTGGCATTCCCAGATTGCCTGTAGTGTGTGTGTGTGTGTGTGTGTGTGCGTGTAGGTGTGTGTGTGTAGGTGTGTGTGTGTGTGTGTGTGTGTGAGTCCTCGACAGACTGACTCTAGTATACAGTATCTAGAACCCTTGTACCCCAGACTGCCCTTAGTAGTTCTAGACAATGACAAAACGTATGCTTGACTGCAGGAGTTCTAAACCATAAAGTTTATAAAATATTATAAAATATTTCCACTTTGCATTTATTTTTGCTGAAGTCAATCATCTTTGAGTAAACCTGCCAGCATCTGCCCATTAGTCACCATATTTTTAATACTGCATCCTCAATAGCTTTAAACACAACACTGAGTCTAAAATATTAAAAACAACAGACTGTTTGCTTTTGCACAAAGTACGGGTAATAATTGAACATGTAACAGGAATAGAACAGGAAGTAAGAGCAGTGTAATTGGATGTTCTATAGAAGGTAAAGGAAGAAAAACAGGGGCAAAGCATCATGCGGTCAGATTAATGATAAACGCCACCGCAAAAAAAACAACAACATTATATGTTAATAAAATATTACTAAGGCATTTGGAGGTTCTGATGCTGAAACCTTGCAATGTAAAGCAGACTTTAGTCTAAAAGGCATTTTGGTTCTGATATTGGGAAACTCAGTGTGAAATAAAACTAACAGAAGCACAGGGTAGGGTTTAACTTTGTAAAAATGTGTTTCTGGTATTGGAATTAAGAATCAAAAAGCTTGACATAGTGATGACAAAATGAGAACGATGACCTAGTAGTATACTGTACCACAATGAGAGTTGATGAAATTTAAGATTTAAGATTTAATCTGACTATAGTTGGATGTATGACTGACATTCTGATAATATTTTTGTTATTGGTATTATAGCATCACTTATGGAGGAAAGCTTGACCCAGAAACAATGCATTTAATATTGTAGCTCAAAAACAGCCCAAATACGGCATAAGTAGTTTAGACCCAAATCCTTTAATTAAATGTCTTTTTTACATGACTACAACAACATGTCGGTATAACAAATGTCTGGCACAACAAACAAGCAACACATTACTTCACTTGATCTAACAGAGCAAAGACATCAAAATAATGTAGACGTTTTAGTGGCTCATTGATGTGCAAATTAGGACTCGCTCACAGAAGCACAGCAATGCTCCAACCTACCCTGAATGACATGTATACTGCAACACTGGTTATGTAGTTGACAAGTATTTTAAATGAACATTTTTAAATGTTGTTAATCTGCACATAGCAATTGATGATGTCACCATGTTTGCTCCAAAATAAAAACAAACAAAAAAAAAAAAACCCACAATATTACGATAGCAATTATCTTGTCTTGAAAATTCTATATACAGGAAATCTCTGAATGCCAGAAACCTTTGAAAACTGGGAGCAGTAGGGACTCTACTGATGTGATTAAAAAGGTAATATTTTATTGAACCTGGTTGTCATTTCTGCTTTAAATCCGAAAATCAGATTTCTGATGGGACGAAACCTTTAACACATCCTGTATTCCATGTGTTCATAGACTTTAATCAAAGTCACAATATTCTTTCTTCAGGGTCTGTGAAAACAATCGTTAGTTGAGCCAAAAAAGAACAGCATTTATTTTTTTTTTTTTAGAAAAGCTGAAGCCTTGATTGCTTTTCTGAAATTATATAATTACAAAATTACAAACACCTTATTTGAGTGTGCAGAGCTCATACAAATTTGATCCCATATGGAAATAGGTTCACATCATTATCAAGCAATTTGCAACTTGGAATAAGCTGGAAAATTTGATTTTGCTTATTGGGTTAGCGCTGTTAACTATAACTCTATTTTCAGCATAGATTCAATGATTTTGTTGATTGTGGACTAAAAGTGAAAATAATACACTCACTTTGATTTCTCTGAGGATGAGAACTGAGCTGCCATTTGGATATCAATGTATAGAGGCATATTCAGATCTTGATAGGTAAGTTTGGACTGCCTTTTCCCTTAATGGATGAAATCATCATTTAAAAACTGCATTTTGTATTTACTCATGTTATCTACTATTACAATTTGTTTGATAAACTCAATTATTTGAGTGTAACTAATATGCAAAAAAAGAAAACCTTTTCCCAGCAATGTGCATAGTAGTCTAGCTTTGGTTAACCATGCTTCTGTCATCCACTGTACTATCATGCGTCATGGTAGTCATGTGTCTGTAAAAGGTCAATATCATAATTCAGAAGTTCAGAGTTTCAAGCCACAAAAGCAACAAACTACCACAGTGCAGGCCCTAAGCAAAGCCCTTTGCCCCTTATTATCACTGCCATATTATCACTGACCTGGAGCTCTGACTCCCAACTTTCCCATAAGCTGAAATACCCAGCAAATTGATTTTGTTGTGCTGTAATGTACTGTATGAAGCAAATAAAGTTTCATTCTTTAAATATACTTAAACATTGCGCAATGATTTAAATTTTAAATATTAAATACATTAAAGTATTTTATTCAATAATAACAATAGTGAGAAAAAATCTGTTAATATTAATTCTTTAAGGGTCCCTATATGTCCCCCCCCCCAAAACTATTACATCCATTAGAAAATACAAAATCTGACAACCTTGGAAGTGTGAACTACACACAGGAGATTAAATCAACTTACATGGGTGATTGATCCATTTCTGAACACAATCCAACATTCCCAGTGAAAATATTGATAAGAAAATTTTTTGGAATTAAGTTTCTGAAGTTGCTGGTCAACTCTCCAAACAGGTAGCACAGAGGCACAGGGGTAAGCAAATCAAGGTTTGAGGGTTTGTGTATGCGGAGTTTGCATGTTTCCTTCAGGTACTCCAGTTTCCTCCCACAGTCCAAACACATGTAAATTAGGCTAATTGCATAATTAGACTTACTGGCATAACCTGTAGTGTGTGTGTGTGTGCCCTGTGATGGATTGTGTACCCTGCCTTTTGCCCAAAGTCTTCTTGAATAGGCTTCAGGTGCCTTGTACAGGATAATGCTGTAGATGAATGAATGGATAAACTCATTTTCAAACATTAGCTAAACTTGATGGGTGTTAGTTGAAATTTGCAATTTGGAAATGTTAATCAGCCTACCCCATTGGACTGTGGGATGAAACCAAAGTAAACTGAGCAAACCCAGGGTGGACACGTGAACTCGACAGACCCAAGGTGAGATTTGAACCCCCAACCCTGGAGTTGCATGGCAACAGTGCTACTCAAGTTCTGGAGGTACAACTTGTACGGAATGATGAAAAATAAGGCCTCCATCAAATCAATGCTTTAGAGTCAACTCTGAAGAGAGTACACTCATCTTTTCACACCCTTCCTCCTTTTGTAATGAGAACACTGAGATGGGGAGCTGGACAGAAGAGTGCACCATTAAATACAAACTTGCTGTTGTTGTTCTCTTGATGATAATTGACTCTTGTTCTGTGAAGGCTAGAATGTAGCAACATGCTCTCAGGACAAGGCCACGCACTTTGATTTATTACCAGGTGCCACTTATGCACCCATCATTGTCCATCATCCAGAGCTCTAGAGGATACAAAGAATGGATTCCTACCAGAAATGGGTCCAAATAGATCAAAGAACCTTTACCTATACAAGGAGTCATTAAAGGATCCTTTTGTTTTTAAGGAGTGTAGTGCATGTAATGTATTATTACATTTATATTGTTCATTTGGCAAAGCTTTTATCCAAAGATCAAGCAGTTCATGGTTAAAACTTTTGCTCACATGCCGCATAGAGTAACTACTGTTTAAGAAAGAATGTCTTAGAAACAAAGATGAAAGAAAGAAAGAAAGAAAGAAAGAAAGAAAGGAATATATACAGTACAGTAGGTGTATGGTGCATAATAATGGAGAAGGAAACTACAGCTGTTTTATGATTCCCAAAATCCAATATTTAAGGAGGATGGGGCTTGGATCCTAGCCCCGGGAACAAGACCCTTGATGAGATACCAACCATACATTGTATACACTCTGGACAAACCCTTCTTGACACACCAATAGGTTTACCGAAGAGCAGCTAACATTTATCAGCTAGCCATTACTGAAATCAACCATGCCCCATATTATGAACAATGTTAAAATAATTTAAACAGATTTTTTTTTGTTGTTGCCAGGTTTATTTCTGTTTAAGAAAAAAGTTGGACAATTATTATAGTCATTGGGGATTACTGACCCTTAGGAACCGCAACTGCACGTTTGACTACTTTTGCATTGGACTCATTTTTCAGAACCAAAGGATATAATAACACATAACAAATAATTAAAATACTATGTGATTTAGAAATGCCAATCAGCCTGCAGTCTGGAAACTGGAGTACCCAGAGTAACGCAGTCATTTAATAAAGAATGTATTGAAACACTGACTATAACAAATGTCACGTTCTGTTTCTTCTGATCTGTCTTGAAAATCCAAATATAACATTTCTCAGTCAGAAGGAATCCCATGTCGAGTCATGAGAGAAATCACCTTATTTGTACTGTATATGCACTGATTTCTAAAATGCGTCATTCGCAGACTGACACCTCAGTTATTCAGAGCACTGAGATCGTGAACACCACTGGTTTCACCATAAATAAACACAATCTGAGCGACACGGAAGTGCTGAATTTCCGTTGTGGTTTAGGGATCAGCTCCTATTTATGGCATGCAAGTTGCTAGCCAGGTATTTATTTACACACACATACACATATCCATAAAGCCAACATTACACTACCTGGGAAATTGTTAGAAACAGATCGAAAAACACGACGGTACGTTGTAATCTATTTTGGTCACTCAGTGTGGGTCCGTTCACACACACCTACTTCTACGTTATGCTGTGTATACATATACACAAATACACACAGCACTGCACTGTCCCCGAAAAAAACGCACAATGTCACAGTGTCTGTGTCTAAGCAGAGAGGCTCTGGCACCCGGTAATAACTCTCACACCTTCAGATAGAGCCATCGCCCGGGCTAAAGATAAAGGTGTCGTATTGTATTGGCCTGCTATTTAAACTTGAAAGTGTGAACAGAGCTTGCTTTAGTACATGGAGAATTAGTGATTTGTAATTGCACACACACACACACACACACACACACACACACACACACACACACACACACAGGGGCAACATGAGTGCCAGAAAATTAGATAAAAGAATGAATGAATACTAAATGTTTTATTTAAATAGATAAAAAAAAATGGTTGGCACAATGGTGTAGTGGTTAGCACTGTCGCCTTGCACCTCCAGGGTCCGGGTTCGATTCCCGGCCAGGCTCGATTCATGTCTCTGTGTTTGCATGTTCCTCCCTCAGTCCAAAGACCTGCAGATTAGACTAATTGTTGTGTTTCCAAATTTCCACATAATGAGTGAGTGATTGCGTGTGTGTGTGTGTGTGTGTGCCATTCGATGGATTGGCAACCTGTCCAGAGTGTACCTCCTGGGATAGGCTCCAGGCACCCTGCGACCCTGAATACAGGATGAAGCAGTATAGATGATGAGTGAGTCAGTGAGTAATTAAAAAATGTATAAAAGAGGCATTAAAAATGAGCAAAACCATAAGAGAGTACAGATGTGTACTGTAAATCAATAAATCTTTACCTGAAAAAAAAAAATGAATGCATGCATGAATAAGCAGATACATGAAAATTGATGGAAAGAATAAAAGGAAGAGAGAATGAATTAATGTATGAGTGAATGCTCTAGTGATCAAACACTTGTCTAAATAAAAAAATGGATGAACAAATGTGTACATAAATCAATAGTTATCATGTGAATGACTCAACGATTGAGTGAATGAAATGGTAAATGATTTATTTATTTGATTCATTAAAAAGAAATTAACTTATGAATAAAAGAAACTGGATGAATGAATGTAAGGAAGGATAGTTTCTGTAAATGAATAAATTTGTCACTGAAAAAATGAATGAAGGCATGCATGCTTGAATAACCAGATGAATGAATAATGGTGGAAAGAATAGAAGGAAGAATTAAATAATCAATTTATGAGGAAATGTGCAAGTGATTAAATGTCTACATAAAAAAAAATTGGATAAATCACTGTTTACATACAGTATATTAATGTACATATATTAATACTTCAAATGTGAATGAATGAATGAATGAATGAATAAAATCACAGAGAAAGAGGAAAATGATGCATTCTGTAAAATACATTGACTTCCAGAAAAGAAATTAGGACAAATTCTGCAACAAGACAGTAAACCAAAACTTAAGGCAAAACTGAGCATCATCTTAACTGTCCAAGATCCAAACCCGGGACTAATATTTGACAAGATGGATTATTAGTTTTTATTGAAAAAGGCCCAGTGAACCCAGCAAAATGTTTCCTCAACATAGCATCTACCAAAGCACATATCACGTTCCTAACTAGATTAATGAATTAAATAAAATGAAATAAAACACTGAATTTGTTAAATACTCTCTTGTGGCGCAGATCTGTGTGTTCTGATCTGCCTTAAAAAAAAAAAAAAAAACCCAGGCAACAAACCAAGGCAAACACTGGATTTCTCGCTTCAGAAAAATCCCATGTCATGTTGCGAAAGAAAGCACCTTATTTAAAAATGCATTGATATCTGAAGTGCGTCATCAGCAGGCTGGCACCCCAGGTACTGCCCGCTATTCAGAGGGACAGACCAGCACTGATAAACACTATATACAGTAATTCTTGTTATTTAATTAGGATGCAGTTGATTCCTTCATGTCCACCCTCAATGGTACTGACCTGGGAAAGAAACATAAAGTCTGGGCTGATCAATCAAAATTAAATGCAAGTGATTGATTGGTCTTTTGAATGAAAAAAGTGGTTTATATTTGCAGATAAAAACCCAATAGAACATGGAGTATATTTATAAAACTGCAGCTCACATTTAATTCAATGATAACTGTCTGGTATTTCACCATTATTCAGCATTGTGTAGGAACCATTGTTGCAGGACCCCTGAAACTGATCCTCAAATAAACTGACTTGATTTTAGTACACCCCCCCCCCCCCCCACTGCAATGCTCCCAACACCTTCCTCCATTATTTATGCTGCACTGTGACTACTAAACTTGTACCTACCTCAAGGGACTTGACTTAACTGACTGTGTTCTCAGTAAACATGCCTAGAGGGTTTCATGGACCTATTGGATGAAGGTCCTGTAGGGTCTTTGGAGGTGTGCTGTAGTGTCTAGTACTAGTACAATAGCAGTGGATCATTTTAGGTCTGTGGGTTATTAGAGAGGGCCTTTGTGGATTGGACTTGTTTGTTTCAGCACGTCTCATGGTTACTCAATTAGATTTGGATCTAGTTTGGAGACTGGGTCGGTGACCTTGGGCTCTTCGCCTGCTAGACCCCATGTTCATCAGACTGTGGGATTGAAAGAGATGGGATGGCCTTTGCTCATTATAGTCAATGATAATGAGTTTTTTTTTTTGCTGATTGATATATGTTAAATGGAGACTAATATTGCTATGGACAAGATTAAGTAGAAGAACAAATCGAGAAGTGAGTGAATGAAAGACAGAAAGGAGAATTGAAAGGAGGGGGATAAGGAAGGTATGCAATGAAAAAGGTTTTCAGACAATGAGTAGATGAATGTGTAATCTAGATGCTCTAAATAAAAACAATTCGCTATGGGAGTCCATACAAATAATTCTTATGCAGAGGTGGAAAGTAACAAATTACATTTACTCGCGTTACTGTAATTGAGTAGCTTTTTGTGTATTTCTACTTTTTAAAGTAGTTTTTAAAATCAGTAATTTTACTTTTACTTAAGTACGTTTTGTTTGAAGTATTGTAATTCGCTACATTTTAAATCATATTCACTACTGAGTAAAAAATTAATGAATGAAAATTCTAAAATAATAAAAATATTATGCTGTGTACAGTATAAATGCTCCGTTGCGCCACGTGTGTGTGTCATGTCCTGGTCGCGCGCCGCTCCAGACCGCTTTCTGACATCTTCCTGACCTTCCACACGGTTGCTTCCGCCCTGAGAGTGACGTCATCGACTAGCGCGACCATATACAATATAAACCGGAGAGAGACGCGGGAAAGAGGAAAGAGGTTGTTACGCCAAGGAAATTTTGGCGTTTTGACTTTTTGCCTCCCATTGACTTATTGCTTTGTCGCTTTGGTTTGGTTGGTCTTTGTATATACAGTGGTGTGAAAAACTATTTGCCCCCTTCCTGATTTCTTATTCTTTTGCATGTTTGTCACACTTAAATGTTTCTGCTCATCAAAAACCGTTAACTATTAGTCAAAGATAACATAATTGAACACAAAATGCAGTTTTTAAATGAAGGTTTACGTTATTAAGGGAGAAAAAAAACTCCAAATCTACATGGCCCTGTGTGAAAAACTGATTGCCCCCCTTGTTAAAAAATAACTTAACTGTGGTTTATCACACCCGAGTTCAATTTCTGTAGTCATCCCCAGGCCTGATTACTGCCACACCTGTTTCAATCAAGAAATCACTTAAATAGGAGCTACCTGACACAGAGAAGTAGACCAAAAGCACCTCAAAAGCTAGACATCATGCCAAGATCCAAAGAAATTCAGGAACAAATGAGAACAAAAGTAATTGAGATCTATCAGTCTGGTAAAGGTTATAAAGCCATTTCTAAAGCTTTGGGACTCCAGCGAACCACAGTGAGAGCCGTTATCCACAAATGGCAAAAACATGCAACAGTGGTGAACCTTCCCAGGAGTGGCCGGCCGACCAAAATTACCCCAAGAGCGCAGAGACAACTCATCCGAGAGGCCACAAAAGACCCCAGGACAACATCTAAAGAACTGCAGGCCTCACTTGCCTCAATTAAGGTCAGTGTTCATGACTCCACCATAAGAAAGAGACTGGGCAAAAATGGCCTGCATGGCAGATTTCCAAGGCGCAAACCACTTTTAAGCAAAAATAACATTAAGGCTCGACTCAATTTTGCTAAAAAACATCTCAATGATTGCCAAGACTTTTGGGAAAATACCTTGTGGACCGATGAGACAAAAGTTGAACTTTTTGGAAGGTGCGTGTCCCATTACATCTGGCGTAAAAGTAACACAGCATTTCAGAAAAAGAACATCATACCAACAGTAAAATATGGTGGTGGTAGTGTGATGGTCTGGGGTTGTTTTGCTGCTTCAGGACCTGGAAGGCTTGCTGTGATAGATGGAACCATGAATTCTACTGTCTACCAAAAAATCCTGAAGGAGAATGTCCGGCCATCTGTTCGTCAACTCAAGCTGAAGCGATCTTGGGTGCTGCAGCAGAACAATGACCCAAAACACACCAGCAAATCCACCTCTGAATGGCTGAAGAAAAACAAAATGAAGACTTTGGAGTGGCCTAGTCAAAGTCCTGACCTGAATCCTATTGAGATCTTGTGGCATCACCTTAAAAAGGCGGTTCATGCTAGAAAACCCTCAAATAAAGCTGAATTACAACAATTCTGCAAAGATGAGTGGGCCAAAATTCCTCCAGAGCGCTGTAAAAGTCTCGTTGCAAGTTATCGCAAACGCTTGATTGCATTTATTGCTGCTAAGGGTGGCCCAACCAGTTATTAGGTTCAGGGGGCAATTACTTTTTCACACAGGGCCATATAGGTTTGGATTTTTTTTCTCCCTAAATAATGAAACCCATCATTTAAAAACTGCATTTTGTGTTTACTTGAGTTATCTTTGACTAATAGTTAAATGTGTTTGATGATCAGAAACATTTTGTGTGACAAACATGCAAAAGAATAAGAAATCAGGAGGGGGGCAAATAGTTTTTCACACCACTGTATTTCTAGATAATTTCACTGTTTTTGGTTTAGGGAGTCCGGGAAGGTAACTGTATTTTTGTTTGTGAGTGGTTTTTTTTTTTTTTCTTTTTGCAGGTAATCTAGCTACTAATTATAAATACCATTTTGTTTATTATTTTGGCCTGTGTCCATCCTGAATCTGATCCTCCTCCTGTTGTGTGTGTTTGTATATGCAAACCTCATTATTTCATCAGTTAATGATTGGATCTAGTTCTGTCTGCCATATACAGTACCACCATTTCCATACAGTTTAAAATAGAACCCTGAACCATTCTTTTGCAGTTTGGCCCTAGACTGGGATGTAACACCATATTTAAGTGACCACTTTGATTTTCAAGCACAAGAAAGAGAACAGCTTTATTATGCAAAGGTGTTCCTTCAGTTAAAAACAACTAGTTTGAGATTTATATCTGCTCATCTTTTTTGAACTACGCTAGAATGCCTCATCCCACCCCCACTGTTAAAAAAATAAAAATAAAAAAGTAACTTGGTAAATTTGGTAAAAAGTAAAAATTTTTAATGAGCTACTTTTTACTTTTACTTGAGTAGATTTTTATAATGGTAACTTTACTTGTACTTAACTAAAATTTCACTGAAGTAACAGTACTTGTACTTGAGTACAAAATTTTATTACTCTTTCCACCTCTGTTCTTATGTTTTTTCACAAGTTTTTCTAACCTGTATTGTAGTTCACAGATGACATCATAATGTCTGAAGGGCCATCTTGTTCTTCTAAGGAAGAGTTTTTTTTTCCAGCATCCAGGTGTTTTGAGGGTTCTAACATATTTAAAAAGTTGTTAAAAATAACACCCAGGTTGGAATCTGCTGCCATTTGCATGGCTGAGTGGACCAAGACTTTGCAGTATACAGTAGCTAATTTTTTCCAATTCAATTCAATTTTATTTATATAGCACTTTTAACAATGGTCATTGTCTCAAAGCAGCTTCACAAAAAATGAAAAAGATTTTGTTAGGAAAGAAAATATTTGGAAGTGTGTATGTGTGAGAAAAATGTGTCTAGATAATAATGAGATGAATGAATGAATGATGAATGAAATTTCTCTGATGAGCAAGCCAAGGGTGACGGCGACGGTGGCAAGGAAAAACTCCCTGAGATGGCATTAGGAAGAAACCTTGAGAGGAACCAGACTCAACAGGGAACCCATCCTCATTTGGGTGATAACAGATAGAAATTATATAACATCTTGTGTGTTATGCAGCTGAAAGTTCAATATAACAGAAATTATTTAAATTGTCATGAAGACCAGTTCAGCATATGGACGAGTCAGTAGGTGCAGAGGGCAGATGAGGTCTGGATCACTGGAAGCACAGGAGCAGCATGTGTAGCTCCAACCATCATAAAGCAGAATCAAGCTGGAGCTGGTCCTTCTCTGGATGCCTCAGGAACCTCGCAGGGTCGGCCTTTGTCTACTGAAGCTGGCAAAATCTCCCGATGCCTCGGGATGGGTAGAGAAATACAGAACAGATGGAGAGAATTAGAGTAGTTGCCATTCGGGATAGATGTACTGGAGTATGAGATTATGGGATGAGTTATGTGTACCCCAGATTAAAAAGATGCGTCTTGAGTCTATTTTTGAACTGGGAAACCGTGTCTGCTCCCCGAACACTGTCTGGAAGGCTATTCCAAAGCTTTGGAGCTAAATATGAAAATGCCCTACCCACTTTTGTAGATTTTGAAATTCTGGGAACTACCAGAAGTCCGGAGCTTTGTGATCTTAAGGCGCGTGGTGGATTGTAGCGTATCAGAAGACTGGTTAGGTATGTGGGAGCTAAACCATTTAAGGCTTTGTATGTAAGTAATACTATTTTGTAATTTATTCTAAACTGAACAGGTAGCCAGTGCAGGGATGATAATATTGGGGTTATGTGATCATATTTTTTGGATCTAGTGAGAACCCTGGCAGCTGCATTTTGGACTAACTGAAGCTTGTTTATTGAGGATGCAGGACAACCACCTAGTAATGAATTACAATAGTCCAGTCTGGAGGTCATGAATGCATGAACTAGTTTTTCTGCATCAGATACGGATAAGATGCTCCTCAGTTTTGCAATATTTCTAAGATGGAAAAAGGCTGTTTTTGTGATATTTGAAATGTGAAAGCTAATACGTAGGCGGCACGGTGGTGTAGTGGTTAGCACTGCCGCCTTGCACCTCCAGGGTCTGGGTTTGATTCCCGGCCAGGCTCGATTCCCGTCTCTGTGTGCATGGAGTTTGCATGTTCTCCCCGTGCTTGGTGGGTTTCCTCCGGGTACTCCGGTTTCCTCCCACAGTCCAAAGATATGCAGGTTAGGCTAATTGGCGTTCCTAAATTGCCCGTAGTGTGTGATTGGGTGTGTGAGTGTGTGTATGTGTGTGTGCCCTGCGATGGATTGGCACCCTGTCCAGGGTGTACCCTGCCTAGTGCCCGAAGTCTCCTGGGATAGGCTCCAGGTCCCCCGCGACCCTGAACACAGGATTAAGCGGTATAGAAAATGAATGAATGAATGAATGAATGAAAGCTAATACACATTTGCATGTATGAAGACGAAACCTGGAAGACATTTAGCCCTCATTGAGCTGAACAACTTTCACTTTCATGTCATGGGCTCTACTCACCAGAACATCAGTTATCTGAATTTATGATTCTCTTTTTTTCAAACATACCAACTATGTCAAACCAGTGTCATTCAATGTATTATAATAAAATTATAATGCTAATCTCTTTAAGTTTTTAATGTTTCCCACCCAAGGGTTTAATTATTCATTCATTCATTCATTCATTCATTTTCTATACCGCTTAATCCTGTGTTCAGGGTCGCGGGGGACCTGGAGCCTATCCCAGGAGACTTCAGGCACTAGGCGGGGTACACCCTGGACAGGGTGCCAATCCATCGCAGGGCACACACACATACACACACTCAAGGGTTTAATTAAACTTTATAAAATCATGTGGCAACATTTTCCTACCTGTTGTGTAATATATTTAATTGATCATCTTTATGACTATACAATGATTCATGTTTTCCAGAAATTAAATGTTGGATTAGTTCTGCTAGTCCATCACTTATAAAGCCTTTTTTTATAATTACCAATTGTAGCAGAAAAGGTCCAAAATGAAAGGAAGTAAAAAAAGGAGGAAAAAAAAAAGAAAAAACATTATTGTTTCAATGACCCATGCAGTGTCAATGTGTCAGTGATTATAGACATACCCTCTATCTGCAGCTTGCACTTGGTGACAGTACACTGTAAAAAATGTTCGTAATTCTAACAGTAAAATAGCGTATAAATGCTACAGAATAAAACTGTATTTCACAAAACTTGGGATAACCGTAGAATTTACAGTGAAAACCTGTAATTAGTTTTACAGAGTAAGACCTTAAATTTAACAGTTGAAAACATATGAAAATATGGTTTATTGCAGTAAAATTTATGATATGCTGTATTTATAAAAAGGAAACTCTCAGAGACGGTATTTGTTACTAATATCATGAAGCATCAGTTTATATTTTACTTAACCTTTGTTGATAGAGTTTAAAAATCAGAAAAATATCTGCTCTGTAAAAACTGTAAATTTTAAGGATAAAAAACTGGCAGCTGTGGTTGCCAGAAATTTACCATAAAAAATACGGTAGCAACATTATTGGTTGTACGGGACTGCACTCATTATACTGTATACTTTACGGATTTTAATAGTTTATTTATAGTCGTCTAATTTACATTAACCAAGGTCTTCAAATTTGTGAATGGTATTCCGCCCTTTGATCACTGTGGCAAGGACAGTCGCTAGCACGCGCCACTTTGCCCGCCGCCACCGCTCACCAGCCTGTGCCTGCATGCCAGCAGGGCACTGTCCACCAGACCTGCACGTGCACATTTTCCTTCTCTTTTTCTCTTCCTCCCTCCTTTAACCCTTTCCTTGCCTAAGTAAAATTTATTTCCTTTTCCGTAAGACCTTGTCCGTGTTTGTTGTTGCCCCCCTTGTGCCTAACCCATTACAAAATACATGAACATATTTAACACACCAGTGCAGTGTGCACTTAAAAACCACAATGCAGGACAGAGGACATAAACAATTTTAACATGTGTGTTATAATTTTTTGTGTAAAGTTGTAATAAATGTCCTTCTATAAAATTAAATGCTTAGACTGTCTGCCCAAAACGCTTAAAAATGTCCACCCTGACACTTGTAGATTTGATCTTGAAAATTTAAATATTGTTTTGCTGTCTTTATTAAAAAATACATGGTACCATGCTGATGTCTGAGTCATGAATAACTTTTAATGGGATTTGATAATTTGATTTAGGTTTGTATTCATCAATTAGTAAAAAAAAAAGTACTGTTAATAGTTTCTTAACAGTAAAATCCGAATGCTTAGCCATAAAACTTCTTTATCTTTTAGCTCCCAGCTAATGTGATAAAATGATGCTTTCACAGAATAAAGAAAAAAAAAGTCCAACAACGACAGCAACTGTGTAGCAATCATGGTAGTGTAGTGGTCAACACTGTCGCCTTCCACCACCAGGGTCTGGGTTCGATTCCCGGCCAGGCTCGAGTCCTGTCTCTGTGCCCATGGAGTTTTATGTTCTCCCCGTTCTTGGTGGGTTTCCTCCAGGTACCCCCCCCCCCCCCCCATATATATAGGATAAAGCTGTATAGACAATGAGTGAGAGTGAGTGAGTTCTGAGCTGTAAAAAAATATGAAAACAAACCATTATTATTATTACAACATAAATCTTTAAATTAGACAGTTTTGAGCTGTAAGAAACATGGTTATGATCCGTATTTGTTACAATGTAAACCCTGGAATTTGAGGGGAATAAACTGTTTTTATAACAACATAAACATGTTAAATAGACAGTTATAAACCAAATAAAATCTGTAAAATATAAATGTGCAATCCCGTACAGCCAAAAACTACCTACGGTAGAATTCTGGCTTCCACAGCTGCCATTTTTTTTTTTACTGTAAAATGTACAATTTATTTTTTACAGTGTACAAATGGGGCCTATAACTGCTCCAGGGGGGCATCCTTGTACTTTAACTATGTCTTGTGTAAAGAGGTGTCTAGACATACAGTATGTATACAGAAAGGAAACATACAGTATATTTAAGTAAACTATCTAAAGCTTTTCATTGTCATGTAAATTTTATAACTCTTTTCTATACTTCATGTAAATCTCTCTGTTATTATTTTGCTATTGTTTATTTAAGTGTAAAATCACTGCTTAAACTCAAACACCGTTTACTCAGGAGCCCAGACGGTGTGTGACGGAGGCTCGTCGCTGACCATGATGCATGTGGTCATATCAACATGACAAAGCTGAGATTAAATTAGCACACTACCAACGCAGAGATTCCACCTCGCTTGTCTGTTCATCATGACATCCCACACAAATTTTCTCATTCTTTCTATGTCTGTGAGGGAAAAGACACATGGTAGGGAAATAGAGCAGATTGGGAGGGAGCGTCAAGGATGAGGAAGGACAGTGGCCAAGAGAGGGTGCAGGGAGGATGCAATGGTGTCACATGGATCTTTGCCAGTGTAGGCAATGAGAAAAAAGGAAGAACTGGAATTCATGCAGAAATATGCAGAACCGTGCACAACAATAACAAATAATAGTGATTACTGCATGATTGTGCAATGACAAATGTATTTAAAAAAAAAGAAAGATCAGTTGAAAAAAATCTGACTTTAAATTAGCAGCCAGAAAAATGTCACAATTACTGATTAGGATGACTGAATATCAGATGTGAAATTAGGTTTCATTCTCCCTTTGAGAGGTCTAGATTTCATTCATAGTCATACATATTCTTATTTCAAACAGATATTTAATACATTTTTTATACCACTTATCCTGTATAAAGTCATAGGAAGATTGAACTCATCCCAGGAACACTTTGGACACAAGGCAGCGTACACCCTGGACAGTTATACACACATAGTTATAACACACATGGAAGGAATAGAAGGAATTGTGGAGGAGGTCACCCTTGACTATTGTATTTATTTCCATTTGTACTACAGTGATAGGACCTCTGGTGAAAACTCACATGCACATTCACACACTATAGACAATTTGGAAATGACAATTAGCCTAATCTGCATGTCTTTAGACTGTGGGAGGAAAACCGAGCATCAGGAGGTACAGTAACCCACCAAACACAGTGAGAACATGCAAACTCCATGCACAGCCAGAATTGAACCCAGGACCTGGAGATGCAGCGGTGATGGGGCTAACCACTAAGCCACTGTGACAGCAAACGCTGACATAGCAGGGAAAAAATTAGACAAACTAATCTGAAATAAAAATAAATCGATTAAACATATTCTGACAACTAACCAAAAAAAAAAAGCCTGACATCTATTTGCTCTATTTGATGTGACAATACAGCACATCAAAGTAGCAGGTTATTGAAGTTCATACAGTAGGTTTGTTTGCAACTCAAAAACGCACTGCAGTTTCAGAGAATGTAATCGAACACAAAGCACACATTGTTATCTCAGAACATATTTGAAGTTCACTTAATCCTCAGATCTTATCAGCTGGTTGTAGACGCCCACAACTGCCCCCAGCTAGTTTTTTCCTCCTGAACCATGCTCATTTGTGTATAACAGTAATTTCTACCTCAATCACAGTCTTCCTCGAGAACATTAGTTGTTTACTAGATGACTGAAGACATATTAGAACACCTACAGAAGCTTAGAGATCACGACAAGGACAGTGATTATCTTTAAATGAACTCTATCAAATTACATTTAAGTTGCCTGTTGACATGAGAGTCACGGAACAAAATGGAAAGTCACCTATTAATATGAACTGGGTATTACCAAGCATTGTGTCTATGAGAGAGAGAGAGAAAAGGTGGAGACAGAGATTATTACTTGGCTTTGTGTCTTTTAAATCTCAGGTCGTGTTTTCCTTGACAAAGGTGTTAATAAATTCTTGTATGAATATCATTTCATTTCACTGCGTGGCATAATGCATATTATTGGTGGGATGAATTATTTTCTCATGGTAAAACTAACAGGAATGGTGAAGCACAATGTTTAATGAACAAATGTAAATGTAAAATTAACTGTTGTTCTTTTACCTTCTTTATACATGATGTAAATCTAATATAATCAAATATATGATGTTAAGGTTCTGAAGGACCCACAGTGGAAGCTTGTTGGTGCTCGAACCAGGGACACAGCTACTGTACCCCTGCCCCTGCTGCAAATGTACACAGTTAAATATACTTTTCTAAGGAGAGAGAAAAAACATATTGGCTTAGTATCTGAGCATAAGGCAATCCAAATTATTAATAATTCCATCCTCCAGATATATGATTACCAATTATTTAAATATTTCTCTGTGTATCACATTGGTGAGTGCTTGGGAAATGGTGGGGATGCCAGCTTGATTGACATCCCTACCACATCCCAAACACTCATCAATGTCACTTATGGAGAAATGTTAAATGTCATAAAGGTAACTAGAACATAATATAAAGTAATATTAATATTTTGTAATAATATTTTAATAATAACAATGACAACAAAAATCATAATTATAATAAATGTATATAGTTAATAATGTACCTTTTTGGCAATTCCATATTAAAGCAGCAAATGTTAAACTTCATTCGCATGGCTAATTTTGTGAAGTACTCTGCCTCTTAGAACTGTTTTAGATCCCAACGTGTAACTGGTTCGAATCCCAATGTGTAACAACAATGTTGTTTGTTATTGTGATATGTGCTTTTCTGTGAAGGATATGTCATGAAATGTGTAGAGAAGACGTATAACTTTTATGGCATTTTATGGCATCAGTGATAAATACATTCATGAAACATGATTCAGGGATAGGCTTTACTGTGTGAGACCATGGTACCTTGTATAGGCTCCCTTTTGCCACCTGGCCAGCTTTGTCCCCTAGGGGCATGACTGTGGCGCCTGGCACCAGGTTGTTGACAGCGAATCCTTTGATGCTCTGGGTTGTGGAGTGGGGCCTCAATGGCTTTGACTTGTTTGTCCGGTGCATCCAGTAGGTGGACAGTAGGATTAGGATCTGGCGAGTTTGGAGGCCGGGTTGGCAGCCCTGGCTACGGGTTGGCAGCCTTGGCAGTTAATGCTACATTGGATTTTTGTATGTGATTGGATTTAGTCCCCATGGACATGGATTAGCCTTGGATGCCCCTGATCCAGTCACCAGTTTATTGGTATATAATTGACAATCAAACTCTCCATATACAATTGACTGTAAATATGTACTGTACAGTCAAGAGCAAAGGTTTGCATACAATTGGTACATCTTAAAGATGACAATGTAATACTTTTATATAAAAATAGAATACATTGCTATGTACCTTTCTCGCTCAATACATTAATCATGTGCCTATTTGTCTGCGTATCTGGCACCAATCTTTTTCTAATACTCTAGATTTTTAATCTTGATGTTATACTTAAAAAGGATTTATTTTAAAACTTTGAAAAATCTTGAAGTTGTAAATGTCACAACACATCATGTCTTAAAACCATTTTGGCAATACAAAAAATAAATAAATAAAAGCTTTATAGTTTTCAAATTGTTGCTTCCTTGAAACAATTTATAGCCTTTATTATTGGATTATTGGATCAACATGGGCTGAAAATATATTATTTTTGGTTTCATGATGACAGAATAGACAACAACAACAACAAGCCACTTCCTTGTTTTTTTATACAATTTGTTCTTGCTTAATAATTTAATCAAAGCCACTGTAGTAACCAACCGTCTCTGACAGATACATGTCTTAACCACCAGCTGTGATTTCACTGCATTTATAAGCTTCATAGATTAAATGACTTGAATCCACTTTTAGAATATGATGGCCTTCTAGGACGACCGTGTGCTTTTCCTACAGTATATTATATTGACTGCAGCTCTAGGGACATAAACTAATCCTACATCATCACTTTTAAATAACCCTTCAGCCAGGCCATCAATAAACACAAATCAGACATTAACTAAGAGCAGAAGTGTCAAGTAACGAAGTAAAAATACTTCGTTACCTTACTTAAGTAGAAATTTTGGGTATCTATACTTTACTGGAGTAATTATTTTTCAGCCGACTTTTTACTTCTACTCCTTACATTTTTAAGCAATTATCTGTACTTTCTACTCCTTACATTTTAAAAATAGCCTCATTATTCTATTTTTATGACCAGAACGCGCAACCCCCGGTCGCATGATAAGAACGCGCACAACGCCCGCACCCCCCCCGGTCGCATGATCAGAAAGTGAGACCTTAATCTTTTTGTCGCCCCTCACGGTACTTTTACTTTTATACTTTAAGTAGTTTTGAAACCAGTACTTTTACACTTTTACTTAAGTAAAAAGCTTGGGTTGATACTTCTAAAGGAGTATTTTTGAACCCTAGTATCTATACTTCTACTCAAGTAATGAATGTGAATACTTTTGACACCACTGACTAAGAGGTGCGTATTTGTATTTGCATCATCAGCAGATGAGGAAAGCTGTGGATTATTAATATAATTTCCCCCCAGTCAGGTTCTAACTGTAGACCCTCTGACGTAAATCTAAAAAGGTTTGTTCTTATCCCAATCCAAACAGAGAGACTGGACTTGAGTGGTTAATAGGTACTAATGATAGAAGACTATGCTGAGGAAGCAAGCTTTTACAAACAGAGATGCTGACTCAGACACAACTAACCACAGCTCACTGACAATCAGATTCTAACCGTTCACAATGTCCATACTGATCTCAATGAAGCGTCAGAGCAGTGAGCGAATAAAGACATACTGACTCATGAATAGCCGTCATACCTTTCCCGTTAGGTAATCCCTGTATTTAATGAATAACATAAAAAAGACCAACAAAAGGAATAATTATCTGTGCCTTTAACACTGAGAGAGCAGGATTTAAAGAAATATTTTGGAGTTGATCCAAGAACCTTTTTTGGATCAGGTCAGCAGCAACAATGTCATTGTCATTATATTGATCTGCGTTTATGGTTTCCTGTTTACTGGTCAGAGCAAATGTCTGTCCTTACCAGTGATCACACGCTGTGGGTAATGCTTAAAAGAATATGGTTGCCCAATGGGAAGTGGGAATAAGGGCACTTCATAGTTTTTTTTCTAGGCCTAATATGAATGCTCTCAAATATCAGTAAGAGGCTTCGAGTAGAGGTACTGCTTCTGAACTCAAGGCTTCTGCTAGAGAAATGATATCTTACTATTGGCTTACTAGTAGCTACAACAACAACAACAACAAAAAAGTGGAAAGGAATTTAAGTAATAAATGAAAGATATTTTTTAGTGTTTTTAGTCATTTTTAAATGGAAGCAGAACGATTTAGAAAAAAATTGCTTTTAGAATTTCAACATTGAACTTGAACATGTTGAATATATCACATACAGTGGTGTGAAAAACTATTTGCCCCCCTCCTGATTTCTTATTCTTTTGCATGTTTGTCACACAAAATGTTTCTGATCATCAAACACATTTAACTATTAGTCAAAGATAACACAAGTAAACACAAAATGCAGTTTATAAATGAGGGGTTTTATTATTTATGGAGAAAAAAAATCCAAACCTACATGGCCCTGTGTGAAAAAGTAATTGCCCCCTGAACCTAATAACTGGTTGGGCCACCCTTAGCAGCAATAACTGCAATCAAGCGTTTGCGATAACTTGCAACGAGTCTTTTACAGCGCTCTGGAGGAATTTTGGCCCACTCATCTTTGCAGAATTGTTGTATTTCAGCTTTATTTGAGGGTTTTCTAGCATGAACCGCCATTTTAAGGTCATGCCACAACATCTCAATAGGATTCAGGTCAGGACTTTGACTAGGCCACTCCAAAGTCTTCATTTTGTTTTTCTTCAGCCATTCAGAGGTGGATTTGCTGGTGTGTTTTGGGTCATTGTCCTGCTGCAGCACCCAAGATCGCTTCAGCTTGAGTTGACGAACAGATGGCCGGACATTCTCCTTCAGGATTTTTTGGTAGACAGTAGAATTCATGGTTCCATCTATCACAGCAAGCCTTCCAGGTCCTGAAGCAGCAAAACAACCCCAGACCATCACACTACCACCAGCATATTTTACTGTTGATATGATGTTCTTTTTCTGAAATGCTGTGTTACTTTTACGCCAGATGTAACGGGACACGCACCTTCCAGAAAGTTCAACTTTTGTCTCGTCGGTCCACAAGGTATTTTCCCAAAAGTCTTGGCAATCATTGAGATGTTTTTTAGCAAAATTGAGACGAGCCTTAATGTTCTTTTTGCTTAAAAGTGGTTTGCGCCTTGGAAATCTGCCATGCAGGCCGTTTTTGCCCAGTCTCTTTCTTATGGTGGAGTCATGAACACTGACCTTAATTGAGGCAAGTGAGGCCTGCAGTTCTTTAGATGTTGTCCTCGGGTCTTTTGTGGCCTCTCGGATGAGTTGTCTCTGCGCTCTTGGGGTAATTTTGGTCGGCCGGCCACTCCTGGGAAGGTTCACCACTAGATCTCAATTACTTTTGTTCTCATTTGTTCCTTAATTTCTTTGGATCTTGGCCTGATGTCTAGCTTTTGAGGTGCTTTTGGTCTACTTCTCTGTGTCAGGTAGCTCCTATTTAAGTGATTTCTTGATTGAAACAGGTGTGTCAGTAATCAGGCCTGGGGGTGCCTACATAAATTGACCTCAGTTGTGATAAACCACAGTTAAGTTATTTTTTAACAAGGGGGGCAATCACTTTTTCACACAGGGCCATGTAGATTTGGAGTTTTTTTTCTCCCTTAATAACGTAAACCTTCATTTACAAACTGCATTTTGTGTTCAATTATGTTATCTTTGACTAATAGTTGACGGTTTTTGATGAGCAGAAACATTTAAGTGTGACAAACATGCAAAAGAATAAGAAATCAGGAAGGGGGCAAATAGTTTTTCACACCACTGTATAAGACACATGTAACCCAACTGAACACTTTTAACACATGCCTGACATCTTATATAGTCATTTAAAATGTGTAATAAAGTCCACATTTCTAGCACAAACTTATTTAAACAGTATTTACTTTAATACATAGGAAAATGAAAGCAAATCTTTAAATTCCAACCTAGGCACCGATGGTGTCAACCAGTTTCCTCAAATGGTCGGGGATGGAATGCGCTTCTAAAGGAAGTCATTTGAGATATTGCTGAGAACCTCCTGAATCCATGCGTTCAAGTCCTGGAAGAAATCCTTCTTTGCTTAGCCCAACAGGAAAAAATTCACATGTCACGAGATCTAGACTCCTTAAGGGGCCTTTCATGAGGTCACTGTTGTCCCAGGCAATGTCCTGAAAAATGCTGGTCTCACCATGTACACATATAAAGAGCAAAATGGGGTAGTGCTCCAGTGATAACAGTTCTATAAAATATTGCCATATATACTTTTCATCATGTTAGATATAAGAAATAAATTAACGAAATTGCCCTTATTTATTTGTTTATTTACGTTTCTTTCTAATGGTGTTAGGCTGGCTGTTAACTACATTGATTAGAGCAAATAAAATATATATTAAATTTTTTTAATAATTTAAAATGCATTTTCAAAACTTGCTGACATATTTACAACTTATACAGTATTATTTATTTCTCTTCTTTTTCTTTTTTTTTTTTTTTACTTTATTTGCTCTATTGCAGTGTGTTAACCTTTACAGTCAGTCAGCAGGCATGGAGATGCTCCTATGACACTTCACCTTACATATCCTGCCACCTAACACCTGCATTATACAGCATTATACAGGTTCATTGTTCTTCTGCTGTTTGACCTCCTCTGCTTGAAGCCCTGCTGCAACACGGAACACTTTCTCTTCATGTCTGTTATTTTCAGTGTCGTAATGTTGCTGGCCTTTGCACTTGTTTATCTTATTGTCAGCATCAGTTCCACTTTAACCTACTTTCACTTATTTATTAATTTATTCTCCTAACTTATTTTACTTTTACTGGCATTTTTCGATTGTGGTAATCGTTGTACAAGTTGATTCCTGTCTATGTGTGCATGGAGGTTGCATGTTTTCTACATGCTTGGTGGGTTTCGTCCGGGTACTCTGGTTTTCTCCCACAGTCCAAAGACATGCAGATTAGGCTTTCAGATTATTGGCGTACCCAAATTTCCTGTGGTGTGTGAATGAGTGTGTGTACAGTGTGTGCCCTGGGATGGATTGGCACCCTGTCCAGGATGTACCCTGCCTCATGCACAAAGTCTCCTGAGATAGGCTCCAGGCCCCCCCCACAATATAGACAATGAGTGAGAGTAAATCTAGATTACTAGGATTACTATCTATAATTGCAAAGATTAATATCTTTATATTCAATCAAAAATTAAACCTTTTTTTTAATGTCCTGTTTTCAACCATTTTCACATCTTTTCACTTTTAATTATGACAGTGATTGCAGAAAAATCTATAACATGTATATAAACCTGCAGACTTTTAATTCATTCTCTGGTACAATTTTCAAAGCTGTAGTTTACATCCCATTTTATTGGCACGTCAGAAAGCATCCTGCCAACATTCCCAAAAGGCGACTACAGTATAGACTCAGCACATACTGTATTTCTTTAAAAAGTTAATACTGGCCTCAGAACTACCCCCATATAATTTTTTTTTTTAAATGACAAAAATTTTAGAAGAATTTCTAAATTGTGTATATTAAATCTCCTTTAAATGCAACAACAAGCAACCAACTAAAGTGGGAAAACTTAAATGTTTTATTTGCACAAGATTTTAAATTCCATGTTCTCCATGTGCTTTTCTTCAGGTATTCCAGTTTTCTCAGCTCAAAGACAAGCACTTTTCCTTGTGTACTGTAAGTGTGTGTTCTTGTGCCCTGTGATGGGTTGGCATCTTCTCTAGGGTATCCCTGATCTTGTGTCCTAAGTTCCAGGGATAGACTCCAGGCACTCTTGACCCTAGGCAGAATAAGTTGTACTGTACAAATAATGGATAAAAAAATGTTTTCCAAGAGATAAAGAAAATCCTCATAAATTTGGCCTGTACTGTATATGAAACAGAACAAATGCCATCTTTCCTAGTAGGATTTTCCCTCAGCATCTGAATTTCATGTGTATCATACAGATTTTATTGATTAAAGTGCAGCTGCATCACACATACATACAGTAACTGCATACTAAAGTGACAGTAAAAGGTTACCCTGTCCTAAGTAACAAAGCACTGTATCATAAATCAGGGAACCTTATGTAAGAGCTAAAGTATGCCCTGAAAGGATGCAATGTCCTATATACTGTAGGGCCATGTAATTCCGTAATGCAGGCTTGTTCCTAAGGAAACCCTCAGGAAGGCCACCGATTAGATTATGTAAGGGCTCTGTGGAAAGGTGCTGCTATACTAATTTGACAACATCTGGCGGGCTTTGTTGTGCTTATATGTGTGTGTTTTTTATATGTGCCTCTAAATTCAAGAATATCCCTGAAAAATGTGCAGGAAAGGGTAATTTATACTTCCGCTTTCTTGAAAAAGGACCAGACCTCAGGCCTCAGATGCTACAGAAACCTCCTGTAGTGAATGACCGACACACACATTTCTTATATAGGAAAATAAGATCAAACCTTTAATAAAAAAAAATATATATTTCCAAAGAGAAAGCTCTTCCATTGTAGTTGTTTCAGTGAACATTCAGCAAAGTGGAATGCATGATCCTTGAAAATCATTGGATATCTTGTCACCAATATCTTGTCACCAATGTCCACTGGATGCAGTGCCGGTCCCAAGCCCGGATAAAAATGGGAGGGTTGCGTCAGGAAGGGCATCCGGCGTAAAACCTGTGCCAAGTTGTAGTGTGGACTGGATAGTCCGCTGTGGCGACCCCTCGTCGGGAGCAGCCGAAAGACCAACAACATCTTGTCACCAACTTGTGGAAAATACATATCTGTCAGTGTGAACTGTAGACACCATCATGCACCAAGACAACTTGCTCATGACAACTTGTTCTGACCATGCTCCAAACCATTTCCACATGTTTGAGCCATTAAAGGATTTCTTGCTAAGCCAGTGTTTTAGATGTGAAGCAGGATGTCTGATCATGGCTCCGGTGTACTGAGAAATCATTCTACCTTGATGGTATCTAAGCACTAGGAAACACTGGGTTAAGTGTATAAGTGTACCAGGGGATTATATAGAGTAATAAAGTCTGTGTTCTGTTATTTTGCACAAATAAGTCCCAGTTTGTTCACTCATGGCCTTGCTTTCTTGTATCCCATCCCCATTCTAACACTTGTAAAGATTTGTGATTGAAGTTACTGTAGGCTTCATTGAAGCTCAAAACAGTCTGACCCTTGTCCTTTATCCTTTCTCATCAACAAGGTGTTTCAATCTACAGAACTGCCACCTACTTTATGTTTTTTTTTTTTTTAATAACGTTCTTTTTAACCTCCATAGACAGTTGTCTTCAAAGACACAACATTCCAAGTGATCATTAGTATCTAATACCTCACCCGTCTGGCACCAGGAACAATAATCTGTTCAAACTCAACTTTTGCAATGAATTGACTCATGATGTGGATACTGTAGATCAAGTCTGCATGTGAGGTAAAAATCAGGATCTTCACAGAATCTTGACTGAAGCAGTCCATGACTTGATAAGCTGATAATCTTAAAAAAAAAACAAAAAAAAAAACAGAGATCATATTTCCCGACAGCTGACATTACCCGGCACATCTTGCCCTGGGTTACTGTTACACAAGATCACTTTTTATCAAAGCTCTAATTTAAGAAGTAAGGAAATAACAGGGGATGCTTTTACGGTAAAAATAACTGTTACTACACAGGAATATGAAGTTGTTTAAGTTAAAAAGAACATATTAAGTATAGTTTACATGCAACTATTAGGTTTCTTATCATATCGTGGTTTAATAGCTTGCACTAACTTACATTTTGAACAGGTTTCTAAACACATGTTTCAATATATAGAGTAAATGGAACACTTTCACATAGTGTTCATGTAACTTTATCCAATGACTTTTTGAAAACTACAAGTGTAAATTAAGACCAGAGAGGGCAATATTGCTGATTCACCAAATCAGGACCTGGGTTTGATCCTCAGCTTGGGTGAGCATGATAGCTTTGATTTTAATATGGTCTTTGAAAATACTTCATCAAAGCATGCTGATTCTACTGTACAAAACCAAATGATGTCAATCCAATCACATGGAACAAATTAAGACACATTTCTATAAAAAAAAAAAAAAATTCGTCCAATTAGTTCATTTTCCCGGTGGCACTGTGGTGTAGTGGTTAGCACTGTCGCCTTGCACCTCCAGGGTCCGGGTTCGATTCCCAGCCAGGCTCGATTCCCGTCTCTGTGTGCATGGAGTTTGCATGTTCTCCCCGTGCTTGGTGGGTTTCCTCCGGGTACTCCGGTTTCCTCCCACAGTCCAAAGATATACAGGTTAGGCTAATTGACGTTCCCAAATTGCCCATAGTGTGTGAATGAGTGTGTGAGTGTGTGTGTCCTGCGATGGATTGGCACCCTGTCCAGGGTGTACCTCGCCTCATGTCCCAATTCAGCGATACCTCAGTGGTTAAGGCATTGGACTACAGTTCAGAAGATCCCAGTTTCAAACCCCACAACCACCAAGTTGCCACTGTTGGGTCCTTGAGCAAGGCCCTTAACCCTCAACTGCTCACTTGTGTAATGAGATACAAATGTAAGTCGCTCTGGATAAGAGCGTCTGCCAAATGCCTAAATGTAAATGTAAATTCTCCTGGGATAGGCTCCAGGTCCCCATGACGCTAAATACAGGATAAAGTAGAATAGAAGGTGAGTGAGTTAATTTTCCCATAAAACCTATTCCTATGTTATTGCTCTTATACAACAGCCCATTTGTTTTAAATGTATTAAATAATGATTATTATACTCATTAAACTTTTTCTTTGTGGAATGATCATCAGATAGATTGATAAATTGTACCCATTAAACTATAGAATATTGAATCTGCAAATAGTCCTTTACTTCTCACTCTCGCTTTTTATTGATTTCTCCTTTTGCCAGTTATATCGTTTTTACCTTGAAAGTCAGAAAATGATGAAAAGATTTCAGCCATTTGACCTGTGCTTTCTGCCGCACAGGAAGTGGCCTTGTTTGCTGAAACCACCTACTGAAAATTAACTGAGTGAAATAGTTTTACACACCAAAGAACAGAAAAACAGAGAAATGAAAACCATGAATGGATGACTAATTTCTAGGCAAGAGAAAGAAAGAGCGAGAGAGAGAAACATTTTTAATTTAATCCAAGAAAAGAACTATGCATTTATCACCCAGACTTGCCTACACAATCTCTCTCACACACACACAAACACACACACACTCACACTTATTCACATGAAGTTACAAATAAAGACATATCCGGTTTCTCTGTCTGTTTCAGTGCCGAAGTCGTTCATTCATGATTTTTATCGCTCCACCTCATTTCTCTTTGCTGTCCTCTTCCACCTCCTCATTTTCCTCCTCCTCTGTGTGCGGCTTCTGATCAGCTGAGTGTGAGATCACAGACATGCGCAAATCATATCTCTGTGATGGTGGGATTCCCCCCGCCCACCCCACACACATGAATTTTAGCTCATTTGTCTTTCTTATGATTAAAATTTAAAAATGGGTTCTTTTGGTTTTAAAGTGTTTGTTTTTTCTTATTTCTTTTTCAAATGAATTTGAAATCTATCAAACCATCTTAATATTTCTGTCTGTACACACCACTCCATCTAGCCAATCAGCCATCAATCCATCCATCCCAGTCAATACCCAAGATATATTTGCACATTCATTGACATTGTATGTGGATAAATTAGATACTGGATATTAGAAAAGAAATACGAGGCCTGTCATTGATGAACAAAGTAAAGAAAAAAAAAAGAAAATCTGTGCAAAAAAGCCAATATTTTACTGAATATGTAGAATGTTTCATTATCTCTAACATACAAAAAGTGTGTCCTCCATATAGGAACCTTTGTAGTCCAACTAGGGACCGTGGAGTCCAACAATTGTATTTATTCCCTCCGGTCAACATTCACACACATTCACACAATATGGGCAATTTGGGAATACCAATTAACCTAATCTGCATGTCTTTAAACTGTGGGAGAAAACCGGAGAAACCCAGAGAAAACCCCCCAAACATGGAGAGAACATGCCAACTCCATGCACGCAGACCAGACACGGGAATCGAATACAGGATCTAGTGGTTCTGTTCCCGCTCATGTGTGTAAGAATGAAGCTTTTACCCATTCATCTTGTTATCTGTTGTGTTGCCCAGACAGTATTTCCATCTTTCTCTAATTCCTGCTTGTTAAACCATTGCTTAGTCAATTATCTCCACCTCTTTCTCATTTACTCGGCGTATACGACCTCTAGGGCTGCTTTTAAACCGTTCTTTTGTTATAGTCTACATTTCCAATTCTCATCTCCAGTGTGTTTCAGTCCTTGATTATTGACTCTGGGCTTGTTTCTATAATTTGTGATATTCATACAGTAGTAGCTTGTTATTGCTTTTCTTTCTTTTTTTCCACTTTATTCATTGTCTGTTTATTATTTGTGCCTCTGGGGTGTGGACTGAGTTTAAAACTTTAACAAACACACTCAGTCAATGCAGTTCTTACATGGCATGATAATAGAAGGGCTATTGGTAAGAAAAGCGAGGTTAGTAAAGTGGGATAAAAAAAGGATCAAACTATAGATTAAGAAACAGATTCAAAGCAAGGTGAGAACAAGGGGAATAATTGAGCAGTGGCAAGAATGAGGTCCTTTTGTTTTATACTAATGTCTTAATTGAATTAATTAATTTCCCATTAATCACATATACATTAACTGCATGTAATTCTCACATTATTAATATATAATAAGATGTAAGCCGCAATGGGACACTTTTTTTTAAATTTTATAAATAGCCCAAAACTATATTTCACAAAACTTGGGATAACCGTAGAATTTACAGTGAAAAACTGTAATTAGTTTTACAGAGTCAGACCTTAAATTTAACAGTTAAAAACATATGAAAATATGGTTTATTGCAGTAAAATTTATGAAATACTGTATTTATAAAAAGGAAACTCTCAGAGAAGGTATTTGTTACTAATATCATGGAGCATCAGTTTATATTTTACTAAACCTTTGTTGATAGAGTTTAAAAATCTGAAAAATATCTGCTCTGTAAAAAATAAACTTTAAAAATTTATGGTAAAAAACTGGCAACTGTGATTGGCAGAAATTTACCATAAAAAATACGGTAGCAACGTTATTGTTTGTACGGGACTGCACTCATTATACTGTATACTTTACGGATATTAATAGTTTTCTCTACGGTTTATAGCCGTCTAATTTACATTAACCAAGGACTTCAAATTTGTGAATGGTATTCCACCCGGTGATGACTGTGGCAAGGACAGCCGCTAGCACGCGCCACTTTGCCCGCCGCCACCGCCATACTGTACTTAGATTGTCTGCCCAAAAAAATGTCCACCCTGACGGGGTGTACCCTGCCTAGTGCCCGGAGTCTCCTGGGATAGGCTCCAGGTCCCCCGCGACCCTGAACACAGGATTAAGCGGTATAGAAAATGAATGAATGAATGAATTAATGAATGAATTTAAATATTGTTTTGCTGTCTTTATTAAAAAATACATGGGACCATGCTGATGTCTGAGTCTTGAATAACTTTTGATGGGTTTTGATGATTTGATTTAGGTTTGTATTCGTCAATTAGTATAAAAGTACTCTTAATAGTTTCTTAACAGTAAAATCCGAATGCTTAGCAATGTAACTTCTATCTCTTTTAGCGCCAGCTAGTGTGATAAACTGATGCTTTCACAGAATTGCTGAATGAATTCACTGTGGTTATTCATAATAAAACAAATAGTCCAACAACAACGACAGCAATTGTGTAGCAAGCATGGTAGTGTAGTGGTTAGCACTGTCGCCTTCCACCACCAGGGTCTGGGTTCGATTCCCGGCCAGGCTCGATTCCCGTCTCTGTGTGCATGTAGTTTGCATGTTCTCCCCGTGCTTGGTGGGTTTCCTCCAGGTACTCTGGAGGAGAATTCTGGCAACCACAGCTGCCGGTTTTTTACCGTAAAATTATTATTTTTTTTTACTGTGTATGAAATTCAGTCTTTCTGAGTGAATGAGCAATGGGCATTGTCACAAAGCTATACAGAATTAAAAATAAATATGGAAATGGTGTTGAAAAGTGTGAAAAAACACACTTTTTTCTTTTACACCTAAATGAGGGTATTAATCTCATTTTCATATACTAAATTCATCTGAATGACTCACTACTGTCATGCTGTTTTATCGAGCATGATCCCAAATCTACTCTGGTGTCCAGCCCTCTCATGAGCACACACACACACACACACACACACACACACACACACACACACACACACACACACACACACACACACACACACACTTCTACACACTACATATCATTCACAGGAGCTTTGATATACTCCCTGGTGTCTAATAATATCTTCACATTATATTTGGAGCAGTTAGACATGCTACTTGTTTCCCGCCCTGATGGACAAATGAAAATAGCATGATGTGCCATCAGCGTCATTGCTAGATATTTCTATTCGTCTCTTGTTCAGCGTCCCCGCCATATCCCAGATGTATGAGCAGTGTGGAGTGAATAGTAACTTGAACTAATAGATAGACATAATAGGGCATTCACAATTTAGTATTATTGTTATTATTATTATTTTAATAATAATCAGGGCTGGGGAAAGATAAGTCTGTTGCTGAGTTAAAACATAGAATGTAGTAAAAATAAAACGTGGTGACGTTTCTGAACAGCAGGGACGTTTCCTAGAACACTCGATGGGGGAAAAAAAAACTGATAATAAGCAAAGGGGCAATGAAGTGGATGTGAAAAGAAGGAAAGGAAGAATGAAATGGCTTTTCTTTGCCTCTTGTGTAAGACATTTTGGACCTCGAGTCTTTGAACAAATACTAATAATAAGGTAGTGAGACTACTGTGTGTGAGAGAGAGGAAGAAGAGATGGATATGGTTTGGACAAAGAACAAGAGAAAAGAAGATGGTTTAATTTTTCATGCAGTCTCTGTGCATCGTGCTTTCTTTCTTCCTCCCACCTCCTTACAGTCATAGACATGAACCTCATCACACACACACACAAATATACACTAACATTTTTTTCAGCAGAAATGATGACACATACATGCATGCTTCACAAACACACTTTTTTTCTTGGAATCTAAATGTTTGTGTGGATGAAAAGCAGTTTCAGGCTTTTCTGCCAGTTTAAAGTGTTCGTCAGAGTGAATCCAGTCTCAGCTTTTAAACAGGGTGTTTACATAGTCATCCTAAAATCAGCATAATGCTTTAAAGTCTGCAAACCTTAAAGAGGAGCACAGATACAATAAGAAGAAGCTTGCGGAATTAGACATCTGTATCAGAGCTAAAACAAAATTTCCACCAGCAGAATCTTCTTTATTTCATGCAGGCGTGAAAGAGCAATGTTTCATGTAATAGTTGTAATTGTAACCAGATTTAGAGAAGGACCCAAATGCAAGACACCAGATGTAGTCTTTTCTATATTTATTGTAAACAGGTAATAATAGTGGATGAAATGTGCAAGAGGATGAGGATAAGGACAGGTGGAGATTGGACAACGTTTTGTATAGTCTGTGGGAGGACTTGAGATGCTCACGGTGCTCAGGAGTAGGAGCTGGAGACAGATGGAACTGTAGGCAGAAAGCAACAGTGCATGAGTAAACTGGGAAGGTACATTGGAACATAGTGAGAGACATGTCAGTCAGACCAGTTCAGGCCAGCAACACAGTCAAACCTCACTTATATAAAAGGGCTAATCCCAATCCAAATAACAAAGTCATAAACATATCAATAGGCAGTCAGGGTTACAGACAGGGAGCTGCATGAGGTCCGGTCCAAAGCAGGCAGGAGTCAGGTTCACAGGCACAATGAGTAAACAGCAAGAGATACTTGGGCAGAATCTAAAATCCAGTTATTGGTTCTAGGGTCAACTATCCAGTGAGGAAATATACATAATGTGGCAGTTAATCAATATACTGTAGGGATTATGAACAGGGAGTAGGTAAAAAACAAGCAGGGTCAGGTACAGGCAAATCCAGAAAATATGGTTCGATTGGGCGGCACGGTGGTGTAGTGGTTAGCACCGTCGCCTTGCACCTCCAGGGTCTGGGTTCGATTCCCCGGCCAGGCTTGATTCCCGTCTCTGTGTGCATGTTCTCCCCGTGCTTGGTGGGTTTCTTCCGGGTACTCCGGTTTCCTCCCACAGTCCAAAGATATGCAGGTTAGGCTAATTGGCGTTCCCAAATTGACCATAGTGTGTGAATGAGTGTGTGAATGTGCGTATGAGTGTGTGCCCTGCGATGGATTGGCACCCTGTCCAGGGTGTACCCTGCCTTGTGCCCGAAGTCTCCTGGGATAGGCTCCAGGTCCCCCGCGACCCTGAATAGAGGATAAAGCGGTACAGAAGATGAATGAATGAATGGTTCGATTGGACAGTGGACAAAGTTTGCTAATTAGACTGAGAACTGAGCCTGGTTTAAATAGAGAAGGAGAGAGTGGAGTTAATTGCTTATTAGAAAGATGGCCCTTGCACTGGCACTGGCATTAAATGAGGTGGGGACCTCAGTCGGGGTCTTCAGGAATGAACCAAAATAGAAAATTAAACAGGAAGCAATGGAACAATGATAAAGACAGCTTATCCAGTACATCAGGATGTGCAGCACCCTATAAATAACTAAATCTGTTATTTCTGGCTGATTTGCAAAGAAGAAATATTGAAATAACAGTCTGGTGCACATCTTTTGTTCCAGTAATACCAGTTATGAACTAGAGTGATGTGGCTGAGGTTGAGGGACTGCCAAAGCCCAAGCTCGCACATAATGTCAAAAAATGCTGACATTTTTCCCAAGCGTTCCATGGGGACAGTGCTATGCTTTATAATTAAAAACAATAATAGGATTTATTCTTTTTAAGTAAGCCACACACACCTTTGGTTTATATCCTAATAATCTAATCAAATTCAAAGCAAATTCAAATTTTATTAGAACATACACAGTACCATATGCAGTGAAATGCTGATACCTGTATGACTGCCTGTGACCTTAGAAATACAGATATTTGCAGGAACAATAAAAGAAATGATTCATGAATTAGGATAATTAAATGAAGACCTGAATTTTCACTTGAATAAAAAGTTGAGAGCAGGTAGAAATTGGCACATTTATGACAAACTCATTAAATGTAATTAATTATATTTCCATACTTAACTAAAATGTATATGTATAAGCTACACAAAGGCCGAACATTTTTATAGTGCACGCCTACATACTGTAACACCTACAGGTTACCTAATTTCTTATCATGTCATTTAGTATCCTCATTACTTCGAAAAAGTGTAACTGTAACAATGAGAAATCTATGAATAGCAAATAACTAATAGTACACAAAACATACTCTTGTCTGGATAACAGTGTCAGAGTCCATATGTGCTAGAGTGGATCTACATAAACACGGTATGGTGTTAAATCAACAAGACTGGGGATTTTAATGTGCTAGGTCAGCTGGGTTTTCAATCACCCCTTTTCTCCCATCAGGAAGACATTTAAACTGCAAAAAAAGAAGTATTGAATAAGTATGAGAAATAAAAAGTGAATTTGTACAAAGACGATTCCTGTAAACAAGTTTTTAAAGTGGAACCCTGGAGAAAAAGTACTTTTTAAAAGTCTGTTAAACTTTAGAATGTTCACCATCCCATGTCCACTATCCAACCTGACACCTGTATCTAAATATTTTAAATCATTGAACCTATTTCACAGATTTGTCAATTGTCACTGCTTTTCTATGTGAAGTAATGATGTAAATGCACGTATTCCGAAAGCGTGAAAATATCTCAGAAACCATGCACACAGTTCCGCAGGACTTACTTTATTCTGACCACAATGCCATTAAAACTGCGGCAACACATGACAGGTTCATGACTCACTACTTGTGATAAAACAAAGACACCGTGAATCATTTCTACTTTTGCTTCTAGAATTAGCACATGACTATTTTATGTTGCTTGGGAGACACGACTGTGTGCCAGAATGTCATCTGATCCACCCACGCAGATATTTTCAGGTGTAATTAATTGTTTTTACTTTGCTTTTAATTATGATTAAATGTGTAATTATATGTAATGTTTATATATACAGTCTAATTTTTTTGGAATGTATCATGGTGTAAGGTGCATTATTGCATTATCTTTCCTAAATAAAATCTGCAGTTTAGCTGCATATATTGTGTTTATATGAATATAGGCACTGTATATAGATCTGTCAGTGTATATCGGTATTGGCATTAAATTCGCATGATTTGTCAAATGCAGTGGTCTTAAATTAGGCAGGAATAAGAAGCATTAACCAGGAATCTAAAGATTACTTCACTTTTTAATTTTGTACCAAATATTAACCGCCTGGTGTGGACTGTGTGGACTGTGAGATATGTACAGTAGTATGACTATTTGAAGACACCAGACACCAGATATAGCATTGATATAGCAAGTTATATCATTATGTTTCAAGGAACTTTTTTAACTTAGTGGGGCAAGGGTAGCTCAGTGATTAAGGCATTGGACTGCTGAGTGGAAGGTCCCAGTTTCAAACCTCAGCTCCATCAGGTTGCTCTTGTTGGGCCCTTGAGCAAGACCCTTAACCCTCAACTGCTCTTATGTATACTGAGATAAAATGCACTTCACTCCCTCCAAAAGTCAACGAGGTTACATTTACCGCATTTAGCAAATTTAACATTTTCTCTCAGTGAAGAGGAGATTCAATAGGCCATTTGCCTTAAGGTTCAGTGTCCTGTGCGTTCTGAAATTTTTTTTTTCTCACCACAGTTACACGTGGTGGTTGTGATGGCCTTCCTCTCATTTTAAACAAGTGTTCTCCTGCAAACTAATGTGCTTACTAGAGACTTTCTCACTCTCTATATCCCATTTATTCTGTACATGGTGGCGGAAGCCTGGAGCCTATCCCTAGGCTGGATACACTCTGGTGCCAATCCATCAAAGGGCCCATACTTACACTCTACAGGCAATTTGACTAATCTGCATGTCTGTACTCTGGGATAAAGCCAAAGAACCTAGACGAAACCTTCCAAGCACAAGGAGATCCAAAGGTAGAACCGTCGACCATAGAGGCACGAGGCTGCAATGCTAACCACTACACCACCGTTCTACCTTCCAGGAGACGGCTATGTATAAAAAAGTAAAGCCAAAGTCTGAAATAACACATTGTTTGGAGAGTACAGAGATAAAGGCCGATTTGGAAGGCAGAACTCATGAAGAAACATGATTCAGTCTCTGATGCTAATGAATTGCTTGTGATATTCATTCTGCTGCTTTTCAGACTTACAGCTGCCAGATGATGTCTCTCTGTCGACATAAGGTAGTGGGCGGAGAAGGCACCATGTCTTTCCCTCTATTCCCTCTGAGAATTTTCAGATCTGCATTTTTTAAATAGAGGTTTACAGATCAATACAGCACCATGATCAATATTCAGCATGGCATTAATCCAAAGAACTAAATATGGTAGTGCGTGGGCATACAAATCTGGCAACATTTAAAGTTTTCATTAGACTGGGAATTACATTTAAGAAAAAGTGATCAACATGGAAGTTCCGGTTTATATCATACCTACATAAAATCTTAATAGCCTCGAGATTTTAATGTGCTCGTTCAGAGGACTCGGTGAACCAGGTTAAATTGTTCACTGTGGGCAGGGTAAATGTATTAATTATAATAAATAAACATAATTAGGAAAGCAGGAAACAGACAAATTAGATGGAAAATGTAATTTAAAGGAACAGTGTTCAATAGTTAGAGCTCTTAATAGTTATAATAAGTTATAATGTCTAAGAGCTAGCAGTGAGATGATATTTGCATGAAATCCAACCCCATAGTCGATGTGTATTTTCCTTTGAGATCAGGTAAAAATCCTCCCCTTTTCTTTATATTGGCAATGGGTCCATCTGTATAGAGGAAGAGTTACTAACATGTTCAGTTTGAATGACTTATGTCAGTTAATTAAAAGCTTATTCAATATTTAGTTTTACTTTCCTTACATCCCTTGTAAGTTGTTTTTTGTCTGATCCCATTTGGAGACCTTTACATTTTTTTTTAACCATCGGATTACCAGGTCTTTCTAACACAACCCTCTTATATTAATCCAGGCTTAGGAAAGGCACTAAGCGTGCCCTGCATCCCCAGAGGCTGGATATGGGACATTTTCTTGGGACTTGAACCCAGGCCTTCTGCATGCGGTAAGTATCCCACCACTGTGACACCAGTGCTCAAGCGAGAAATATTATTAAATCATTTTAAGCTAATGCTATGCGAGATATAGAGAGAAAAACACTAAGAGTGAGGATTTCTCACCTCCCTCCCTCTTGCTTATCCAGACGGGAGGTAGGCAGGTTAATGCATTCCAGGGCGGATGCAGATGGGTTCCCCTTACTGCTAAATAATCTAAGGGATTTCTCTCTCTCTCTCTCTCTCTCTCTCTCTTCAAGCGGAGGCCGGAAACTGTATGAATATGGGCTTCCCTGCTTAGCCTTTCTGGCACAGAATGTGCGAATGTGCACTTGAGCTTGTCCACCTCTCTTAGCGCGTAGGCCGGTATGTTTCAGGGATCTCCCATGTACGTAGGTTGGTCTCACACGAGCTGGAACTGTGTGCCTGTGTGTGTTTTAGAGAATCCTCATATGACCATAATGAAGTCGGGCTGTTAAAGTAAAGTGCGTCATTGTTAATCGTTCCCACTGCATTTTTCTTTAGAGAGGGAAATTAATTGTGATTAAGTAATTATGTGCTAATGTAATAAGGTGTTTCAGCACTAATGACTGTGGTCGAAGGATCATTTCATGTTGTGTGTTCTGTGTCCATCATCTGAGAACTTGAACGTCATGTGCAGCTCACTTATGGCTTGAGTAGAAGATTAATTGTTCATTCATTTATTCATTACTTCATTCAAAGTAATTACTCCATTTTGTTCAGGTTTAGTGTGGATCTAGATTAAACATTGAATATGTTTCAATGTTTGAATATCAGATTTCAGCACCATATACTGTATAGTATAGTAAAGTATTTCCCCCCCTATGTAACAGAATACCACCCATATCACTTTAACCCCCTATTTGTTGTTATAATAACCATCACTGTTTAGGAAATATTTAGACGCATCACTTTTGGGATTTATGTCACTGGTTGAGGCTCTGGGTGTCTGACCAGTGAATAGGGTGCTTGAGCCATTCCACCACCAGGTCACCATTGTTGAGTGCTTGAGCAAGACTCTTAACCCATACAACTCAGCTTCTGCATGGAGTGCCAGTCAAAACCTGATTAGACAATGAGAGGTTTTCAGTGGTATGATGATAAAAACTGTCAGATGATGTCGATCAGATGATCCAATTTTGCTATCCTTAAAATAAAATTTAAAAACCCCAAGAAAAAAAAATGGTATAGATTTACAGTGGTGTGAAAAACTATTTGCCCCCCTCCTGATTTCTTATTCTTTTGCATGTTTGTCACACAAAATGTTTCTGATCATCAAACACATTTAACTATTAGTCAAAGATAACACAAGTAAACACAAAATGCAGTTTTTAAATGAGGGGTTTTATTGTTTAGAGAGAAAAAAAATCCAAACCTACATGGCCCTGTGTGAAAAATAATTGCCCCCTGAACCTAATAACTGGTTGGGCCACCCTTAGCAGCAATAACTGCTATCAAGCGTTTGCGATAACTTGCAACGAGTCTTTTACAGCGCTCTGGAGGAATTTTGGCCCACTCATCTTTGCAGAATTGTTGTAATTCAGCTTTATTCGAGGGTTTTCTAGCATTAACCGACTTTTTAAGGTCATGCCACAATATCTCAATAGGATTCAGGTCAGGACTTGATCTTGCCACTCCAAAGTCTTCATTTTGTTTTTCTTCAGCCATTCAGAGGTGAATTTGCTGCTGTGTTTTGGGTCATTGTCCTGCTGCAGCACCCAAGATCGCTTCAGCTTGAGTTGACGAACAGATGGCCGGACATTCTCCTTCAGGATTTTTTGGTAGACAGTAGAATTCATGGTTCCATCTATCACAGCAAGCCTTCCAGGTCCTGAAGCAGCAAAACAACCCCAGACCATCACACTACCACCACCATATTTTACTGTTGGTATGATGTTCTTTTTCTGAAATGCTGTGTTACTTTTACGCCAGATGTAACGGGACACGCACCTTCCAAAAAGTTAAACTTTTGTCTCGTCGGTCCACAAGGTATTTTCCCAAAGTCTTGGCAATCATTGAGATGTTTTTTAGCAAAATTGAGACGAGCCTTAATGTTCTTTTCGCTTAAAAGTGGTTTGCGCCTTGGAAATCTGCCATGCAGGCCGTTTTTGCCCAGTCTCTTTCTTATGGTGGAGTCGTGAACACTGACCTTAATTGAGGCAAGTGAGGTCTTCAGTTCTTTAGATGTTGTCCTGGGGTCTTTTGTGGCCTCTCGGATGAGTTGTCTCTGCGCTCTTGTGGTAATTTTGGTCGGCCGGCCACTCCTGGGAAGGTTCACCACTGTTCCATGTTTTTGCCATTTGTGGATAATGGCTCTCACTGTGGTTCGCTGGAGTCCCAAAGCTTTAGAAATGGCTTTATAACCTTTACCAGACTGATAGATCTCAATTACTTTTCTTCTCATTTGTTCCTGAATTTCTTTGGATCTTGGCATGATGTCTAGCTTTTGAGGTGCTTTTGGTCTACTTCTCTGTGTCAGGTAGCTCCTATTTAAGTGATTTCTTGATTGAAACAGGTGTGGCAGTAATCAGGCCTGGGGGTGACTACAGAAATTGAACTCAGGTGTGATAAACCACAGTTAAGTTATTTTTTAACAAGGGGGGGCAATCACTTTTTCACACAGGGCCATGTAGATTTGGAGGTTTTTTTCTCCGTTAGTAACGTAAACCTTCATTTAAAAACTGCATTTTGTGTTCAATTATGTTATCTTTGAATAATAGTTAACGGTTTTTGATGAGCAGAAACATTTAAGTGTGACAAACATGCAAAAGAATAAGAAATCAGGAAGGGGGCAAATAGTTTTTCACACCACTGTATGTTCTTTGAAATACAATATAATTAGTGAGGTCAGGCTACTGATGTTGTGTGAGGATGCAGTCGGTGCTCCATTTTATCCCAAAGGTGTCAGTGGGAACGAGGGCCAGGGCTTTAATGTCTTTAATGTCATGCTGAAAACAAGAACTGTAATACTACAACATACAGAGACATTCTTTACTATTATGTGCAAGAAACCTTGTGGGAAAATTTTCCATTTGTTGTGTTTTTAATGACTTGATTTTGAAAATTGTTTTGTTAAATGTTCCTGCAAGGATTTTTAATCATCAAACCAATGCACACTCATTTATACAGACACCCACATTGCAACTGGAACAAATTTACAAAAAAGAGCAGCATTGTAACTAACATGGCATTTCCTATTCTCATTCTCTATTCTTTCTGTATCTATTTGTCTCATGCATTATGCAGAATAGATGACTGTCACCTGCAATAGAAAACTAAATCACCTGTATAGGCGTCCGTCTCTGCAGTGTGTGGGTGTATGTACACATGCTTTTTTAAAATCTAATATATCTGCAGTATCTGCAGTGTGCAAGTTATAATCTCTCTCTCTCTCTGTCTCTCTCTCTCTGTCTCTGCATGTGTGTTTCACCATCTATGGTCTTTCCGGCTGGCATCCTGAGGAATCCCTCTGTAACCATGGCAACAACAGGCGACATCACCTCGGCTATGTGCGTCACTACAGTCTCGCAAGAAAAGCTGAACTTTATTAAAGAGTCAGAAGAAAGTGTCTGAAAAACAGAAAAGAAATTCAGGGTATTTTATAGGAAAAAAAGCTTGTAATAACTGGATTTTTTCCATTATTGCTGCAAACTCTTAACCACTGAGCAAATGATTTTCAAAGCCCATAAAAGGACCTTCTGATTTTGCACCAATGCGGATCGATGGCATTCCTGCAGTCATACCAAAAAAAAAAAAAGAAAGTAAGTAAGTAAGAAAGATGCTCACTGCAGCCTCCATTGTAACCTTTATATAATACAGTAATTGAAGCATTTTATGTGAAGAAACCTGTTTTTGATCTCGGTCAACAGTATGAAAGCAGATTGAGACTGTCGTTGTTATATCAGTTTTTGCTCCAGAAATAGTTCCTTTATGCAAGCTCAGTCATCCCCTACCTTGCTTTATTAATACACAAGCTTGTGCATGCATACATATACATGTGTGAGTAATCGAGTGTTCTATTCCAAAGTTTGAGTTTCCTGACCATTGTAATTAAACCAGAAATGAGGCCTGGGTAAAATGAGTGAGCTGGTGAGTCAGTCATTTTCATGTGCAGAACACACAGCTATGCTTCATGTGCTGAACTTGTAAAGTAGCTGTGCTGAACTGATGAATACCAGCATTTAAGTGTAATACATAAATTACAATCATGTGGGCAGCACACCAGGCAGAGAATGCCTGGGCTCAGGGCACATGGGTAAGAGCACACATGAGCTTAATTCGACATTCGTCAGGGAGACTTCAAATATAACAAATACATATTTATTGGAACAGGTTGGCACCTTCATATTAGTTGTGATCTTTATTTTTTACTAGGATATGGACCGTCCTTACTACAATCTAAAAATGCCCAAAAGTAGGAATCCAAGTTCATGCAGGGAAAATGGGAATCCAAGCACTTGATGACAAAAGATACGAATGCTTTCAATTGTTAAATCCCAATTTATTAATTAAGCCCGGTCATCATCTCATCATACTGTATTTCATATCATCAGGTTCAAATTTGTGAATGGTCCTTTCACACATATTAAAGCACTCCACTGTCCCATTTCACATCAGGGCTTGACATTAACTTTTTTGCTCACTGGTCAATGTGGCTAGTGGATTTCCAGAGTCACTCGCCATTCAGCCTTTTTACTCGCCACAATTTTGTTACCAGGAAATCAGAGTTTTTTTCTTCACCATGATACGTTAATGTTTGTTATATCTAGATTTACTTATGAATGACAGCATACACTGTATCACTATAGTAGTAGTCAAGTATTCAGTACTGTTAAGAAGATCCCAATATAAAAACATGCAAACATGAACAGTATACAGTATTCTGCTTATTGAACTTAAATTCAAGCCTCTTACCACATGACATTGAAAAATAACAGATTCAGTACAACTGAACTCATTCTGATATTAAAAATACAGCAACTCAGAACATTTATCATTTTAGTGTTATTATGTGTACTATCAGGTATTATTATTCATTATGTATTATTATATCAGAATTCTGAGTTAGGATAATGGACTCTGGTCTATCTTGTTGTGTTGACTCTATATAGTGTGAGGTAATTCAATCAATTGATGAATTTTCTATCATTCAACATGAAATCTAAATAGATTTTAATAGTGATTACTTTTTTATATATAATCAGTAAATAACCTGCGAAAGGGGCAAAACATTCTCATCCTGTAGAGAAGCAATAGCCCTTTAAGGAAATGATACACACACACCAAACAGGAAATAAAAGTGTGTGTGTGTGTGTGTGTTTATGTGTGTGTGTGTGTGTGTGTGCGTGCGTGTGTGAGACTTAGTGATGGGAAGTTCGAATCATTTTAGTGACTCGGTTCTTTGAATCTCGTTCATCAAAATGAACGAATCTTTTTTTGAGTCATTTCGTTCATTTGATCAGAAATAAATTAAAATGTTGCGTTTTCAATAAAAAATACCCCCAATACGTCTACATAGACAAATTTTGGTTATAGTCCCAGTTATGAAAATATTACAATGCAACTAAGGACATATAATAAACAGAATGAGTAACTCACCATCATATCTTCCAGTCGTTCGTTCTTTTGAATCTATTGCACCGCATAGCGTCTATAGGAGTCACGTGACAAAAGAACGAACGACTCGAGGTTGTGTGATGTTTTGCGCATGCTTGCCCAATCACCCGTTCATCTGAATTAAAGAGTCGTTCAGAAAGAACGAATCGTTCATAAACGACCCGTGTGTACAATGCATGTGTAGAGAGAGGTATTAAATGTCATCATTACATTCATGCATGTTTTATACGTGTAATATTATGTTGCAATGCGTTTATTATATCAGATGCCTTTAGAGAAAACTACAACAAAAATATATTGTCATACCAAAGAATAAACTACCCGCCAAAGTGGCTAGTGAGACTAAAGTTATTACCCGCCACAGCCGAATTTTACCCGCATTTGGCGGGTGGCCGGGTGCCAGTGTCAAACCCTGTTTCACACATATTAAAGCACTCCACTGTCCCATAAGTTTGGGGCTAGTGTACAGTGGTTCAAATTGCTTTAATTCCCAACAATGTAGAGCATTTGCATAGCCTGTACATAACTGTTTAGTAATTAATTAGGACCGATATCTTTTTTTCCCATTAACATACAGTAAGAATGCCAAAAATTATGAGGTTCTGTGAGGGTTGCCCACTAGAGGGCAGTGTTTTTTTAGTTGTAGTTTTGTTTCTAGACTCAGTTTCCCAGAAGCCTCCTCAGTCAGGTGACGTGGATGCTCAGCTGAACTGAGGAGGCTCATTAGCACTTTTATAAATACCTGTTTGTTCTGGGAAACTGGGTCGAGCATTAATTTCTGTTATGTGGGTTTTGTTTCAGTTTGATTTCATTATAGTTGGCATTTAGTTTCTGGAGCTCTTTAAGTTTGTATTTGCTTTGATTTAGTTTATGTCTCTTTGTCTCTGTGTCTCCTAGCAGGATTAGCCTCTAGGAGAATTAGCCTTTTGTGTTTATCCTTTTGTGTAAGTAACCCCCATTGCATGTTTAGCTAGTAGTCTGTTTAAATACTAATGAGGGTGATACTAATATGTTTAGATCTTAGTCTGTCTAGTCTCCTTATCTGCTTAACTATTAGTCTGTTTAGGTACTAACATCTTTAGCCACTAACCTTTAGAGTTCTTAGTCTGTTTCATACCTAGTCTGCTGTGTACCTTGTCTGTTCATTCCCTTGGGTCTCAGGCTACTGGCCTGTGTAGCCATTAGTCTGATTAGCTATGAGCTAGCTTAGCAGCTAATGTGCAGCTCAGCCAGTAGACCTAGCCAAGCCTGTCTTGTGTTTGTTTACCCCTTGCATGCATAGTCCCTTGTGTTTAGTCCTCTAGGCTGTTTAGTATGTCTTGTCTTGTCCAGTTTGTATCCCATGTCTGTATTGTGTATCAATGTATGTAATCCCTAGTCTTATGTTTAAATGTTTGAGTTCTGTTTACATTATGCTCCCAAGTTTTTAGCCAACCTTCTTAGTTCATGTTTGCTTCTTGTTTGATTCTCATTAAAGACTTTTTCTGTTTCACTGCATCCCCTCTGCATCTATGCCTCAACACCAAGCCCACAGTCCAACAGCATAACAGAACGTGACAGGTTCTTATGAAATTATGAGAATTATGTGTTCAAGTCAAATCTTTAGATTGTTCAGAATAACAAAACACGGTTTAGTTATCTTTATTTATCTATAAAATCCACTGCAACACCAATGCACTTAATTTCACTAGCGCTTGGATTCCATTATAGTAGAAGGTTTACACACCGGTACTGTGTTTGGACATCCTGTGTCAAAAGGTCCTTGTGATTAACTACAGATTATCAATCTTTTGTGCCTGTCGAAGGCAGTGAGCTCTCTTGGTACCCAATGTGCACTCACCTTTCAGAAATGCTGGTATTCATGAATGATTGTGTGTACAGTTCCTACAGACAGATGCATCTTTTCTGCAAGTTAGTGATTTTCATTCTAGGCTTAAGCACACCGCCAAGATATGTATCCCTACAAATGCCCTGCCAAAATCAATAGGCAATTACAAGCCATGCGTCTCACTGAGGGATTTTGACCAGCCACATGGAAAAGCAGTTTGCTCGTCAGACTCAGGACCTGGGTTAGCATTTCTCCTGTTTCTCTCTCTCTCTCTCTCTGCAGCTGGTCATTAATGAAAGCTTGGCATGACTACAAAATCTGTATTTTGACCAGAGCATTTACAAAGGAGGTCCTGTCCTGTTGTTGCCCATCCAATAATTATAGTCATGCCAGAAGTGTAAGCCAACAAGTGATACCTCTAAGACCAAGCCTGCTAGTTGAGACCACCCTATCAAAACAGATGCTGATTACTGAACATACAGTACCCTGGACAGTTATTTTGTAGAAAACTAACTACAACTCAATAAAATGTTCAACTTTGAGCAGCACCAATGGTTTGGTATATGTATACACACCACTGAATTCATCTCATGTTCACCTTGTTACAACTTTTCAGGGTCCATGCACATGTATTTCAGCTCTAGTGGGATCATCTGTGACACCATGAAGAAAAGGGCAGAAAAGATAAAGAGTTACTGTTTGACTGACACATCTGAATAATTAAATGAAAATTATGCATTTGCAGAAATCTGGGCATTTATTATCACCAACTTTATCTCCTTTGCATGACTAACGGTAGTGCTGTGAGAGTTGCGAGATGATCACTACAACACGTCCATTCTATCACTCTGAGGTTATCACATGCTTCATGGATGGAGAAACACGTTACTTGTTTGGTAAGACTAGAAAGGATAAATGTATAGAGGCATTCATAAAATCTGGTAGCATAAATACTTTATTAAGGTTTAAGATTAAACAATTGTGGGAACAATTTATTCAGGCAAATACACTTAAAGATGAGTGACCATTCAGTGTTAAACAGTTTCTCTCAACTTCCAGCCTCAGTCTCCAGGATCACCTGAATTATTATTATTTTTTTTTTTGCACCAAGGGTTAGGTTTTACTGTAGTGACCACAGGGAGCTCAGAGAACAAGGCAGGGTTCACCATGGATAGGGCGCGAGCCCAACACATGGCATAAGCACTCACACACACACATCCAGCAATACATTATGATCATTTCTACACCGCATGTATTTGATTTGAGGAAAGAAACTGGAGTAACCAAAGCAAAGAGATAACATGCAAACTCCACACACATCAAGATTGGAGGCCTATTTTGAATCCCAACCCTGGAGGTGTGATGCAACAGTACTAACCAAGAAGCCACCATGCAGCCATAGTCCTACATTTGGATAGCTTGAACTCCCCAAATGCTTCTAAAAGGATTTATTTAAAAAATAATAATAAAAAATTAGGTTAAGGCCCCTTATCTATCCAAAGAATTATTGAAGAGTCCAATAATAATATATATTTTTTTCATCGGTAGATGCAGGTAAGCTAGGAATTGGAATATAGTTTTTAAATGCTTTTTGCTCATTTTACATGCCATAACTTTAACCTTAACTGTGGTTTGCACCATAGATAGAAGAAAGGTTTTCCAGGATGTATCCCGCCTTGTGTCCTAAGCCTCCTGGGATAGGCTTCAGGCCCACCGTGACCCTGCATACAAGATAAAGTGGTATAGACCCTGAATTTGATGCCTCCCTTTGTGCCAGATCAGTGAAGGTAAATGAAACACACACTGAACTGTAAAGGGAATTGTGCTCTTTACCCCCCCAGAAGCCACTTATTTTCCATGTTGCAAATAGAACAAACTGTGCATCCATCTGTTTCCTTCATTGGCTCTGTCCCACTGTCTTTCAGTCTCACTAATCCTTTCCAGAACTTATTAGCATGTCTTGTCAGCCATCTCTGGTGCCCTGGGTGGACTGCAGCATCTCTCAGTAGAGCACAAGAGCCCTCGTATCTGCCTGATTTATTACCGCACACCCTTTCAACCTGCATGGCCATCCAAAAGCATCATTATGATCACACTAAGGAATCTGCTGCTGGAGTCAGAATGGCCTTCAGTATCTGTCTGCCCTGTACACCCGTGTCAGAAACATTGTTATGAGCAGAACAAAGAAGGAACATTGTTAGCCCTGAGGGAGATTTGGGGATGTTTGGAATTCAAGCAAAATAACATAATATAGAGACTATATTCAAAGCGTCACTTGAGTTGTTCAAAATCCATACCTACATGTGTTAAGTTACATGGATTAACCTAAACTACTGTATGGGATAAACATGTAGCTTCGAAACTCTGCTTTCTGATTAGGTAAATTGAATGCTCTCAAAACAACAGTAAATCTATTCTAACCCCTACTCGTCTGCATCACCATACACCATTGACTATACAGTTCACTGTTTTGAGAAAACAGACGTATGCCACTCTAAGCTTAATTGTTAACAAAATATGAACATGTAAGTGGGGCCAGGGGTAGCTCAGTGGTTAAGGCATTGGACTACGGTTCGGAAGATCCCAGGTTCAAATCCCACAACCACCAAGTTGCTACTGTTGGGCCCTTGAGCAAGGCCCTTAACCCTCAACTGCTCAGATGTGTAATGAGATAAGAATGTAAGTCGCTCTGGATAAGAGCGTCTGCCAAATGCCTAAATGTAAATGTAAGTGTCGATATTTTTGACACAATTCACACCTCAATGGCATATAGGTTAACAATGACTTAATTGCTGACTCCATTTCTGACTTCTCACTTCCCATTAGGATTGCCGAGTCAAAGTCCAGACTCCAACCTGACCTTCACCAAGTGTTTCCATTTAATCTGACAATGGTTGAACATTTTCGCCAGACAAATGCCAAATATTTGAGAATCCAGATGTGTAAAGCTGTACTGTAAGTCTTCTATAATAGAAAACTAACAGTTGAAACAGCAATTGAAATTGAGGTATTGATTGGTGCAACCAAAAAAATTCAGCTTTTTGTTAAACAAAACAAAGTAGAAAATGTGTAAAGGTTCATAACAGGGGTGTGGGGTTGTGTATGTACAGTATATGAATCCTTTCAGACGTCAGCAGGCGAGTTGAGGCCGAGAGATTCTTGGCTCGTTAATCAGGTGTGTTCGCATGTGAATGGATGACAGTTCGGTGACAATGGGCCCTCAGGCAGGAGTGGAAGAGTGGGAGAGATGAGAGCAGCTTTGAAGCCTCCAGTCCTGTGCCTCGTTCCATGGAGTGCTTCTCCCGTTCTCTCTCTCTCTCTTTCTCTCTCTCTCTCTATTTATTTATCTATCTCTTTGAATGCATGCAAACTTTTCTACTGGACATTTCAGTACTCTTAAGCATTTGTGCAAAACCAGACAGAACTAAATAAGTTCTGTATATTTAGAAATGTTTTGTAGTGTATATACTGTATGTAGATATATAAATATCTGTTTATTTGTAAACTTATGTCTGGATTCCTGTAAGGCTGATTTGTGACAATGTCTTTTGACAAAAATATTAGAATTGCTAATTTAATTGGTTAGATGGATTAAGTGATTGATGGATACAGTAGGTGGATTAATGGATGGATGGATGAAGGGATGGATGGGTGGAAGGATGAAGCACACACTTAATTTTGTCACAAAGTAACTTGTCAAATATTGCTGTAAGATTAAAGAGCTAATTAAAGAGATGTCTTGTTAAGTACCGGCTATTACTCGCCCACAGAACTCCTACTTCATGAAAGTCTTTTTCGTTTCTTTTTCTCCTCAGAAAAGACTCAACTTCCAGTCTGGCAGCACCTGCTGTGTGTGGAACTGCCATGTCTAAAGGGCGTGACTTCCACTGCTAACTTACTGCTGCGAGACTGTAAATCAGAAGAAGGAATAGCATGGTCGAGTTTTGATTACTTCTCTGCCTGGAGTTCATTCACCTCAGGCCGTCTAAAGGTCAGCTTTATTGCAGATTTTATAAAGTTAAATAAATTTAACAAGTTAATTTGTAATTTAAATGTTTGGATATCTTTTTTCATTGTTTCTATGGTTACATACTATGGCATACAACTCGGTGGTTTTGTATTTTATCTTTTTACATCCCTCCTTGTTTTGGCAGAGGCAGATGACTGCTAAGTTCTGAGCTGGTGGTTGGAAGTTCTCAGTGATGTCCTTACAAAAACACTCAACTTCTTATCTTATAGATTGTTGTCTGCTAAGTGAGTCAAATGTGCAGTAATGGCAATGCAGGGCCAGGGGAAGCTCAGTGGTTAAGGCATTGGACTATGGTTTGGAAGATCCCAGATTCAAACCCCACAAAAATGTACGTCGCTCTGGATAAGAGCGTCTGCCAAATGCCTAAATGTAAATGCAGTATTTATGTCTTACGCACTTCTGTAAGATGCATGCCTTAAAGGAAACCTTTACTCTGAAATACACCAAATTGTAAATTTCTAATATGTTGCTTGGTGCAGTATTATTTTTATTGCAATGATAAGATAGATTGGGCGTGTAGTGGTTAGCACTGACGCCTTGCACAACCAGGGTCCGGGTTTGATTTCCAGCCAGGCTTGATTCCCTACCTTGTGTGCATGGAGTTTGCATGTTGTCCCCGTGCTTGGTGCGTTTCCCTTAGGTACTCCGGTTTCCTCCATAGTCCAAGGACCTGCAGGTTAGGCTTGGCGTTAAAAAAATTGCCCAAAATGGGTGAATGAGTGTGTGTGTGTGAGTGTACAGTATGTGTGTGTGCCCTGTGATGGATTGGCACCCTGTCCAGAGTGTACCCTTCCTCGTGCACTCCAAGTCTTCTGGGATAGGCTCCAGGCCTCCTGCCATCCTGAATACAGGATAAGGTGGTATAGACGATGAGTGAGTGAGTGAGTGAGATAAGATGGATTGTCTACTGCATTGATGTTACAGGGGGACATTTTTGTTGAGCTACAGTGGTGTGAAAAACTATTTGCCCCCCTCCTGATTTCTTATTCTTTTGCATGTTTCTCACACAAAATGTTTCTGATCATCAAACACATTTAACTATTAGTCAAAGATAACACAAGTAAACACAAAATGCAGTTTTTAAATGAGGGGCTTTATTATTTAGGGAGAAAAAAAATCCAAACCTACATGGCCCTGTGTGAAAAAGTAATTGCCCCCTGAACCTAATAACTGGTTGGGCCACCCTTAGCAGCAATAACTGCAATCAAGCGTTTGCGATAACTTGCAACGAGTCTTTTACAGCGCTCTAGAGGAATTTTGGCCCACTCATCTTTGCAGAATTGTTGTAATTCAACTTTATTTGATGGTTTTCTAGCATGAACCGCTTTTTTAAGGTCATACCACAACATCTCAATAGGATTCAGGTCAGGACTTTGACTAGGCCACTCCAAAGTCTTCATTATGTTTTTCTTCAGCCATTCAGAGGTGGATTTGCTGGTGTGTTTTGGGTCATTGTCCTGCTGCAGCACCCAAGATCGCTTCAGCTTGAGTTGACGAACAGATGGCCGGACATTCTCCTTCAGGATTTTTTGGTAGACAGTAGAATTCATGGTTCCATCTGTCACAGCAAGCCTTCCAGGTCCTGAAGCAGCAAAACAACCCCAGACCATCACACTACCACCACCATATTTTACTGTTGGTATGATGTTCTTTTTCTGACATGCTGTGTTACTTTTACGCCAGATGTAACAGGACACGCACCTTCCAAAAAGTTAAACTTTTGTCTTGTCGGTCCACAAGGTATTTTCCCAAAAGTCTTGGCAATCATTGAGATGATTTTTAGCAAAATTGAGACGAGCCTTAATGTTCTTTTTGCTAAAAGTGGTTTGCGCCTTGGAAATCTGCCATGCAGGCCGTTTTTGCCCAGTCTCTTTCTTATGGTGGAGTCGTGATCACTGACCTTAATTGAGGCAAGTGAGGCCTGCAGTTCTTTAGATGTTGTCCTGGGGTCTTGTGTGGCCTCTCGGATGAGTTGTCTCTGCGCTCTTGGGGTAATTTTGGTCGTCCCGCCACTCCTGGGAAGGTTCACCACTATTCCATGTTTTTGCCATTTGTGGATAATGGCTCTCACTGTGGTTCGCTGGAGTCCCAAAGCTTTAGAAATGGCTTTATAACCTTTACCAGACTGATAGATCTCAATTACTTTTGTTCTCATTTGTTCCTGAATTTCTTTGGATCTTGGCATGATGTCTAGCTTTTGAGGTGCTTTTGGTCTACTTCTCTGTGTCAGGTAGCTCCTATTTAAGTGATTTCTTGATTGAAACAGGTGTGGCAGTAATCAGGCCTGGGGTGACTACAGAAATTGAACTCAGGTGTGATAAACCACAATTAAGTTATTTTTTAACAAGGGGGGCAATCACTTTTTCACACAGGGCCATGTAGATTTGGAGTTTTTTTTCTCCCTTAATAACGTAAACCTTCATTTAAAAACTGCATTTTGTGTTCAATTATGTTATCTTTGACTAATAGTTAACGGTTTTTGATGAGCAGAAACATTTAAGTGTGACAAACATGCAAAAGAATAAGAAATCAGGAAGGGGGCAAATAGTTTTTCACACCACTGTATTTGAAGAGCAAGAGCTTTTGATTCCAGAAGGCATTGCATTTATAGCAACTATATGACTCTGATCAGAGGTGTCAAGTAACGAAGTACAAATACTTCGTTACCTTACTTTACTTAAGTAGAAATTTTGGGTATCTATACTTTACTGGAGTAATTATTTTTCAGCCGACATTTTACTTCTACTCCTTACATTTTTAAGCAATTATCTGTACTTTCTACTCCTTACTTTTTAAAAATAGCCTCGTTACTCTATTTTTATGATCAGAACGCGCACCCCCCCCCCGGTCACATGATCAGAACGCGCACAACGCCCACCCCCACCCCTCGTCACATGATCAGAACGCGCACAACGACCCCCCCCCCCCCGTCACATGATCAGGACGCGCACAACACAACAATCCACCCCCCCCCGCCCCCCGTTGCATGATTAGAAAGCGAGACCTTAATGCTTTTTTCGCCCCTCACGGTACTTTTACTTTTATACATTAAGTAGTTTTGAAACCAGTACTTTTAAACTTTTACTTAAGTAAAAAGCTTGGGTTGATACTTCAACTTCTAAAGAAGTATTTTTGAACCCTAGTATCTATACTTCTACTCAAGTAATGAATGTGAATACTTTTGACACCACTGGCTCTGATCTGTTTTATTATAGTGCACAGATAGGAACAGTGTACAGAGAGACACTGCTTGTCAATAGAAAAAGTAGGGAACGGTTTGAGGACTGACAAACTTATGTATTATTATTTATAAGATAAAAGTGATGAATGCTTGTTAGAGATCTGTTTGCAAATTTTGGCCTATAAGGCCACAACGAACTCTAGAATCTTCTCTGATTAGGAAGGTACAAGAACAGGAGAGACTACAGAACTAACATTCTACTGTGTTGTTTTCTTTAACTAGAGATGAAGTCCCACTAGTGAAACTACTGTATAAGCAGGAAATAAAATAGTATTGTAGGTAATGTAGGAAACCGATATAAAAATCAAAAATGAAAATATGCTAATATTTTTCTAAAAGGTGCTTAAACTAAAATCACAAAAAAAAAAAACAATCAAGCACATAAAGGCTTAAAACACCTGGAACAAACTTGCATATGGGAAAATAAGCTGTTACACAGCAATCTAAAACTTTCTCCAAGCTGCACTGCATAGAGAAAAGCATGCCTTGCCTGAATATACTGAATATGTTTATTCCCTATCTGTGGCATTGCGATTAAAATAATTACCCTGTACAAATCAGAAAGGTTGTGCAACATTCCCTGACTAATCAGTGCATATTGTTTAAAACAAAAGCACAAGCTGGAAACTAGTTTTTATAAACAATAAAAAAAAATATTATAATAAGCCTGCAACAATATCTGAGCATTGGACCTATTTCAGACTGTTTCACATGGTTCTGGCATGAAATCAGAGGCAAGTGAACTTCATAGGCGTTATCATTTCAAGTCTGCTCCCTAAAATAGAGCAGTTATACGTAACATATACACGTTACAGTATGTGACATTGACTTATTGACTAATAAATAAGTAATGTTAGAATATAACATTAGAACACAGCAGAATGTTCTCCAAAATAAAGCATGGTGTCCTCCACAGGTCTGTTCCAGGGCATTTCTTTTAAATGGGCTGGGTGTTGGTTTAATAAAGCTAAATATGGACTTCTGACTAGCTCATGTATGCTTGAACTTGAGAAAACCCATGCAGACATGCTGGATATACACACTCCATTAGCCTGAGCTCAGGATTAAACCAGGAACCTTGAAGCAGTGGCTACTAGATTTGCTGCCTGGCCATTTTAAGGATTATAGTGAGCAGATTATAGTGGGCACACTCGCCCAGAATGGAGGGATGGCAAAGCCAATAACGGGTGTCTGTCAGTTCATGCAAGTGGAAGAAGCAGTAACTTTTTCCTCAGAGTGTGTTCCACTGCTCCCTAACGATAGGTGAGCAGCAGTTCAAAAAAGATGAGGTTGGTGGCATCACGTGTCTCGGAGGAATCCTATGTTAGCCTATGCCCTCTGCTGATGGGGGCATATAAGCTTTATACTATATGTTTATAATGCTACTGATGATGGCATGGTAGCTCTTCTTGTATGAAAATAATGTTTGAATCATGAAGTCTTAAATCACAAATTTGAAAGTACACGTTTATGAGCTTAAAATTAGAAGTCTGAATCACAGTGCAATCAGCACAAACAAGTGATGTTCAAGTCAAACCGGGACTTTTAGAAATGAGGATATAATACTTATTGACATTTACAGAAGTGTTCAAGAACAGTACAGTGATGGGACTTAGTCACAGTAAGAGTTGCCTTGTTCAACTAAACACTGCTGCACAGCTCGTACAGAGAACGCGGAAAAATTAACACTCCTGATTGTGTACAAGGCATTGAACAACTTGGCACCATCTTACATGTCAAACCTTATACAGCCTTACAACCCAGTACAGGCACTCTGGTCTTCTAAACAGCAACCACTTGTGGTTCCTAAATCAGGGCTGAAAAGACATGGTGAACATGCTTTTTCTGTGGCAGCACCCAGACTGTGGAATAAACTTCATATTTACATCAGACAGACCCCTTTACTTTTACATTTTAAATCTAATCATAAAACTCTAAAATTCTTATTTCCTTTAGCTTTGAATGTACATTGACTCATTAATCTTATCAGGATTAAATTTTAGGCTTTTATCCAATTAGCAATGAGATACTCATTTGCCATATTAATTTATGTTTATTGTTTATATATTGTTGTTTGTTTGTCATTATTTGATGCTGTTGTGATTTTCTTTTGTCTTTTATGTTTTTTTTTTAACTTTTTTATATTTTACAGTGATTGCACTACATTGGGCGGCACGGTGGTACTGTCACCTTGCACCTCCAGGGTGCAGGTTCGATTCCCGGCCAGGCTCAATTTCCGTCTCTGTGTGCATGGAGTTTGGATGTTCTCCCCATGCTTGGTGGGTTTCCTCCGGGTACTCCGGTTTCCTCCCACAGTGCAAAGACATTGGTTAATTGGTGTTCCCGAATTGCCCATAGTGTTTGTGTATGTGTGTGTGCCCTGTGATGGATTGGCACCTTGTCCAGGGTGTATCCTGCCTCATGTCCTAAGCCTCCTGGAATAGGCTCCAGGCCCCTGCGACCCTGAATAAAGGATAATGGTGTAGATAATGAGTGAGTTAGTGCTTTATAAATAAAATTTTAATTCATACTGACAATAAAGCATGGTTTGGTGCTTACTGCAGTCACTCCCGTGAACATTCAGCAAGGGGTATACCTGACCCTGGAAAAATAATAACTTGTCACAAATTTGTGGGAGAGACGCATCCGTTTGTGGGAACTGTATACACATTCATTCACCAACACCATTTAGCATCATGAAATCAGCTGGGAGATATTGCCACATCCCATGCACAGTACTGACTTTGCTCCAAGCCATTTCCACATGTTTGGGTCATTAAAGGAGTTCCTGGGAGTCAAGGGTTTCAGATCATGGCTCTGATGTACTGAGAAAACTTTCTACTTTGATGGTATCCAGCACTAGTGAAATGCTGGAATAAGTACATTAGTGTAGCAGGGGATTATGTAGAGAAATAAAGGAAGTTTTTACTTCCATACATTTCATTGTTCTCTTATTTTGCATGATCCGAAATCCCAGCTTGACACGAACATCCCTCAAAGCTTTTAGGACCAGGACATCATACAAATCCAGGTGCCTTTAAAACTCATGAAAACATATTGTATTATTAGAATATATTTGTAGAAGCTTGATGCTTTTCATATGGTAAACATCTCAGGTTAGACAATGTTTGAGAAGTAGAGATGATACAACACCGTGCCCCCTCATTGAACAATAGACACTACCTGCCTGTATGCTTGCTCTGTTAAATCATGAGTAGGTAAAATGGCAACCCTTACTGCCCACGCAGGCTTTAGTTCTCTGGGTCAATGCGATACCGACCCTTTCTCTGCTCTGACCTTTTCCTTTTGTTTGGTAGTAAAAGACAGCTCTAAATCATCTAATGTATTCCTAACACAATATTCATGATGGTGATGTCCTTCTCACTCTCACTCTCATCTTTTCCATTTGCTCTGTGGGTTATCAGATCAGAGAGTGTTGAAGCCCCCACAGTTAATTAGCACCATGAGTGCGTTTGTGTGATTGATACAGAGAGGAGTGGGCAAGTTGTTGGGCAGAGCAGACATATCCTGTGAGTGTGATTGTTATACTGTATGTGTGATAACCATGTTTCTTTGCTGATCTTATCCTAAATGTTTTTAAGCCCCTTTTAAATGATCCCAACATTCTTTCCCCTGTGCCATCATGTCTCACCTTGCAAAACTTGCAAAACTTTTTCTCAACATGTTTGAACCAGCCTAATATATGTCACTTTGCCTCAGTGATGTTCCACCTTGCAACTTCTTGCTCCTCTGGCCTGTTTTGTGCTTTGTCCTTTAGATCATCTGTTTTTCCCACTGCACTGCTGTTGTTGATATTGAGAATCTTTGGTCTGCTCTGGTTCATCAGCTCTGATTAGTGTCAGGGTTATCCTTCATCTCCTAAGCCACCAGTATTCACTTTGTTTGGTGCTTCATACACCTCCTAGGCTTCTCAAAAAATCTATAGTACCTTTTTGTAAACTAAGCAGGCAAAGCGCCACGTAACATTAACACATTAACATTGATACTGTACAATCCAAGGCCAGACTGTCCATTAAGATCCCACTGAAAAGTCAATGTAGTCAAAAGTCAAAGCCGCCAACACCAACTTCTAACTCCCCAGATCTCAATCCAATGGGAGCACCCATGGGATACTCTGGATGAACAAGAATGATCCAAGAAGGCCCCACCGCACAAACTACAGCATTCAAAGACCCTCCGCCAACGTCATGGTGCTACACACCACCCAGAGATTTTTTGTGGAGTCAAATACCTAGTTTATTTTAATATAGATTTTTTTATTTTTTTTATTTTAAGGCTAATACAGTAGGTGTAATATAACAGGTTGAATGAAAAGTTCTGAATTAAAAACCTGCTTCACCCTAATGAATAAATCACAAATAGTATTTGTCCTGTATTTAATGTTAGGTATTTGGGCGTTGCTTTCCCTGCCTGCAACGTGTTTGAGAATTGTGCCTTACCTTTTACAAACAATACAAATATTAAATCAGGAAACCATCATCTTGTTTTTGCCAGGATCGGCTCAAGGGCCTGACTTCACTTATCACCACCTTAAAATAACACACTGCACATGTAAGTCCATTTTTGGTGCAATAAAACATCAGTTTTAGATTCACATTTTCTCTGTTTATTTGTGTCCAGATTTATTCTGCATGCTGTAAATTGGATTTGAATTAAACTGTAATAGATAATCCCAATGCTGGCAACGTCAGCTTCCCCATTAAATCACAGCTTCTTCCACCTCCATAAACACATATTTATATCCCAGTGTCATCAGTGCTACAGGGGCAAGTGCTTGTCGTCACTGATCATAAATAATCACATGTTTCTTATTTGTTATTCAATCTTTGTGTCATTCTCATTCTCACAGCTTCAGTAATTTTTCTATACAGCCAGACTTCATCAGAAATAACCACCGACTCATCCGCCTTTTCACCCTCATGCCGTCCCCAAGTCCCTCCTCCGCCTGGTCTCAATGCAGCAAAATTACACGTCTGACACATGAGGAGTTCTAAATTCTCTTTAATAGATTGTTGGTTTTCGTGTGGGTGAAATTATTTCTGTGGTGCTGTCGTGTATTTCGTAATTCACAGAGGCAACTACGTTTACATATCCGCTTTAAAACATTTAGTTAGATTTGAGATTTCCTCAATGTCAGGTCAACATAGACAGCAATATGTAAACATTTTGTATTGGTCACTGGTGCAAGTGACAATTCAGTGTCAGATTTCCTAGTGATGCAATTCTGAAGTAACTGCATACAAAACTTTTATTTGATAATAATATGGCCCTGACTATAAAAATGCGTCAGTGAAGTCGATGCAGAAATGTACACCAATCAGCCATAACTTTAACAATAAAACCACCTATGTTTGGTATTCCCCTTGTTCTACTAGGGCAAGGCTTCATAGGGCCTTTGGGCTTGTGGTGTGGTGTCTGGCACCAAGACGTTGGCAGCGGATTCTTTGGGTGCTGTGGGTTTCTTGGTGTTGCCTCCTTGGATTGAAATTCTTTGGCTGGTCCATCCAATGTGTGCTCGATCAGATTGGGATCTGGTGAGTTTGGAGGCCAGGTCAGCTGTCTTGGGATTTGTGCTTGCTGAGGCATGTGTGTGGTGGACTGTGTGTATGCATTGGGTATTCTGATCCTTTCCTATCATGGCCAGCACTTTTTTTTTGCAATTTGTGCAGCATTGCCATTTTGCTTGTATGAACTGAAAAGCCTGGCCTTTGGACCCAGCGGGAGTCGGTGAGCTTTGGGTGCCCATGATCCTGTTATTATTATTCAGTTCACTTAGCCATGGTATTGATGTCATGGCCGATCCCTGTATATGTTACAGTATCATGCTTTTATCATATCCAAAGCTCCCCCATGTACCAGACAAACATGTCAGATATACCCCTTTATCAGATAAGGCCCTACCCCACAATCCACAACACCCACTACAATCTACAATCCACTGCTGTCAACATCGTATGCCAGACACCACAACACACCCCTAGAGGTTTTGTGCAGTCATGCCAGTGGCATAAAGTGAACGTACAGGTACACAGTAACAGGTATAATGTTTTGTATTGCATACTCTCAGTTTATTTCAAATTCAAATTTAAATTTTATGTCACATACACAGTCATACACAGAACGATATGCAGTGCAATGCTTATACGACCGCCAGTGACCTTAAAAAGAGAATTAAATCTTATAATAAGAAATAAATATGAATAAAAGAAATATTTAAATTGAACTAGGATAAAAATAGAAATAAAAATAATAAAAATAGAAATATGCTGTACATAAAAATAGAAATAAAAATAGAAATATACTGTACAATAGAACATTTAAGAAATTTTGAGATTTGGTGAAAGAAGATGGTGTGCAAATATGCATTTAAAAAAGTCTCTTACTAAGGTGCCTTATTAAAGTCACTTTGTGCAATGGTCCAGAGTGTAAATGTAAACATGTAAGTGTAGATGTGAGTGTAGATGTGTGTGGATTTGTCCATAGTGTCCATGGATGTTAAAAGATTGTATTAGTTCTGTATGGTGGTGTGGTTGAGAGACCTTATTGCCGGCGGGAAGAAGCTCCTCCTCAGTCTCTCTGTGTTGGCCTTCAGGGAGCGGAATCGCTTCCCAGACCGCAACAGAGTGAACAGTCCATTGTTGGGATGACTGAGGTCCTTCACGATCTTTCTGGCCTTGGTCCAGCACCGCTTGGTGTAGATTGAGTGTAGGTCAGGGAGCTCTGTGCGGATGATTAGTTCGGATGAACGCACCACCCTTTGTAGAGCTCGTCTGTCCTGCATGGTGCTGTTTCCAAACCAGGTCATGATGTTTCCCATCAGGATGCGCTCTATGGTGCAGGAGTAGAAATTCTTGAGCACCTTGGAGGGCAGTCTGAAGTCTCTCAAGCGTCTGAGGTGGTACAGATGCTGCCTTTTTTACCACGGTGTTGATGTGACAGGACCATGCCAGGTCCTGCGTGATGTGAACACCAAGGTATCTGAAGCTGTCCACTCTCTACTGGGCTCCTATTGATGATGGGGTTCTGGTAGTTCCTCTCCTGCTTTGCACTGAAGTCCACTATCAGCTCCTTTGTCTTACTGACGTTCAGGAGGAGATTGTTCCTCTGGCACCAGTTCTCCAGATTTCCAATCTCCTCCAGGTAGGCCGTCTCATCGTTGTTCGTGATCAGGCCGACCACGACAGTGTCGTCAGCAAACTTGATGACGGCGGTGGAGTTGGTAGTGGACACGCAGTCGTAGGTGTATAAAGAGTACAGCAGGGGGCTCAGAACACAACCCTGGGGGGCACCAGTGCTGAGAGTGAGGGAGGCTGAGACATGCCCACCCATCCTTACTGCCTGTGGTCTGCCAGTTAGAAAGTTGGAGATCCACTGACACATAGATGAGCTGAGTCCCAGGTGCTCCAGCTTGGTGGTGAGTGTGGAGGGAATTCTGGTATTAAATGCAGAGCTGTAGTCGATGAAGAGCATTTTCTCATAATTCCCTTTCCTAGTGTCCAGGTGAGTGAGTGATGTGTGGAGAAGATGGGAGATTGCATCGTCTGTGGAGCGGTTTGGTCGGTATGCAAACTGTAGTGGGTCGAGTGTGTCCGGTAGTGAAGAAATGATAAAGTCTCTGACCAGGCGTTCAAAGCACTTCATCACTACTGAGGTGAGGGCTACAGGGCGATCATCGTTGAGGGAAGCAGGATGTGATTTCTTTGGAACAGGAACAATGATGGACTCTTTGAAGCATGTGGGAATCACAGACTGAGATAAAGAGATGTTGAATATCTCAGTGAACACAGGTGCTAGCTGGTCTGCGCAGGCCCTGAGGATACGGCCTGAGATGCCGTCTGTTCCTGCTGCTTTCCTGGTGTTCACTCTCTTGAAGGCTCTCCTCACGTCGTGCTCGGTGATGATGAATGCACTCCCGGTGTTGGCAGTGTCTTCCTGGGTGCAGATAATTAGCGCCGCTAGCATTAGCATTGCATTATCATCGCTAGCGTCTTTAGCTGTCTTGAGTCGCGTCCGTGTTCATCATACCGGATGTTGGTGCTTTATAGTCCGTTATTGTCCTTAGTCCCTGCCACAGGCTCCTAGAGTCACTCTGTTGGAGTTGTGACTCTAGTTTCCTCCCGTAGTGCTGCTTCGCCTCTTTCCCCACCTTCCGGACGTTATATGACGTGGCCTTGTACGGTTCCATGTTACTTGACGCAAGTCCCGTGTTGTAGGCAGCGGTGCGAGATCTCAGCGCATCGTGGATATTTTTATCCACCCATGGATTCTGGTTGGGAAACGTTCTGATAGACTTTTTCTCCACGGTATCATCCGCTAGCTTCCCAATGAATCCCACAATCGCTTCCGTAAACACGCTGACGTCATCAGAGCTGTTTCTGAACATGTCCCAGTCTGCATCATCGAGTGCGTCCTGTAACGCGGCCACCAATTGGTCCAGCTGGCTGGATGGCATGGTCCGGCACCGCTGGGTTAAGGCCATGACTCGGTGAAGCAGAGGAGATTGCAGTCCCGAATGTCTCTCTGGAACTTTATCCTGACCCTAAGGTCATCGAGTTTGTTCTGCAGTGACTGGACGTTGGCGAGCAGGATGCTAGGTAGAGGTATGCAGTGTGCACGGGCTCTCAGCCTGTTCCTGACGCCAGCTCGTTTCCCTCGGGGCCGCCGCTTCGCATCGCGTCCATTGTTCTCCTTTATGATCTCACTCGGCCAGCTCGAATCTGGAGTTAAAAGCGTTGAATTGTGAGTACATTGTATACCAATAGAAACAAGAGTGTCTCTATCATACCTAATGTACTCAATGGTGATGAGCTTGCCGGTTTAAAGTTACTGGAAATTACTTTAAAATACAAAAACAAAGAAAAGTAGGTCGGAACAGTCGTGACGGCAGCGACCTCACCGGTGCCATCTTGGAAATACAATTCATTTTCCAGAAAGCCTACAAACGTTAAGACAATCTGACAATCACTTGAGCATTTTATACTAATCTGTGTTCTGCAATGCTTCGTAATATGAAAATGAGACCATCTCTGTATTTATTCCTCATTTCAAATCCACTTTAAATAAAAGTGCCTGTGAAAATTAATTAATATAAGGTTTAATGTATGCAAATAAGAGCAGGGGGGGGGGGGATTTAACAGCTCCCCAAATCACCTTTCTGTTTCATACCCATATTCATATTTCAGAAGATCAGTCTTTTAACAGTTTCTTTACACCTTTTTCCCCTTCAAGGTCCAAAAAATTATGTAGTCTTTTCAATAGAAATATATTCAAATAATTTTTTTTTGTAGTGCATTAGAGAACCTGAGCTTGAGCTTGATATTGTTCTGCTTTTAGAGTTTTATCTAAAGTTGAAAATGAATTTCAATCATGTCATAATCATATTTTGCATTTACATGGTTTTATAGATATTCTAAAAGTTTTCTTTTTTGCTTATTATATTTCTTAAAAATCACTGGATCTGGCCTCAGGTCAAGATTTATATTCTTCACACTCCTAACTACACACTTATCCTATTAGTTTATGAATAACTAAATAAAGTGTGTTTCAATGAATAATAAGTACAGCTTTACAGATGAGTGGGTTCAGTTAAAAATAAATCACATTTGACATCTTCATATTTTCCATTTTCTCAGAGTGGTTATGTGAGCACTATTTGAACAATATTAAAGTGTATTTCAATATGGAATGCTATAAAATCAATAATCTAGTAACCCCATGCAAGAAAACCAGAGGTGAAACTGCATCTGCATGCAATAAATGTGAAAAAATGCATGACTATTATGACAAAGTGTCAGGTACATAAAGCATAAAGTCAAAAATATAAAAAATATCTGCAAATCTCATGTGGTTGTTCACATGTGAAGTTCATGTGACTATGACTAAGGTGTGTGGGAGAGAGAGTAAGAGAGAGAGAGAGAGAGAGAGAGAGAGAGAATGAGCAAAAGAGAGAGGTACACACAGAGAAAATTGAGATACAGTAGACACTCAGAGAGCAAGAAAGACAGCTTTAGTGGAAGATATGAGATTGTGATTGTGACTTGTGATTTAAGATAAAAGGATTTACAATACGAACATTCTGAAAATTATGTTTATTTATGCATTCAAATATGTGGTCAGAGTTCTTTAGCACAGATTATTGGATCAATGCTGCATTGCATGAAGGCATTCAGGGTGTGGCACCTGAAGAGGTATCAAAGACCAACTTGCTTTGATATCAGCCTTCAGCTAAGTCTATATTGTTGGGTCAGGTATTTCTCATCTTTCTCTTACTCTATGTCACTCTATAAGGCTCAATCAGGTGAGCTGGCTGGACATCAAAACACTTAGTGGTATTTTTTGCACTGTGGGCACATGTTGAGTTGTGCTGCAAAAGTAAATCTGCATCTTCCTAAAGCTAATCAGCAGACAGAAGCATGAAAGACCCTAACATCTCTGGGCAGATGCCTTGACTTTGGACTTATTAAAACATAGTGGATCAATAGCAGCAAGATAGCATGATATCCCAAATCATCACAGACTGTGGAAACTTCACACTGGAATTCAAGCACCTTGGATTCTTTGTTCTTCCGCTCTTTTTCTAGTCCCTGGGACCTTGATTTCCAAATAAACTGCAAAATTTACTTTCATCAGAAAAAAGGAATTTGGACCACTAAGCAACAGTCCAGTTCCCTTTCAAAAGCTAAACTCGATGCTGCGTGAAAATGCTATGGGAACGCTCGTGACTGGTTGTTAAAGCATGTGTATCAAAAACGCCAAAGATTTTGGCATATACTGTATAACCTCGGTCAGGTGACGTCATTTGATTACGGTGTGCCTGGAGGTAATAGTTAGGCATGAACTGGAAACATCCTCAGCTCTTTTTGTCTTCAGGACTGCATTGTTGTGTGCGTGTGTGCAAGCACTTTCTCAAAAGAAAGCGAAAATAGAAAGTGTGTTATTACTCACCAGGAAGATGGCAGAGTTAGACAGGAGTCCGTCACTCCGAGTAAAAGAATTTCTCGCTGAGGGTGATCTCCACGCTTTCTGTTTTCAGTGTTTGGGAGAAGAGCACGCTATCTTCGGGCTTCAGGGAGCAGGTAAGTATTGCAAATTTCTCCTTATTACCCGAGTAAAAAAAAGTATGCTAAGTATATTAAATCCTAAAGACTTACAAATACTAAAAAGTACACTTTGTGGTTAATACAAATATACTTTATTGTATCATACAGTGCACACAACCTTCTATACTACTGTAGCGTTTTTCGACGCTAGCAGGGAACTTGGAGGACGAGTGAGTTTGGTGGCTACCCAATGTAATCACTGGGAACACACACACACACACACACACACACACACACACACACACACCTATTCAGCTATTAGCTGGAACTGGAGAACGGTAGCAGAATGCAACACATACACATATATAGATAGCACACATGTACACATACTCAAACTTGGCCGAAGCCACTAACCTAAACATACGTCCCAAACAGGGTGAACACAAAATGAACACCTCCCGCAAGGCACGACGGTCACAAGCCGCCGCCCCGCCCACGCCACAATACTGTATTGCAAATGTATTACCAGTACATTAAGTGTTTAGGATATGCTAAATGCATTTTCTACACTATAACATGTTTTTGAAAAGCATTACATCAGTAATTATGAGGCAGACTTTATTCATGAGTTCAACAGATTTAATTTGAACAAGGTTACAAAAAAGTACTTCTATCGTTTATTTGTGCTCAACAAAAGTCAGGTTGTCTCACAAACTAAAATATAAACTGGTGTGTGAACACAGACAGACATTAGTATTAGAATCTACAGGTACAGTATTAGTTTAAACCTGGTGTGTTGATTCTGTTACACAGAGACTGAAAACAGGCCGAGAGCTACGGAGCCATTATACCACAAGCAAAGTACAGAACACATTAACAACAACACATTACACAATAAATACTATAGATTAAAGTATGTACTTAATTTAAAACCGTTAAATTTACCTTATGCCGATGAAAATAAAATAATAACGATACGAACTAACGCACGCGATGATGCAGCTTCAGCCGTTAATTCAAACTAGAAGTGGTGAACTGGGGAGCCAATCAGAGAACGGACAGTCCGAATCTGCCCACCTCCAACCTCTGATTGGCTGGTGGGGCGCCGTCTAGTCTCCGGTTGGCTGGAATAGTCGCAAAGTTTACAACCCTGCTGCAGTTTGTGTGTTGCTTTATGACAGTGAGCGGACAGAAGAGTGAGAGAGTGCACACATAAATTACCTTGAACGGCAAAAGTGATTTTCAGCGTGCAGGAACGAGTTTGAAATCGCGCGCGAGGGAGAGATTCAGCGTGCAAAAACGAGTCTAAAAGCATGCGCACAAGAGAGTAGTGCACTCAATATAAGTACATATTAATAAGTACATTTACATTTAACTGATAATATACTGAGACTACCGTATATTAAAATTTGTATTCTAATATATACTTTCTGTACATTTGTACAATGATTATTTCGAGCATATTTTTAAAAATATATACCAAAAATATATTGAAAAACAAGTTTAAATAAGTATACTTAGACCAGCCTTTCACTTAAAGTATATTTTCCAATAATATATTTTTGGAACGATGTCCTATAATACAATTATTTTTAAGTATATTTAAAGTTTAATTCCAAAATTTGGTAAAAGCATGATGTTAGTATACTTTTTATATATTAACTGATGGTACAATTTTTTGTTAGTATATTAGCAGTGTATTATCGAGGATTTCAATATATTTGTAATACACTAAAGTGCATTTTTTTTCACTGGGGTAGAGTCCCTCGCGCTGGGCTCACCGTGTTTAAAAACGAAACCGCGAGACACGGCGCATTTCTCGCGTGCAAATCTGGCGGAAGTGCACGAGATGGAATCTTTTACCATCCACTTCTCAAGCGTGCTTCAGCGCTTCTTATGAAGGGGTGAAGAACTTTCTCTCTCGCTTCTGCGGAGATGGAAACTATCACTTCAGAGCGCTCCACTGATGAGCGAGCGTAGTTGTTGTTGTTAGAGGAGGTAACACGTGCGATCTAACACGTACACCTCGATTCACCAAAATAAATAAATAATAAGATCCCCCAAACGCTCAAAGTTAGACGACAGGTTTCTGTCGGGCAGCCGGAGGACAGGCCTCAACGATGGCCCATCCCCTTCTTGGCAACTTCCATGATAAATTAAATATTTCATGGAATAAGCCGTATTCATCCCATGTTTTGTGCTCTCAACATTGATTTGTTCGAATGTCGTTGATACGAAAAGCACGGTTTTATATGATGATGCCCCAGATTAAAGAGATGCTTGTGGGCTATCTCACTCCTGGGAGCTCATCCTTGAAAAAAGAAAAATCCACAGATTTTTTCTCCATGCCACCAAGGCATGTGCTTTCGGACGTTCTATGGCTGCCATGGTTGCCACGGAGAGACAGCTGTGGCCTAACCTCATGGACAACAAGGACGGAGATCGTGTCTTCCTCCTTGATGCCCCCATCTCACCTTCCGGCCTTTTTGGCGAAGCCGTGAACACCGCCGCCACTACAGTAGGTTTCGGGAGGCAAAGCTCTATGAGCAGGCCTTTGTGAGGTTTCTCCCCGCTATGCTCAAGGGTTGGGACTGTCGGCCACCCAGTCCTGACCAGGTCCAGTTCTCACCAGGCATGAAGCGCAAAGGGTGTGCCAAGCCGAGCCACCCTTTGTAGATTGAGACGGGACTTGTTGCGCCTCGCAGTCTGCTTAAGGGAGGCCGTGGTTCAATCTCCGCCACCACTGGTGTTTCGGGAAGCAGCGGTCTCCAGCGAAATGTTAGGTGTTCGGTTCCATCCTGCCGTGTTTCAGGATACCGAAGTGTCTAAAATGTACCTTTTAGAGAAGCCAGCAGTGGGGAACCTACTGCCAGGTATGTCTCTTTAGGCACAAAGCACTGCAGAGTTTACAGGGGCCATAGAACGTCTCGGGTTACTTTGCTGTAACCCTGTTCCCTGAAGAGGCAGGAACGAGATGCTGCGTGAAACGCTATCGGAACCATTTTGTGTGCCGGTTGTGAAGCATGTGTGCAAACACGCCAAATTTTTTGGCTATATATAACCTCGGTCAGGTGACGTCATCTGATTAGACGCAGCTGCAGGTTATAAATACTAGTGAGAGTACCGAGAATACCAACGGCGCCGCACTACAAGTGTCTGGACCCCCAGGTTGTGTAGCGTGTGCGCACAAGGGCAGGAAGTCTCAGATCTATGTCTGGGAAGCTGACTCGAGGACTCGTGAGCTTGGAGTGGCATGGACATCCAGACTATAAAATCTTATGAATGTGTGCGGAGAGGACCAACCCGCCGCGTCACACACTTGTTGCAGGGGAGCACCTCTTGCAAGAGCAATGGATGAGGCGACCCCTCTGGTCGAATGAGCCCTGACTCCTAGAGGCGAAGTGAGCTCACGCGCCTCATAGGAGAGGGCAATAGCACCTCTCACCCAGTGTGACAAAGTTTGTGTGGTGGCGGCCGCCCCCCGGTTGCGGCCTCCATAACATATAAAGAGTTGCTCTGACTTACGCCACTGGCTGGTGCGGTGGACATACTCCTGAAGAGAACGTACTGGGCACAGTAGGTGAAGGTTCTCCTGCTCCGAATCTGCAAAAGGCGGAGGACAGAAGGCTTCCAGGATGATAGGGTGCATGGTTGAGAAAGGAACTTTCGGTAGATAGTTTGGGTGAGGATGCAAAATGGCCTTGACTAGCCCAGGGGCAAAGTCCATGCAAGATAGGGAGACTAATAAGGTACGCAGGTCTCCGCTCCTCTTGAGAGAGGTAATGGCCATAAGAAGAACCATCTTGAGAGTCAGAAGCTTGTCGGGCGCTGACTCTAGTGGTTCAAAAGGAGTGTCGATTAGACCTTCGAGCACGATAGATAAATCCCAAGAAGGGACCGTGTCTCTAGTGGGTGGCCTCAACCGTTTAGCTCCACGAATGAAACAGGCAACTAAAGGGTGACGGGAAAAGTACGTTCTGAGGGTCCTAGGGCACAAGCCCGAGGACAATTTCTCTTGCAGGAATTCCAGCAAAGAGGTCCACCTCTGCTGTAAAGAATCTCTCCCAGATTCGAGTGACTACTTTGGGGTGGAGTTTCCATTCCCCGTGATTCACAGCTTGTCTGGACAGTAAGTCTGCTCCCACATTCCTGTATCCTGGAATGTGAATCGTCCTGAGGGACAGGAACTTGTCCTGAGCCCAGAGCAGAACCTGATGCGCTAGCTGGTTTAAGCGGCGCGAATGCAGGCCGCCCTGGCGACTTATGTAGGAGACTACCGATGTGCTGTCCACCCGCACTAGGACATGGTAGCCTCTCAGCTGCTGGAGGAAATGCTGTAGAGCTAAAAATAGAGCCATTATTTCGAGGCAATTGATGTCCCATGCGAAAAGGTGGCCTCTCCAGATCCCTTGGGCTGGACGGCCATCCAAGACCACGCAAGAGACCCAAAGGTATTACCGTGGATGCAGCTGCCATGAGGCCTAAACATTTTTGTAAGTGATGTACAGTCACTCCTTGGTCTAGCCTGAGCGTTGTTTATGGATTCAACGCGAGCAGGAGACAGATGTGCCTGCATAGTGATCAAATTCCACCTGACGCCCAAGTATGTTGTCATCTGTACCGGAAAGAGAATGCTTTTCGTGGCGTTGAGTCTCAAACCCAGCGAATGAATATAAGCAAGGACGACATCCCGGTGTCGAAGTGCTAGCTGCTGAGTCTGGGCTAAGATTAGCCAGTCGTCTATGTAATTCAAAATGCGGATGCCCTGGAGTCTCAAGGGAGCCAGAACTGCATCCATGCATTTCGTGTATGTGCGGGGTGATAGGGCTAGACCGAATGGAAGGACCCGAAATTGGCAGGCTTTTCCAGCTAAAGCGAACCTCAGGAACTTCCTGTGCTGTGGCAAAATTTCTATGTGAAAGTATGCGTCCTTTAAATCTATTGTCACAAACCAATCCTGTGGTTTATAGTTTTTATGGTCAACATTTTGAAGTTGAATTTTTTGAAGATCCAAAACTGGACGCAGCCCCCCGTCCTTCTTGGGGACCAGGAAGTACCGACTGTAGTAGCCTGATTCCATATCTGGAGGAAGAACCTGTTCTATGGCTCCCATCTGCAGTAGTGTCTGAAGTTCGGAACTCAGAAAATGCGCCCTTTCCGGTATCACGGAAGTGTAGACCACGCCGTTGAAACACGGAGGGCGATATGTAAACTGGATCCTGTATCCTTTCTCTACAGTCTTTAAAACCCAGAGAGATATGCCTGGCAGTAGCTTCCATGCTGCCAGCTTCTCCGAAAGGGGTACGAGTACGAGTCCTACTGGGCTGGGGGATGTTAGTGGTTCGGTGTCCTGGAATGTGGCAGGATCCAACCGATGGACTAACGTCCTGGGGGTGCACGGGGGGCATGCTACTATATGCCCCTCCCCGGGGGGGAACACACCGACGGTCTCAGGAATTCTTATTCGTTAGGAAGATGGGGCGATCTATTCTCTTGGGGGCGGCCTGAGGGGGGGTGCGCGGCTCCTGACGGTCTCCTTCTGCGCCTCTCGCCTGGCCCAAAAGCCTGTTCATAAAGCCTGGCCTCTCTGGTGGCAATGGTATTAACCGCGTCGCCAAATAGGCCTGAGGGAGAGATAGGAGCATCAAGAAAGAATGCTCTCTCCCCAGATCACGGAATCTTTCCCTCCACTTCACGAGCGCACTTCGGTGCTTCTCGTGAGTGTTCGGAAGAGATTCATTCTCCCGCTTCTGTGGAAATGGAATTAGCTACCTCAGAACGATTCTCTATAGATGATAGAGTATGAGGAGTTAATTGAAGTTATAACGCATGCAGTCGAACGACTACACATTGATTGGCCACAGGAGCAACTCTCGTGCCTCGGCCAGATCAACCTGAGATCCTCAAGAGTGCAGCGCAGCTCGTGGTTCCCTAAAGAACGCAAGGCGTGCGCGTAACACTTTCATCTGAAGATTATCACATTGTTCACACTCTCCTTTAAGTCCAAGGAGAGCGTGGCTCTCACCCAAACATTCAAAACAGAGGATCGCCTTCGGAAAGAAAGCTATCGCACGGGCATCTAACTCTGAACTCGGCCATTCTATCTGGTGAGTTTATGGGTTTTTTTCTCTTTGTTTTTAATTATGCTTGCTGCACACACGCAATTCACAATGTCGGTGAAGACAAAATGATCTGAGGTTTGTCGCCGGCTCACTAGTGTTTATAACCTGCAGCTGCGTCTAATCAGATGACGTCACCTGACCAAGGTTATATATAGGCAAAAAATTTGGCGTGTTTGCACACATGCTTCACAACCGGCACACAAAATGGTTCCCATAACGTTCTCATGCAGCATCGAGAGAAGCCTTTGAAAGGGAACATGTTCCCCTGCCAGACAGAGAATCAGGCTATTATAGTCAGTATTTCTTGGACAGGGGGGGTTGCGTCCAATTTTACATTTTGTGGGCTGAATGTCAAAATGTTGACAGCCAAAATGATTGTTTCTCAAATCCAACCAGAGCTTTGGTTTGTGACAATCAACCTGAAGGACACATATTTTATTGGGCATTTTTATTGCGCTTTCGGGCGAAGCCTCCCAGTGTCCTTCCATTTGGCCTAGCCATGTCACTCCGCACATATATAAAATGTATGGATGCAGCCCTGGCTCTATGATTCCAGGGCATCCGTATCCTGAATTACACAGACGACTGGCCGAGTCTTAGCAGCTAGTGCTTTGACATCGAGATGTCATCCAAGCTCACTTCATTTCTTAGGATTGAGAAGCGTTCTCTTTCCTGCTCAAGTACGACATACTGTATATGGGTGTCATATAAGATTCGGATCCATGTCCTAGAATGTGGGCACAGCTGTCTCCTGCGCGTGTCGAATCCATTCTCAATACCCTAAAGGAGATCAAGCTAGGCCAGAAAGTAACTTTTACTACTTTCAGAGAGTGTTAGGTCTCATGGCAGCTGTTTCCATGGTGATAACCTTGGACCTTCTGCACATGAGATCGCTTAAGTTGTGGCTAAAAGCCAGGGGATTTCATCCAAGGGACAATCCCCAGAGGCAATAAGGGTTACGCGCCAAGAGCTTCGTACCCATTTCTATGTGGTTCAGACCCTTGTCCTTGACTCTGGGTCCCACTCTAGATCCGTGTTGTCATCGCAAGCTGCTAATGACAGACGCTTCCTTCATGGGCTGGGGTGCGGTCTTAGATGGCCGTCCAGCCCAAGGGATCTGGAGATGTCATCTTCTTGCGTGGCACATCAATTGCCTCGAAACGATGACTCTATTTCTGGCCCTGAAATACTCCCTCCAGAGGCTACCATGTCCACCCCGAAGTAGTCAGTCCTCTAGAAGAACTTATGCCCTCAAATGGAATGTATTAAAAATTGGTGCACAGCAAAAGATGTAGACCCAGTCCACTGCCAAATTGTTTCAGTACTACAAGAAAATTGACCTCGGGCTCATGCCCTAGTATTCTCAGAACGTATGTAACCGCTATTTCGGCTTGTCAAGTCTTTGCTCCTGGGCTGATCAAAGCTATTCTGCATCCTCACCCCAACCATCTTCTGAAGGTTCCATTCTCGACTATGCACCCAGTTGTTCTCGAAGGCTCTGTCCTCCGCCTTTATAGCTCTGGAGCAGGAAAGACTTAATTTACTGTCTTCAGTTCAGTTGTAGCTTTTGAAAATGAACTTCTCTGGTTACTTTGCTGTAACCCTGTTCCCTGAAAAAGCGTGAGTGAGATGCTGCGCTCCAATGCCGCACTGCGGGCGTGACTGGACGTCCTTTCAGACAAAATTGACCTGAGAATGTTTCCGGTTCATGCCTATTTATAACCTCCAGGTGCATCTCATCAAATGACGTCACCTGGCCGAGGTTATATCTGCCAAAATCTTTGGCATGTTTGACACACATGCTTCAACAACCGGTCACACAGAGAGCGTTCCCATACCATTTTCATGAAACATCTTATTCCCACTTTTTCAGGGAACAGGGTTACAGCAAAGTAACCCGAGACGTTCTTTTTGTCTTTTGTCCAAACAAGATGCTTTTGACATTCTTTCTGGTTTAGGACAGCTTGATACTAGAAATGCAACAGTTTCCTATTGCAATTTACTGAAGATGGCTGTGCATGGTGGCTTTTGATGCACTCCAATTTCACTCTACTTCTTGTGAATCTCTTCCAAGTTCTTGAATCAGCTTTGCTTGACAAGCTTCTTATGGCTGCGGTCACCCCTGTTGTTTGTGCACCTTTTCCTACTACATTTTCCCTTCAAGGCAACTTCCCATTAAAATAATTCAATAGAGCAAATTCTGTGACTCAGCCTCCTTATGGAAGGTGTTGATGATCATCTTTTGGACACCTGAAAAGTCAGAAGATGTCATGTTAAGGGCTGTAGTTTACCGCTGTGGGCTTAAAAACGGACAGGCATAGACGCAGAGGGCAGATTGAACCAAATAAAGTCTTTTAATAAGAAATAAAATAGAATAAACAAGTAACACAGGCTCTTACGTACAAATCAAATACACACTAGCTCTCTGTTAAGCAGGATACACACATACAAGCTCTGTTAAGCATGATACACACATACTAGCTCTGTGAAGCATGAAAGATGCATACTAGCTCTGTGATGCATGATACACGCATACTAGCTCTGTTAAGCAAGATTCACACATACTAGCTCTGTGAAGCATGATACACTCATACTAGCTCTGTGAAGCATGATACACTCATACTAGCTCTGTGAAGCATGATACATGCATTCTAGATCTGTTAAGCAAGATATACACATACTAGCTCTGTGAAGCATGATACACGCTTACTAGCTCTGTTAAGCAAGATACACATACTATCTCTGTGAAGCATGATACACGCACACTAGCTCTGTTAAGCATTATACCCGCATACTAGCTTGTTAACATACCCCACTCTTGCGCTCCCTTTAGCGTCTCACCCACACTTGTGCTCCTCTGACATTCACCCAGTTGTGCTCCTACGAGCGCCATACCATACACACGTGCTCTAACGAGCGACAATCCCCCAGTTGTGCTCCTACGAGCGGCATACACATGCGCTCTTATGAGCGATCCTCACACACTCGGAGCTTACTCGGGCTATGAGCTTACACGGGCTATGAGCTTACACGGGCGATGAGCTTAAGCGGGCTATGAGCTTACACGGGCTATGAGCTTTCTCAGGCTCTGTATGAGGTTACACAGGCTATCAGTTTACACAGACTATGAGCTAACACATGCTATAAGCTAACACAGCCTATGAGCTGACGAACACACTAACGACCGGGGAGACACTTGAGATCAGGAAACCCAAATCAAACCCAGTGAACTGGACATACACTGCATGACTGCCTTCGAAGAAGTACCCTTATACAGAGGTGTCAAGTAACGAAGCACAAATACTTCGTTACCTTACTTAAGTAGAAATTTTGGGTATTTATACTTTACTGGAGTAATAATTTTTCAGCCGACTTTTTACTTCTACTCCTTACATTTTTAAGCAATTATCTGTAATTTCTACTCCTTACTTTTTAAAAATAGCCTCGTTACACGAAACCCCCATCCACCATGTCGCATGATCAAAACGCGCAAATCAAGCCTCCCCGGTCGCATGATCAGAGCGTCATCCCCCACCCCATTGCATGATCAGAACCGCGCAAGCCACCCCCCTCCCACCATGTTGCACGATCAAAACGCGTGACCTTAATGCTTTATCCCCCCTCAAGTTTCTTTTACTTTTATACTTTAAGTAGTTCTGAAACCAGTACTTTTACACTTTACTTAAGTAAAAAGCTTGAGTTGATACTTCAACTTCTTAAGAAGATTTTTTAAACCCTGGTATCTATACTTCTACTCAAGTAATGAATGTGAATACTTTTGACACCTCTGCCCTTATATACACACAATAACTTAAACATAACATTAGAGCCCATGATACAACACAACAAAACATAACAAATCCAAATAAAGGATTGCCCAATAAACATAGTTAATGCTCGACCCAGTTTCCCAGAGCTAACAGCTTTTTATAATGTCTCTAATGTGCCACCCCGGCTCAGTTGAACTTATGCCTCTTTTACACTGCATAGAACGGCACGACACGGTTCAGTTCAACTCACTTCGGTTCGGTGCAGTTTGGCTCGGTTTGCGCTTCCACTGCAGTGTAGTAACGCTTTAGCGTGGGCGGGATTACTCATGTGTCGATTACACAGTGCCCTCTAGGGGCAGTCCCTAACAGCAATATTCCCTATGTGTGTAATGAACTAGAATAAGAGATGCACAGTATTTATACTCGATGAATTTTTGAATTAGGTATAAGCCATAATCATCGAAATATTTTTTTGAGATATGGTGTGTTTACCTTAATATTTTCCCATAAACTCTACACATTAGATTCTCCTAAACCCATAGTACTGTATATACATTTTTCTTAGTGCAGTCTGATAACTGCATTCTGGTAAATTATCTTTAGACACACATAGACAGCTATAGTGGAAATTACTTTATGTAGTCAGCAAAAATAATGGCAAGGATTTGTGGATCCTAAACGGAGTCTATTCAATTCATATATAGAGTACAGTCATTGGCTGGATGTGAAGAGAACCCTTTAAGATTTGTAATGAATGTACCTTAAAAGAATAAATAGAGATGTAAAAATTTATTTTCCTTGAAAATGTGTTTAAATAAGAACATCCGTACAATCACCGAAAAAAGAAAGTATGCCCCCCACTTAAAATCAGTTTTTATTTGTAAAGAGTCACGATTTTGATGCAAAGGCAGAACCAAATGCAGATAATATTTATTACATGACCTGCAAACCAAACATGCATTGTAGACACATGCGAAAACAGATGAGGGTAATTCCTACATGTGATGTGCTATGGCTGCTGGATTGTGTAGATCAGCACCTCTGGCACTATTTTGATATCATGATGTCAATAACTATTGTGTGGTTCTCATCAAGATCTATAAACATATACAACCAGATAACTTGTGCTAAAAATAAAAACATCCAATTCCAATGTGTGTCAATTGTCATAATGTTATAATACATTAACAAGTAAAACCACCTTTTCGCCAGAATAACTTTAAGCTTAGTTGTTAGCATTGCAGCCTCGAACCAGGGTTGAGGGTTCAGTTCCTCCCTTGGGTCTGTGTGTGGAGTTGACAGGTTCTCTACATGCTTGGTGGACATGGATGAATGATCCAAGTTGGCGGTGCGGCAGTAGCATGCAAGAGCCGCTCCGGAGACAAAATGGTGCTACTTCGTGTTGTAGCGCGTTTATTTCACACAGTATATGGACATCGGCACAACCAGTGTTCATGTTTACCATCACCAGCCACTTTTAGAACTCAATATTCCCATAAAATACATTCAAGATGAGCTGTGTGAGAAGCTACGCAACCTCAGCTGGCTTCGGGAACCAGGCCTCCAGTCCTCGGCGTTGCCTGATGCCCGTGGTGGTGCGCGAGGAAGTAGAAGCAGGCAGGAGTCTGTTCTAGGCTAAAAACAAACCCTAGCCGGCTGGCTCTTCCGTCTATCATTTTGTCAAATGTATGCTCCCTAGAAAATAAACTGGACTACATCCAACTCCAACAGATTACAGCGTTTAGGGACTGCTGCATCTTTGTTTTCATGGAGACATGGCTCAGCGACAGAGTTCCAGATGCCGCCATTCAACTAGATGGGCTAACCTCGTTTCGCACTGACAGAAATGCAGCTTTGTGCAGTAAGACTTGCAGTAGCGCCTTGTGTGTTTACATTAATGTAGCAAATAACAAGGTAATTGTAAGGAAATTGGTAGCATGAATCGAGCTCATGCAAAATTACTTTATTAAAGGTCTTAAAAACTCCAACCGGATGGGTCACACGTGACAGCCGAAACACCAGGCTAATTTATGGACAAAAATAGGAACCACGTGAGGTCTGATTGGACCAATCACCCGTGGGACGGACTGACCCCGAAGGGACAAAAACCCTAAGGAGTAAGAGTTCAAAGGAAGGAGAGAAAAAACATCATGACTGCAACCTACAACATCTTCCAAGCAGCTCTGACTTCCGCCCTTGCGGCGCCTCGCCGCTGGCGTCATCCACTCTTCAAGAACTCTCAACGAGACTCTGTGCCAGAACTCCAAAGTCCCGCAACAAAGAAACTAGGGTTGGGTATCGTTTGGTTTTTTTTCGATACCGGTGCCAAATCGATACTTTGAAAACGGTACCGGTGCCAAAACGGTGCCTGAACCGATACTTTTAAGCCACAAAATTATAGTGGATGACTCAAGAATGAATTTTTATTGAACCAAAAATTTTATGCTTAAAATTGAATATATTAAAAGTTTATAGTATATATGAATATGTAAGCTTCAAATTTTAGCAATTCTTTTGCAGAAATTTCACCATATTTGCCTTTTCTGTCAAAATACGACTTCTTTCCTGACTTATTGCTCTGCACAGGACATGAATGCAAGATTTGCATTTTGCTATTAACATTACATTATCCTACTACTAACCTGCGGAAAGTCTGCTGTCGGCATCATAATCGGTGACTCCTTTTTGCTACTGTTGGTATGACTGAGGGTCGTCCACGCTGATAGTGTCAGCTGTTGTCCACAAGCTGTTAAACACGGTGCCTCCCTCTGCTTTTAACTTTATTCCGTGTATTTATTCTGCTTTTAACTTTATTCCATCTGCCCTCGAATGTTTCATTAGATTTAACGTGTTTCCGCCTTTACACGCAACTGCTGTAAAACATTCGCTGCACATCGCGGTGCCGGAATCCTTTCTTGTGAAATACAGCCACACTTTCGACTGTTTAGTTTTAGGCATTTTAACGAAAGTTGTTTAATTTAGCATGCTAAGCTATCGGTAGACAGCCTGCTGCCATCAGAGCGAGTGTAACGTTAGTTACTGCATTCATGCGCATGTCGGATGGTCTCTCATTTCCGGATGATTTGTGCTTTTAATTTTTTTATTTAATCTAATAATTTATTAATCTACAAAAAAATATGAATCTAGAGAACAAATATTTCAATCGACAGTTCGGGCATTTAAGTGGCACCGAAATGAGGCACCGAAATTCGGGTTCTGTTTCGGTCCGGTACATACCGGTTCCATAGGTACCGGTGCCGTATTGGCACCGGTTTTCGGTACCCAACCCTAGAAGAAACCCGCAGGAGAAGTTCCAGAGCGCAGCCATCGATAACCAGGCAACCAACGCCTCACCGAAGAGCTTTCCCGAAAGATATCTTTACAAAAGCGCACCAACCAATCAGCAACGCCGTGATTTTCTTTGCTGGAGGCGAACCCACGGATGAGAACGTAACGTAACGCAAGTAAACAAACAAAGCTGCATACCTTGCACTGCATGAAAAGCGGTGTATCTGTACTAGGAAACTCCTGTATACACCACTGATTTCCGGAAGTATCTACAAGTACCACTGAGCGTATACATCAAATTCCACCAAGCTAGGATACTTCCGGATTGATACCAATTCGGATGTATCTTGCTGAGGAATCCTTCCATGGTACAGCCATTTGTTGCCATGGCAAATAATCCACTCAAGGATTTTGTCAGGAGACCGTCACACCTCAAGCCCCATTTGCATTTTACACCTTTGCCCAACTCTGCTCTTCCCTATTGGTTTCTTATCTCAACATTGATTGGCTGTTTTAAAAAAAACACTCCCAAACCCTGACATCTATTGGGACATTACCCAGTCACTACTTTTTATTTACAGTAGCCCAACCCAAGCCCTCATAACTTATTGCGCTTTTCCACTGCATAGTATGGCACGACACGGTTCAGTTCAGCTCACTTTTGGGGGGTTTTCCACTGGGAACAGTACCTGGTCCTTATTTTAGTACCACCTCAGCTGAGGTTCCAAGCGCGCCGAACCGTTACCAAAACGTGACGTGTAAACTCTGCTGGTCACTGATTGACCGGAGAAAATCGTCATTACTGCGTCACTGAGCTTGCGACACGAGACACCACAGAACCGCTATATTTAGAACAGCCAGCGAAGGATCGGATGCACCTTTTTGTATTAACCAAAAATTTTCTTTGGCTGCCATCAGCCTCTTTTGAAACAAACTCCTTCGTCTCCCTGTTAAAAACATCCACATGCCGAAAATGAAGAACACCATTCCGTCGATATGCTCCATTGTTGTGTGTTTGTTTGTGGCGCGTTTACGTTTACTGTCACGGCAGTTGAAGCGCTGCGACTATAACGACACATGAAAAATCCCGCCCACTCTAAAGCGTTACTAAACTGCAAACCGAGCCGAACTGAGCCGAACCAAAGTGAGCTGTACTGAACCGTGCTGTGCCGTACTATGCAGTGGAAAAGTGCCATTAGTGACTTGATTGGTTATTGGGCAGGTATGTAGATAGTCCCTATCTACCCCCCCCCCCACACACACACAATACTATATATCCTTCACATCCTTTAAAAAATGACAGTAGATTGATTAATAATTTTTTTTATTAAAATCAAACCAAACACTAATAAATATACAAAGCAAAGTAAGAATAATGAAAAAAAAACATAAAATATGGAAAAAATTAACAAATGTGCATTTATGAAGGTGGAATTAAATTAAAAGCAATACTAAAACAAACATGCACCAGTGCTTGTTAGATATCCAAAATAAATGTCCCGCTAGCTCGGTCCCATTAGATATTACACACTGATGGCTTGGCACGCAATGGCATCCTCCTCATCGGACATCAGTTCCAGTAGTGCAGTCTGCCACAGTTCTCTCTCTTCTTCTGTTTGAACGACCCGACACCTGGACTCCAGCAACTGCAAAACACACCATACGTTACACTCAGAGATGTCAGTTTTTAGCCCCTGTCTTAATGGAGTCTCTTAGCTGAGACTTTCCTGGCCGAGACAAAGAGTATTTCCTCTGCAATGTCTCATAGTCCTGTAGCATGCTGGATTAAAAAAAAAATCAGATAAGTGACAGAAACAATTCAAATTATTAGAGGGACAAAAATAAAGGGACCCCCTCCTTGAACCACCACCTTATCGTGGTGGAGGGGTTTGCGTATCCCAATGATCCTGGGAGCTATGTTGTTGGGGGCTTCATGCCCTCGGCAGGGTCACCCATGGCAATCTGGTCCTAGGTGAGGGAACAGACAAAGAGTGGTTCAAAAGACCTCTTATGATGAGTACAACCAATGGAAAACGTTTTCCCTCGCCCGGACATGGGTCACCGGGGCCTCCCTCTGGAGCCAGGCCTGGAGGTGGGGCCCAATGGCAAGCGCCTGGTGGTCGGGCCTGCACCCATGGGGCCCGGCCGGGCACAGGCCGAAGAGGCAACGTGGGTCCCCCTTCCCATGGGCTCACCACCTATAGGAGGGGCCAAAGAGGTCGGGTGCAGTGTGAGCTGGGCGGTGGCAGAGGACAGGGGCCTTGGCGGTCTGATCCTCGGCTGCAGAAGCTGGCTCTAGGGACGTGGAATGTCACCTCTCTGGCGGGGAAGGAGCCTGAGCTAGTGTGTGAGGTTGAGAAGTTCCGGCTAGATATAGTTGGACTCACCTCGACGCACAGCTTGGACTCTGGAACCAGTCTCCTTGAGAGGGGCTGGACTCTCTTCTACTCTGGAGTTGCCACCGGTGAGAGGCGACGAGCAGGTGTGGGCATACTTATTGCCCCCCGGCTCGGGGCCTGTACATTGGGGTTCACCGCAGTGGACGAGAGGGTGGCCTCCCTCCGCCTTCGGGTGGGGGGACGGATCCTTACTGTTGTTTGCGCTTATGCGCCGAACAGCAGTTTGGAGTACCCGCCCTTTTTGGGGTCTCTGGAGGGGGCGCTAGAGAGCGTCCCTCCTGGGGACTCCATCGTTCTGTTGGGAGACTTCAATGCTCACGTGGGCAATGACAGTGAGACCTGGAAGGGCGTGATTGGGATGAACGGCCCCCCCGATCTGAACCAGAGCGGTGTTTTGTTATTGGACTTCTGTGCTCATCACGGTTTGTCCATAACGAACACCATGTTCAGGCATAAGGGTGTCCATATGTGCACCTGGCACCAGGACACCCTAGGCCGCAGTTCGATGATCGACTTTGTGGTCGTATCGTCGGACTTGCGGCCATATGTCTTGGACACTCGGGTGAAGAGAGGGGCGGAGCTGTCAACTGATCACCACCTGGTGGTGAGTTGGCTTCGTTGGCGGGGTAGGATGCCGGTCAGGCCTGGTAGACCCAAACGTATTGTGAGGGTCTGCTGGGAACGTCTGGCAGAGTCCCCTGTTAGGACGAGCTTCAACTCCCACCTCCGGTAAAGCTTCAACCACGTCCTGGGGGAGGTGGGGGACATTGAGTCCGAATGGACTATGTTCCGCGCCTCCATTGTCGAGGCGGCCGACCGGAGCTGTGGCCGTAAGGTGGTCGGTGCCTGTCGCGGTGGCAACCCAAGAACCCGTTGGTGGACACCGGCGGTGAGGGATGCCATCAAGCTGAAGAAGGAGTCTTACCGGGCCTTTTTGGCTGGTGGCACTCTGGAGGCAGCTGATAGGTACCGGCAGGCCAAGCGGAATGCAGCTTCGGTGGTTGCTGTGGCAAAAACCCGGGCGTGGGAGGAGTTTGGGGAGGCCATGGAGAATGACTTCCAGACGGCTTCGAAGAAATTCTGGTCCACCATCCGGCGTCTCAGGAGGGGAAAGCAGTGCACGGTCAACACAGTGTATAGTGGGGATGGTGCGCTGCTGACCTCGACTCGGGACGTTGTGGGTCGGTGGGGGGAGTACTTCGAAGACCTCCTTAATTCCACCAACATGCTTCCGATGAGGAAGCAGAGTCTGGGGACATAGAGGTGGACTCTTCCATCTCTGGGGCCGAGGTCGCCGAGGTGATCAAAAAGATCTTTGGTGGTGGGGCCCCGGGGGTGGATGAGATCCGCCCAGAGTTCCTCAAGGCTCTGGATGTTGTAGGGCTGTCATGGTTGACACGTCTCTGCAACATTGCATGGACATCGGGGACAGTGCCTCTGGACTGGCAAACTGGGGTGGTGGTCCCCCTCTTAAGAGATCCTGCCCCAAGTGGAGGAGTTTAAGTATCTCGGGGTCTTGTTCACGAGTGAGGGTAAAATGGATCGGGAGATCGACAGGCGGATCGGGGCAGCGTCTGCAGTGATGCGGGCTCTGTATCGGTCCGTCGTGGTGAAGAAGGAGCTGAGCCAAAAGGCAAAGCTCTCAATTTACCGGTCGATCTACGTTCCTACCCTCACCTATGGTCATGAGCTGTGGGTAGTGACCGAAAGAACAAGATCGCGAATACAAGCGGCCGAAATGAGTTTCCTCCGCAGGGTGTCTGGGCTCTCCCTTAGAGATAGGGTGAGAAGCTCAGTCATCCGGGAGGGGCTCAGAGTAGAGCCGCTGCTCCTCCGCATCGAGAGGAGCCAGATGAGGTGGCTTGGGCATCTATTTAGGATGCCCCCTGGACGCCTCCCTTGTGAGGTGTTCCGGACACGCCCCACCGGAAAGAGACCCCGGGGAAGACCCAGGACACGCTGGAGGGACTATGTCTCTTGGCTGGCCTGGGAACGCCTTGGGATCCCCCCGGAAGAGCTGGAAGAAGTGGCCGGGGAGAGGGAAGTCTGGGCATCTCTGCTGAAGCTGCTGCCCCCGCGACCCGACCTCGGATAAGCGGAAGAAAATGGATGGATGGATGGAAATAAAGGGACATGAAAATAATTACAATAACAATTTCTGATTACCCTTTATACACTCCGGGTCTGCATCTGCAAAAGTCATCTTTAATTCCTCCAGCAGATACCGTATGTCATCACTGCCTGATTATAAAGTGAACTTATTCTGTGTGGAAAGAGAGTAGTATCATTACTTACATTTAAAATGATTATGTAAAACCCCATACATAGCATGTAAAGAAACAATATTCTTACCCAGTTTTTGGATCGTATTTATGTGGGTTGTTTTCTGAATTATGGAGATTCCTTACAGCTTCCTGTAATGTTGGATTTAAAATGCTTTAATGCATACATTTGTAAACAAAACTGTATAATTCAGACGTGACAAAGTTTTAAATATGCTGGAAACCTACAACAATACAAGTAACAAAAAGTAGATGTGTAGCCAAATGCTTAGGCTAACTTAGGAAGGTATAATTTACTGCTGTATTGTCAGGTAACATAAAGCTCAACTTACCGCAATGCCCACGTTATCCATGCTTTTAGCTCTTTTATGCACATGGCTTGACTCTTCCTGCGGTCTTCTCTCATCAAACTTGCGCTCAAATGCATCAAGACTCTTTGGGAAGAGCAGTGTGTGCAGCTTGCTTTTCCTTCAAACACTCAAGCTGAATAGATTACCAAGATGGCGCCGGTGAGGTCGGCTGCCGTCACGACTGCTCCGACCACCTTTTCTTTGTTTTTGTGCTTTAAGTTAGTTTTCAGTGTTTTAAAATCGGCAAATTCATCACCATTGAGTACATTAGGTATGATATAGACACTCTTGTTTCTATTGGTATACAATGTACTCACAATTCGACGTTTTTAACTCCGGATCCGAGCTGGCCGAGTGAGATCCTGAGGGAGAACAATGGACGCGACGCGAAGTGGAGGCCTCGAGGGAGACGAGCCGGCGTGAGGAATAGGCTCAGAGCCTGTGCACACCGCACACCTCTGCCTAGCATCCTGCTTGCCAACGTCCAGTCACTGGAGAACAAACTCGATGACCTCAGGGCCAGGATAAAGTTTCAGAGAGACATTTGGGACTGCAATCTCCTCTGCTTCACCGAGACATGGCTGAACCCAGCGGTGCCAGACCACGCCATACAACCAGCCGAGTTCTTCTCAGTTCACCGCATGGACAGGACGTGAGACTCGGGGAAGTCAAGGGGAGGCGGCGTGTGCTTAATGGTGAACAACAGCTGGTGCAACAGCGCGAGCGTTGTTCCTCTTACACGCTCCTGCACACCTAACCTGGAACTACTGTCCATCATGTGTCGTCCTTTTTATCTTTCACGGGAGTTCACATCGGTCATAATCAGTGCCGTTTACATTCCACCACAAGCAGACACTGAAACTGCCTTATGCGAGCTGCATGAGGCGCTCACACAGCACCAGACACAACACTGGGACGCTGCGCTCATTGTGGCTGGGGACTTTAATAGTGCCAACCTCAAACGCGCAGCGCCGAACTTTTATCAGCATATCACCTGCCCCACCAGGGGCGAAAGGACACTGGACCATTGTTATACTACGGTCAAAGACGGTTAAAAGGCACAATCTCGTCCAGCGTTTGGTAAATCCGACCACGCCGCCATCTTCCTCATGCCAAAATATAAACAAAGGCTGAAACAGGAAGTTTCGGTTCAGAGGGAGGTCGCGCGCCGGACGGACCAATCGGTGGCCGCGTTACAGGACGCACTCGATGACGCAGACTGGGACATGTTCAGAAACAGCTCCGATGATGACGTCAGCGTGTTTACGGAAGCGGTTGTGGGATTTATTGGGAAGCTAGATGACGATACGGTGGAGAAAAAGACTATCAGAACGTTTTCCCAACCAGAAGCCGTGGGTGGATAAAACCATCCGCGATGCTCTGAGATCTCGCACAGCTGCCTACAACACGGGACTTGCGTCGGGGGACATGGAACCGTACAAGGCTGCGTCATACAACGTGCGGAAGGCGGTGAAAGAGGCGAAGCAGCGCTACGGGAGAAAACTAGAGACACAGCTTCAACAGAGTGACTCTAGGAGCCTGTGGCAAGGACTGAGAACAATAATGGATTATAAAGCACCAACATCCGGTATGACGAACACGGACGCGACTTTGGCAGACGAGCTCAACACCTTCTATGCTCGCTTCGAGGCTGCAGCTAAAGACGCTAGCGATGCTAATGCTAACGGCGCTAATGCTAACGGCGCTAATGCTAGCGGCGCTAACGGCTGCAGACCGGAAGACACTGCCAGCACCGGGAACGCGCTCATCATCTCCGAGCACGACGTGAGGAGAGCCTTCAAGAGAATGAACACCAGGAAAGCAGCAGGACCAGACGGCATCTCAGGTCGTATCCTCAGAGCCTGCGCAGACCAGCTAGCACCTGTGTTCACTGAGATATTCAACATCTCCTTATCTCAGTCGGTGATCCCCACGTGCTTCAAAGAGTCCATCATTGTTCCTGTCCCGAAGAAACCACATCCTGCTTCCCTCAATGACTATCGCCCTGTAGCCCTCACCTCAGGAGTGATGAAGTGCTTTGAACGCCTTATCAGAGACTTCATCATTTCTTCACTACCCGACACACTGAACCCACTACAGTTTGCATACCGTCAGAACCGCTCCACAGACGATGCAATTTCTCATCTCCTCCACACATCACTCACTCACCTGGACACTAGGAAAGGGAATTATGTTAAAATGCTCTTCATTGACTACAGCTCTGCTTTTAATACCATAATTCCCTCCACACTCACCACCAAGCTGGAGCACCTGGGACTCAGCTCATCTATATGTCAGTGGATCTCCAATTTTCTGACTGGCAGACCACAGGCAGTAAGGATGGGCGGACATGTCTCAGCTACACTCACTCTCAGCACTGGAGCCCCCCAGGGTTGTGTTCTGAGCCCCCTGCTGTACTCTTTGTACACCCACGACTGCGTGGCCACTACCAACTCCACCTCCATCATCAAGTTTGCTGACGACACCGTCATGGTCGGACTGATCACCAACAATGATGAGTCGGACTACCTAGAGGAGATTGGAAATCTGGAGAACTGATGCCAGAGGAACAATCTCCTCCTGAACGTCAGTAAGACAAAGGAGCTGATAGTGGACTTTAGTACAAAGCAGGAGAGGAACTACCAGACCCCCGTCATCAACAGGAGCCCAGTGGAGAGAGTGGACAGCTTCAGATACCTCGGTGTTCACATCACGCAGGACCTGTCATGGTCCTGTCACATCAACACCGTGGTGAAAAAAGCCCGGCAGCGTCTCTACCACCTCAGACGCTTGAGAGATTTTAGACTGCCCTCCAAGGTGCTCAGGAACTTCTACTCCTGCACCATAGAGAGCATCCTGACGTGAAACATCACGACCTGGTTCGGGAACAGCACCATGCAGGACAGACGAGCTCTACAGAGGGTGGTGCGATCAGCCGAGCGCATCATCCGCACTGAGCTCCCTGACCTGCACTCGATCTACAGCAAGCGGTGCTGGACTAAGGCCAGGAAGATCATGAAGGACCTCAGTCACCCCAGTAATGGACTGTTCTCTTTGTTACGGTCTGGGAAGCGATTCCGCTCCCTAAAGGCCAACACAGAGAGGCTGAGGAGGAGCTTCTTCCCGCAGGCGATAATGTCTCTCAATCACACCTCCACACAGGACTAATAACATCTTTTTAAGCTCACAACACTGACTGGACAATCATGGACACATTCATACACACTTGCACTAAATATTTATACATCTGGACAATTGCACATGTCACTTTCATTAGTCACCTTTCATGCATATTTGCACAACCACTGACACTTTAAATTCTATATACATATATACTCTATCTACCCTATATTTCTATATTTTGCAATATTTTATTATGCCCTTATTGTACAGTTAATTTTACTAATTAAATTTATTTATTTAGTATTTCCTTTTTATTGATTATTTATTTTACATACAAGCTTTTATTTTCTTTTTAAGGTCACTGGCGGTCGTGTAAGCATTTCACTGCATATTATACTGTGTATGACTGTGTATGTGACAAATAAAATTTGAATTTGAATTTGAATACAGACACACCATGGCTAATCCCAACCACCCGGCTATAATAAGAAGGACAGCACTTCTTCCTGCTAGTCATTAACATACAAAAGGCCTTTACACCTCACAGCCATCACCTCTCACTGCTAGGTGTGAGGATTCCTAGAAAGTTTCACAGATTCCCGTATATATCCACATACATGAGGTATATGGTCGTTTCACAAAATTTCCTTTGCATTCTACCTTTCCAAGCACCCTGCCTCATACATCTGGCAAACTTAAAGTTTAGTTGGGATTTCCCATATCATATTTGTCTGGATACAGCTCTTTTCATGCAGTGTTGCTGACAGAAAGTCATGACGAGTCGGCATACAGAGAGGAAGTGCAGAGCCTAATGGACTGGTGTAAGTTTGTTTTTACCGACCTACCTGATATTCTCTTTTCGCACAATATTGCACAATATTTATCTTCTTGATATTTTTTGCACAAATAATTTTTAAATCATTGCTGCTACTCAGGAATGTCAAATGACTCATACCTCATTACTACAAAAGTACTGAAACATGTTACAGTACGTTGTTGTGTTTGTCATTCTGTGGCTCTTTGTTTGCACATTTGCACATGCACTTTGTTGTCTGTTGTCTAGTGTTGTCTCCTTTTTGTATAGAGGTAGTTTTAGGTTAACTTAAAAATAAAAAAATTAAATCTGTCATATCTGAGCTAGTCAGCTAATTAGGTCTTTTAGTTAGCTAACTGGTTCCGGTAGAGTTGTGCTGTAAATTTATGTTGCTGCATGTATGTAGCACCTTGGTCCTGGAGGAACGTTGTTTCGTTTCATTGTGTACTGAGCTGTTTATGGTTGGAAAGACAATAAAAGCCTACTTGACTTGAAATTCTCCGGTTTCCTCTCACAGTCCAAACACAGGCATATTAGGCTAGCATCCTAAAGGTTCCTGGGATAGGCTTTTTAGATTTCTTTTCTTCTTTAGCCATTCAGATACTGATTTGCAGGTGTGATTGACATTACTGTCCATATCCAATTTTATCGCAGCTTAAATATCTGGACAGATTGCTTTATATATGTGTCAAGAATATCCATACTGTGGATATACCATACCGTGTTCGTTGTCAAGTGAGACATTTATTTTTTTCACAGATGAAGCTTTGCCTGATGACCACACATCTTAACCTTGGTCTCATCAGTCCAAAAGATATTGTATTTGCAGTTGGTTTAAATGCGATCTTGCAAACATAAATTTAGCTAATTCAAATATAAATCATGTTCTTTTTGAAGAGACCATGCTTTATCTTTGCCATCCTATAATAAACGTCCTACTTGTTTAGCCTTTAAGCTTGAAGTGAAGTTACCAAGATGCCCACAAATGGCATGTCTTGAAGGCTCTTGGGAGTGTGCTTATTCAGAGCAACTTCAAACTTCCTCTGAGCAGTTGTGAGTTAAGAACACTACTCAAGGGCCAAACAGTGGTTGGTGGCTGGTGGTGCTGGGATTTGTACAGTAACTATGACCTTCTTATCCCTTGTCTTACCAACTGAGCTACCTTTGCCCTTTAGTTGTAAATTATCCTTCTCGCTGTAGAATGCTGCAATTCAAATTGTTTGAAGAAAGACTTAAAACTCCTCACAGATTGATGAGCGCAACAATTTATATTTATTTCTGATGTCCTTTCTTTTCAATGTTCTGCTTTTATAGAGGCAGTGACATATCAATCCTACCAAATAATACTTAGACATACTCAAGCAATGTTCATCTTGAGAAGGTGGCAGATGTCAGAGATATAGCTTGGTGCCATTTAATATAAAAAAAAAAACTATAATAAACTATAAATACAGAATAAACACATTGGCAAACCAGATTGAAAACAAAGATAAATCTGATATAAGAGATCTAAGACACTAAATAGCAAGTTATCACTTGTGAATGTTGTGCGATGAGAAAGAAAAAAAAGTTTTGTTAAAAGTTTCAGTAAATTGAATTAAATCCTCTCTCAAGATAAGACCATGTAATAATGGGGCGGAAGCACGCGATGCTAATAGCCACTGCCGATTCAGGCATGGAAACGGAAATTTAAACTGAATATGACAATCTGAAATCCACCTGCCTGGAAATAAGATCCACTCTGAATTGAAAAGGCATGGGTATTTTTAGTTCGAGTGACATTATTAAGTAAATTATATCAAAAATTGGTTGAACCAGACCTTTTGAGTGGGGACATGACAAGCAGAAAGCAACTAAAATCTATGAATATTTATGACCATGACTCATAAAAAAATATGACTTTTATTATGGTTTATTGCGAACATTGGATATGCTGGAAACTTTTCAGATAGTTGGTGTTAACTGGCTTCATTACGGGGTGTATGGCTACAAGAGAGAGAGCGAGATTAGGTGTTCTACTTCAGTGTGTGTGTCTGTGTGTGAGAGACAGAGTGCTGGGTAATGGACAGATTACTTGCTGCACTGCCATCTGGCTCTGTAAGACTGGCATTTGAAAGCACAGCTGTGTGTCTCATCCCTTCTTCACTTGTTCTTACTCATGTACACACATTCCACATGCATGAACATTACTCACGGCTGTGCAGGCATGCATAGATTAGCGCCATAAGGTCAAGCACATACATTAGCATGCCGCAGGTGTGAGTTATTCACATACTTTTTGCATTAGGTATGGAATAAAATATGCTGGGCCGTGCTGTTAGAGGTCAATGTGGTGATGTCATTACCACCTTGAGTTGGATTATTTTCAAAGGGTCAAAGTGTTTCATTCAAAAACATGCAAATTGAACCAATTGGCATTTCTAAATTTCTTGTAGTATGTGAATGAATGTGCGCATACATGGACCCTGCAATAGACTGGCGCCACACTCATGGTGTATCTGCCCATGTCTCCTGGGATAGGCTCCAGGCCTTTCAAAGTGTGCTGTAGAAAATGAGTGAGTGAGAGTACACAGTAAGTCTAATGTTGCTAACAATAACTTGTGTTGCACACAGCAGGAAGATAAATCTTCATTTTGAGAAATAGTAATGGCACAGCAGGTCACACCCACATCTCAAGTAAAGTCATGATCACTTGCACACTCCTGCTCCATGGGTCAACCTTTTCCTTGCTTTTCACCACCTCATTTATTGCTCCAAAGACACCTGTTCCCAATTCCAGTTCATCACATCTCTCTATTTAACATGTATTCCGACAACAGTTCTCCACCAGATTATCATGAGGTATCCATGCCCTGTATTCCAGTGTTTCTTTCTGTTTTGACCTTCCAGATCTTGATCATGCTCTGTTTTCATGGCCTTGGTTTTGTCTCATGGATCTTCTCAGATTTACTGTTGCCAACCCTCAGATTTGTCTTTTGACCACAAGCTCTGATCACTGACTTTTTTGACTCTTCGCGTTTTGAACCCTCGTCTCTTCCTCGTCCAAGAGCTACCTTTTCTGATTAAGCACTTCGTCTGATTTTTCTGCCCTGCTTCTCGGAAGAGTCAATACCTGCAAACACTGCCTGCTGCACTTCCGAATTCTCGCCACGAAAAGAAACTCCAGAGAAACAAAGAAACACTAAACACTTATTCTTCACTTCGATCCTTCACTCTTACAGTATATCCATACCATTATGGAGGCCCTAACTGCTCTCACCTTACAAATAAAAGACATAATCGCCTCCAGCTCCCAGTCTCCAGCCTCCTCCTTCTGTAAACTCCATCAGTCAATAACCACACCTCCCTGCACCGCCCACTTATGACAGAAATCCATCCACCAAATTCTCTGCTGCTACACTTTCCAGAGCTTTAAGGACCCCCAAGTCTTAGAATGAGGCTAGCCTTTCACCCTGGTCCAACCAGCAACCTCTCATTGCTTAATAAATGCTTCTGGTTTCAAAAGCTTTGTGGCATCCTGTAAGGCCTGCACCAGGAATAAAACAACAAATCATTCTCCTGAGGGGTTCCTACTGTAAGACTCCTTCCCATCCTCTATCACCCCTGGTCTCACTTGACTTCGTAAATGGGTTGCCACCTTACGACAATAATACCTGTATTCTAACAGTGGTTAGTGGTTGATCGGTTCTCTAGACCGATTCTCTAAGTCTGTCCATTTCATCCCTCTACCTACTGTAATCTTCCATATGGCAAGGAAGCACTCTGTCCAAGTCACTGCCTGCAAACACCACGCTCATTGTTTTACACATGTTGGCTCGACAAATTTCCACATTTCTGTCACAGAACTCATTCAGAGAAACAGTTAACGCTTGCTCTGCACTTGGATCCCACACTCCCATGCCCCACCATGACAACATGAACAAAAAGTTATTTTGTTTCCCTAATTTAACCAATTCCCACCCATCTTTCTGTTAGAGCACTCCCCCAGCAATTTAACAATGCTTTCTGCAAACTGCAGCTCATGCAACATTGGGAAATGGCTTCCACAGCATGGCCAATCTTATATCACCCCAGAATCAAATTTCCAGATGAGAGAGTGAACATGTTTCCATTGCAACACTCAGGAACCTGGTTTGAAACTTTGTAAACAAATGACATGGCTTTTAGTAGGAACAGATTTATTTTGAGTGGATATAAGAATTACATTTTATAATGATATCCTCAATTTGAACTTGTGTATTGAAAAATCTGCATGGTTATGCTACCAGTTAACCTCTTTTTCAGCTTTCAGTTGTATTCTAAACTTTCACATTGCTAAACACTTAGGATGTCATCATGAATAAAATCACTAAATATACACACAATTAATTATTATTTAAAGAAACATTGTCCCCAAATTTTGTCGAAAATCCTTTTTTGAAAATTGTTAAAATGAGTGAGAAATTTAATGAGTTATAATGCCCCAAATATATTTTTGATTGCCCAGAGCTATTGCCCAAAGCTATTACATTTAGCTTTGATGACAGATTGGCAAAATTATGGTATTTTTCCAACAAATGCACAAGAATTTTACGTCGAATGGTTTTCAATTTACAGGTGTGTCAAAAGTTAACTTGTGACATTTCTTACTTCTTAATGTGCTTTAGACCATCAAGTGCCTTGTGCAGAGGAATGGTGGGTACAGAGTCAAAAGTCCTATTAGTGTTGTTATTGTACAAGTGCATATTATGGCAAGAAACAATTAGATAGAAGTAAGGAGAAAAATCATAATTGCTTTAAGAAAGTCAATCTACAAAATCTCAAGAACTTTTAAAATATATTTTCAAGTGCTGTCACCAAACATAAAATGCTATGATGAAACTGGTTTTAATGAGAACTGTCCCAGGAAAGGAAGACCAAGAGCTAACTCTGCTGCAGAGGATAAGTTTATTAGGATGACCAGCCTCAGAAATCACCAATTTACAGCATCTAAAATTAGAGGTCGCATAAATGTTTCATGGAGTTCAGCGTTATACTGTACTGTAGATGATGACTGAGTGAGTGTTCAGAGGAGACGGCATGAGCCAGGACTTCAAGGTCAAATTGTGGCAAAGTAAGAACAATGAACTTCAGAAGAACAATAAGCAGAAGAAACTTAAAAAGCTAAAAAGCACAAAGAATGGACATTCAAACAGTGTTCTTTGGACTGATGAGAACACAACATTTTTTTGGTTGCAACCAACCTGTGTGTTAAACATAGGGAGGGTGAATAGACGTGTCCTGAATGTGTGGTTCCTACTGTATAGCATGGAGGAGGAGATGTGATGATCTGGTAATAATGTTAGTGACTTAGTCAAAATTGAGGGCATACGTAACCAACATAGCTTCCAAAGCATTTTGTAGCAATGTGCCATCCCATCTACTTTGCACTTAGTCAGGCCATCACTTGTTTTTCAACAGGACAATGACCCCAAACACACCACTAGGTTATGTAAGAGCTATGTGTCCAAGCAGGTGATTGATGAACAGCTGCATCAAATGACCTGGTCTCCACAATCCCTTCATCTAAATCCAATTGAGATTGGATGCGTTGGACTGAAGAGTGATGGAAGATTCATGAAACAAATTAGTTCATGTTATCACTCATATTAACTCTATTAGCATGGAGGTCTAATCCAGTGAGTATCTTTTTGATCAAAAGAACTGTTTTCTGTCTCTGCAGATTCCAAGAACTCTGGGAAAGTTTCATCATGGAGAAAGCATCCAAACAAGAGTGTCAAGGCACCTTCTTAGCTCTGCTAAGGTGATTCCTCTCACCTTTGCCCCTAAGTTTGATTTTGTGCCCTGAGATTGTGTGGCCTAAGGTTAATGTCACATTTGACAGGTACATTTGTTTACTTACAGTACATAATCACATTACCACATGCAGCTAGAAGCTAGACCTCAGTGTGTGTGATTATAGATTATAGTATCCCATTTGAAGCCAATGCAGATAATATTACCAGGATAGCATTCTTTCACCTCACAATTATTGCCAAGATAAGGAATATATTGTTACTAAATGATGCAGAAAAACTAGTTCGTCCTTTTATCACCTCTAGGTTGGATTATTGTAATGCCTTACTGTCTAGTTGTTCAATTAGGTGAATAAACAAACTTTAGTTAGTCCAGAATGCAGAAGCTAGAGTTCTCACTAGAACCAGATACTGTAATACGAGCCCATCACCCCTCCCCTATCTGCATTGGTTCCTTGTGAAATTTCGCACAAGGAGCCAATAGTACTTTTGACATATAAAGCATCAAATGGTATCGCCCTGGTGTATCTGAGTGAACTGCCAGTGTCTTACAATCCACCATGCCTACTTCGATCAAAGGATGCAGGCTGCTTGTCAGTACCACGTTTTGTGAAAACTACAACAGGAGGCAGAGCTTTTTCTTACAAAGCTCTGCAATTAATGTTCGGGACTCAGACACAGTCTCAGTGTAAGTATAGGCTAAAACTCTATTTATATAGTCAAGCATTTTTATAAATAGATTTGCCATAAGGTAAAGGAGCAGATCTGGGGGACTCATGGATGTAGGGTATTATGGTGAACTGTTATGTTTAGATACTGTCTTCCCCACTCTCATTGATCACTCAGGTTTGTTGATGGTGAAGTGATTGGTTGCTTTACATCTCTTTGGAGCCCTCATGTTTATGTTTCCTTCTGGCTCTCCCTTTTAGTTATGCTGTCATAGTTAGTCCTGCCAGAGTCCCTGCTTGCATTCTGCATTACATATACATTCACCTTATACATTGTGTGACAGTGACCATACCTAACTGTTATCTGTCCTACTCTTCTGCTCTCTCTCTTTAATTTTCCCGGTCTCTCTGTCGAGCTATACATGTCACTCCTGAGCTGCCAGTGAGCTAGACCCCTCTGTCCTCTGAACCTGTCTGACTCATCCTGGTGTTCCACTTCTGGTTGGAGATCTTGTCATATGGATACTCCGTGTGGTCTGTTTGGGATGTCCGTGTGGTGCGTGGGGACGGTTCCATTTTTCCTCAAAGACAGTCCTGGCTTCGGCTGATCCTGACAGCTGTTCTCTGAGGACTTGTGACTGCAGTCACTCGATAATTCTGCTTTTCCTACCGTCTACCTCAGCCTCCAACAACGAACTTGACTCCATATTAACCTAAACACGTCTCCGCTTATACTGAACTTCGAGCCTCCTAACACACAGTGTGATTGCATATCAATCCCTGTTATATGTTATCACCCAAATGAGGATGGGTTCCCTGTTGAGTCTGGTTCCTCTCAAGGTTTCTTCCTATTACCATCTCAGGGAGTTTTTCCTTGCCACTTTCACCATCGTCCTAGGCTTGCTCATCAGGGACAATCTTATCATTTTTATACATACACACTCACATTTCATACAAACTTCAATAATTATTTTAATTGTGTAAAGCTACTTTGTGATAATGTCTATTTGTTAGAAGTGCTATAGAAATAAAATTGAATTGAATTATCTGCAATGACAAATATATACACATAAATTAACTTCAAGAAAATAAATACATAATTTCAATGGAAGAAAATGCTGAATTTAAATAAGGCATATTAGTATGGTGACAGTTAATTTATTTAGACATAAGTTCATAAATGTATAGGTATATTGATCAAAATGAACAATTTGACAGTATAGACCTTTTTTTTTGGCAAATAATAAATTTAAACTTCCACATTTTAAAAAAAACATGACATGTCCCCAGTGATTAACTCTGTTAAAGGAAACATTATTTGATTTGGATGTTATTTGAATGGCATGTTACAGTATATACGCAATAAAACTATGTGGCATGCTCTATTGTAAGCACTGTGGTGTGGTTAGTTTTTACTGTAAACTTCTGTTACACTTTCTAGTTGATACTTTACATATCTTTAATGACCTCTTTTATCCTGCTTGAATTATTACTGGTTTTGCTACATTTGTGAATTATAATACAGTAATATTTAAAAAAAATATAATAATAACAATAAGCATAGAGATAACATTACAACAGCCAAAATATGCACAAGTTATTTGTGTACAAGAAACATTAGAGCCCACACTGTATTAGTGATGTGTCGTTCATGAACGATCCGTTCTTTTTGAATCTTTAACATGACTCAGATGAACGAGTAGTCTCGGAGAGTGATTCGTTCATTTTCTATTGGTTGTGCATGCGCAAAACATAGCAAAACCTCCATATGTCATATACAGGAAACAGAAATGAGTAGTTATCTGAGTCTTTTCGGTCCTTAGTCATTCGTTCTTTTGTCATGTGACTCCCATAGACGCTATGCAGTGCACAACACAGGAAACAGAATCGAACAGTTCTGCTAGTGAGTCTTCGAGTCCCGAGTCGTTCGTTCTTTTGTCATGTGACTCCCATAGACACTATGCAGTGCATAACACAGGAAACAAAATTGAACGATTCTTTCTCAATGACTTTTCTACTCCGAGTCGTTCGTTCTTTTGACACGTGACTCCCATAGACGCTATGCAACGCAGTACACAGGAAACAGAATCGAACGGTTCTCAATGAATCTTCAAGTCCTGAGTCGTTCGTTCCTTTTTCATGTGACTCCCATAGATGCTACGTGGTGCAATAGATTCAACAGAACGAACGACTCAGATTGTGATTCTGTAATTCTGTTTATTATAATATGTCCTTAGCTGCATTGTAATATTTTCATTACTGGAACTATAGCCAAAATGTGTGTATGTAGACGTATTGGGGGCCTTTTTATTGAAAATGCAACATTTTTTTTTTATTTCTGATCAAAAGAACAAAATGAACTAAATGACTAAAAAAAAGATTTGTTCATTCTGATGAAAGAGATTCAAAGAACCGAGTCACTAAGATGATTCAAATTTCCCATAACTATACTGTATGTGGACAGTTATATTCGCTTTGTCTGATTCTGTCTGCTATTGCTGAAATGTTCAACCTTAGGGAACAACTGTTATACAGTATACAGCACTTACAGTATCTTTACATTTTCAAATTTTTTTAAATCAGGTTTTGCATCTCATGATTGTTAACATTCATAATTACAAATTACTTTTATCTAACTCTAATGTGGGCACATTTGTCTTCTGAAACAGCACACAGAACACCTTTACTCACACTATCAGGCTTAAAACACGTCATGTTTGTGTGACCACTCATTCATTTGCAACAGTGGAAATGATTTAACTCATTCAAGTTACATGACCACATAGTGGATATTTATTCAATCAAGGACCACATAGGAAAGTGCATGAGATCCAATCTGAAAACACCAGATCTGTGTCATATTAAGGTTGAAAAAAATCTGAACAGATGACCTTCATGCTGATAATGTGAATGTGGACTTATTTTCCATGTCATGTTTCTTTTGACTCTGTGAT